>OX422210.1:80112440-80679940 GCA_949130495.1 Sambucus nigra | reverse complement strand
TGGTATATGTATATATATATACTACATAAATATATTACCATTGTGGCATTATATGTATTTGTATGCCGGGGCGGAGGCAGCCTTTGCTGGGTGGGGCAACTGCCCACGCCAGAAATGTTGGGAAAAAAAAGATGCGTAAATTCGTAAAACTCTGAAAAATTAGGGTAAAAATTAGAAAGACAAAACTTATCCCACTTAAAACCTACCCAAAACACCAAATGGTTTCATTTCAGAATTCATAGCCGTCATTTCCTTCTCCATCCCTCTCTCCAAGGTAATCATCAAGCCTCTTTCTTTTTCATTCAATTTTTCAATTTGTATGCTGTGTTTGATTTTGTAAAGAACAATATGTATGCTTTTTGTAATTTGTAAAGAACAATATGTATTTTTATGCCCAAATGTATGTTGTTTGCTCAAATGTATTTTTATGCTCAAATATATTTTTATGCCCAAATGTAAAGAACAATTTGTAAATTAGTACAAAGAACAACCGTGTTTGCTATGTTATTTCAACTAGTATGATGTTTTATTTTTTTTTATGCCCAAATGAGTTATATGGTTTTTTGGTATGTTGTTTTATATTTTTTTCAATTTTTGCCCAAATGGATTATATATTTTTTTGGTATGCAGTTTTATATTTTTTTAAATTTGTGTCGTGTTTTATATTTCAATTTGTATGATTATTTTCAGATATGGAAAAATATTTTAAAAGGACTCATGAAAAAGATTCTGGTGGAGTGATGCCTCCACCCACTGAAAATATTAATGTTCAAGTGGAATGTACATAAAAAATACGAGACGAGAATTCATTACGTGTGACCTTTCAAATCTTCCTTCTGATCCGGCTTTAAGACCTCAGATTTTGAATTATGATCCAAATGATCATGACAACATTAGACGAGCCTACTTAAAAATTGGTCCTTGTCAACCCTCTATGCAAATATTTCCTCAAACGATGTTTGGAAACTTAGCTCGTCATTTCAATCCAAAGTGGTTCATCAACTATGGGAGTTGGCTAGAGTACAGCGTAAAAAATGATGCTGCATTTTGCTTGCCGTGCTATTTATTTTAACCACAATCCGTGGACAGAAATAAAAGTGATGTTTTTGTAAGTGGTGGATTTACGAATTGGAAAAATAGTACAAGACTCATAGATCATGTTGGACCCCATACTAGTTCTCTAATGTTGCTTATATGAAGAGTCGAGATTTATTGAAGCAAAATCAACATATTCAGACCCTAATCGATAACAAATCGAAGGAGCATCGAATTAAGTATCGTATCCGGTTAAATGCAACCTTCGATGTGATTCGATTTCTTTTACAACAAGGGCTATTTTTCGAGCCAATGATGAATCGAAAGGGTCATTGAACTTTTACAATGGCTTGCGGATATAAATGATATTGTTAATAATGTTTTGCTTAAAAATGCTCCTGGGAACCACTCATTGACATCTCCGAAAATTCAAAAAGATGTTGTAAATTCTATTTCTTGTGAGATAACCAAAGAAATTTTAAAACATGTCACTGAAGAACCATTTGCGGTTTTAATTGATGAAGCTCGTGATGCATCAATTAAAGAGCAAATGGACATTGTTTTGCGGTATGTGGATGATCGTGGTTTTGTGATGGAAAGATTTTTAGGCATGATACACGTTTGTGACACTACGGTAATTTCACTTAAAACATCACTTGATGCTTTATTTAACAAGCATAAGTTGAGTATGGAAAACTTGCGTGGTCAAGGTTATGATGGGGTGAGTAACATGCAAGGAAAGTATAATGGCCTAAAATCATTGATTCTTAATGAGAACAAGTCGGCGTTTTATGTGCACTGTTTTGCACACCAACTTCAATTGGCACTTATTCATGTTGCAAAAGATCTTGACCACTACTGAATTCTTCTTCTTAGTTAATAGTATGGTGAATATTGTTGGGGCATTATGCAAGCGTAGAGACATTCTACGAGGAAAAGGAAGAGGAACGTGTATATAGGAAACTAGAATGTGGTGAATTATCAAGCGGTCCAGGGTTAAATCAAGAGACTAGTCTCAAACGACCTGGTGATAGACGATGGGGATCGCATTATGGTACATTGATAAATTTGATGATTATGTTTGGATCCGTACTTGATGTTCTTGTGGATTTAGTAGAGGATTCTCCGGATAGAAAAGGTGATGCATTAAATTTGATTAAAACAATGCAAACTTTTGATTTCATCTTCACTATGAATTTGATGAAGAATGTACTTGGATTCACTAATGATCTTTCAAAAGCATTGCAACGAAAAGATCAAGATATTGTGAATGCTAGCACTTTGGTTAGACTTTCGAAGCTACGTTTGCTAAAAATGAGGAGAGTGTGGATGGGACAAGCTATTGATGGAAGCGTCCTCATTTTGTACAGAACAAGGTATCCCCATTCCTAATATGGAGGATAACTATATTCTTTTAGGAAGATCGAGAAGAAGACCTTTGATAACAAATATACATCATTATCGAGTTGACATGTTCTACCTTTGCGTGGATAAGCAACTTGTTGAGATTAACAACCGTTTTGATGAGGTGAATTCATAATTTCTCATGTGTATGGCATGCTTACACCCAAGTAATTTATTTGCTTCTTTTAATATCACCAAATTGGTTCGTCTCTCTGAATTCTATCCCGTTAATTTCACAGAACAACAGCGTATTGTCCTTGAGAATGAACTAGAGATGTATGAATTTGATATGAAATCTAATGATGACTTTCTAGAGTTGGAAGGTATTTGTGATTTGGGTAAGAAGATGGTTGAGATAAGAAAGCACATTGTGTATGGATTGGTTTATAAGCTTATAAAGTTATCACTAATTCTTCCTGTTTCGACTGCTACAGTTGAGAGGGCATTTTCAGCTATGAAAATAGTTAAATCTGACCTCCGAAATCTCATGGGGGATGAATGGTTAAGTGATAGTTGTGTGACATACATTGAAAAGGATGTTTTTGATTCCATCTCCAATGAATCAATCATGGATCTCTTTCAGAAGATGAAAACACGCCGAGGGATATTATAGAATATTTGTACTCTATTGTGGTGTATTTCAACTCTACTTTTATATGAAAATATGTAAATGTTTTTCAATTCTTTTTGGGTAATGAAATGCGTTTTTTCTATTTCTAACAATCTTGCAATATTATGTGAATATTTATATTTGTTTATATATTTGAATAACACTTGCAAAAAAAAAAAAAAAAATCGGGGCCTACTGCCCCCAAACCCCCGTCATTTTATTATGTCTGCCCCACCCCGTGACAAATCCTGGCTCCGCCACTGTATGTATGTATATATGTATATATTTACACCATATATCAGCACCTATATAAGGTTGCGTGGGTTATTTGGGAGTAGTTGGATATGATGTTATGTGTATATATGGTGTGAGCATGTGTTCAGTGTAAACAATGGTATGAATAATACCTATAGGAATATATGGGGATAGTTGGGTGGTTTAGGTGTATATCTAGTTGGGCATAATGGGTAAAAGAAGACGGAGGATTATTTAGGGGTTTGGTTGAGAAACATAAAAGTGTGTATTATATACAAACAATGCATGCAAGCGTAAGTTCGATGTTGTGTGTGTTCTGTGTACATAGTAGTTTTGTGTGTGTGTATATATAAATATATAAAACACGTGTATATATATACGGTGTGTGCGTGACTATGAGAAGGGATGGGGCAAGTGATAAATAGAGAACAAAGAGTGATTAAGAAAGATTAAAAAGAAGGAGATGGTTTAGTTGTGGCTATTGCTACCCAGTAGCGGCTGGGGAGAGGGTTTTAGAAAGAACAAACAATGAGAGAAAAAAAATGAGGGAGCAAAAGGATACGTGAAGAGAGAGAGAAAAGAAGGGGATATACGAGGAAGAATAATAAGAATAAGAAGAGGGGGATATAGGAAGAATACGGAGGAGGAGGGGAATGGAAAATGACAAAGAAGGGCATAAATGGTAAGTGAAGAGATAAGAGAGAAAAAAAAGGGGGTTAAAGAGAGATATGTTGTCCGATTAGGTATACAACAGAGGGTTCTCTATGCAGAGAAAATTAAATGAATGGGTTTTCTTATAAAATACCAACGGTGATCGAATAAGAGAGAAGAATATGGGAAGAGAGATAAATAAGATCAAAAGAGAGAAAGAACAGTTGTCCACATGTACTGGGCGTTAAGTTCTTTAACAGGGGTGATTTGGAAATAATTTTCAATCATTGACGGTAAAATTAAAACATTTGATAAATTAGGTTAGATATTAAAATTTGACCCAAATTTAGGGTTTTTTAGTAATTAAATCAAATTAAACGCAAAATGTGATTTTTTTCCCCTTGTTATGGAGTTTAGGATGCATGATTTAACTTATCATTTGTTTTATATCATAAGGGATTCATGGAAGCAGACACCATATGACCACCAACCCTGTTAGAGTTTAAAGAGGAGTATGATTATTCATTTGGAGGCTCCCAGCCAAGTTATGATTTTTTAAGGTATTTTAAATGATTTTGAGACTTGATTAACCTTTAGATAATCCCATAAAGTATTTTACAATCATTTATAGTTTGGGGGTTTAAATTCAGACTCATGATGATTATCCAAGTAATGGGATATCTCAATGAAGACCTTATATTTTATATTTCATCTCAATGAAGACCTTATATTCAGACTCTTATATTTTATCTCAATGAAGAAATTATATTCAGACTCTTATATTTTTTCACGTTTGTTCTTGATGTTTATGTTTTACAAGATTTATTTGAGCTTTTATAGGTATTGGTGATGCATAGTGTGAAGTTGGATACATTTTGGTAAAATTTAATCCAAAGATAACACTTTAAGGTAACTTTGATAATTTTAAACTCAATATTTGGTGTGGTATAAAACTATCAAAATGTAAATCATAAAATTATCTTCATATGACTACCGACCTTACATCATTCTAATTCCGCATGAAAACGTTATGGTCATGTATGAAATGTTTTGGCATATTCTTCAGCTTTAAGGATAATTTGGTAATTTTATGCTGGAAAAATCTAAGGGTATGAAAAGTCCAAAATATATATAATTGAATTATCTCAATTTAGATTCAAACCATGCATCATTCTGAGTTTGTATGAAAACGTTATGGCGATTCTCGTACCAACGCATGAAAATAGACTTGAGGCAATAACTTTTTGCAAGTGCCACACCCCCTACCCGATCTATCAGCTATACCCAGTTGATCGAGTCCTACAGAATGATGAATTATAGGGTTTTAAAAGCCTTTTATGGAGGGGTATTAAAGGGTGTTAGTTCATTTTGTTAAGTGATTTCATTTTAAGTTTGTTTAGGATGTTTTTGGCCTTTTGTCTTGGGAGTATGACGCTGAATCTCTCACTCTCTTTATCCTTTTCTTCCACCAATTTTTCTTAGTTTTAATTTATTTTCAATCTTATAACCTAAAGTTATTTTCAATAAAATTATATGGTTTGTTGATTTCTCTCATTCTTTCTCTCATTTACTTATTGTGGTTAAACTTGTGATGCTTTGTAGATAATTAAATTAGGTTGAGATTGTTAAACCCACCATGGGTTATTTTGTTTCTTTTCTATGGTAAGATGTTCGGTAATTTTTGATGGGTTAATTGTGTGTTGAAATTGGATCTTGGAACCTTAATAAATGATATGTACCTTTATATGAAATTTCAACCATATTGTTGACACCAAATTCAAATTTAAGCTTTCATGAATATTTAAAGAGCGAGACTCAAAGTGTAAAGATTATATGCCCTAATGAGTTTTAACCTTTGGAACATAACCAAATGAGCTTTAACCTTGGAATATGTATCTCTCTTTTCACATAACCATATATGTTAAGTAAATCCATTGTTGGGGGAATGATTCTCATTATATTGCTCCATTCTAATTAACTAATTTAGTTTAAATATTTTCCTTGTGTTAATTGTAGTATACAATATTTTAAACCAAAAATGAACGTTTATGAATTTACTCACGAAGTAATAAATTAATTAAAATTTGAAGGGACTATTAGCCTAGTATGCCATATGGCATTGAGAGGACGAGGAAATGTAGTCATTCGATGATCAAGAATCCATAAACGATAATCAAGAAAGATGATGATTGAACCGAATGAATATAAGCCTAATGTAATTCTACTACTTTATAGATAAGATCAAAGCTGATAACGAATCAATGTAAGGAAGATCTAGAATTATAGGACACTTGTATCTATAAATAATAGCAACGCCAATGGTTTGGGGTACGATTAACTACATTTTTCAACCATGACTTAGACTCTCAACTAGCAACCTTAGCATTCCAATCGTCCTATCGTTTTCCCATTAATAAAACTCTCCCATTCCTTCCCCATGGAAATTGACAAGATGATTCGCCAAACCACATAAACTTCTATGTTCATTTCTTATTGTAGATATCTTTAGGGCCAAACTATAATATTATAATTATTGTGGGTTTGATATCCTGTTGTGACGAAATAATGAGTGCTCTGATACCAATTTGTAAAAGTTGGTAAGTATGCTCTGGCACCACTTGTAAGAGTGGATGGCTGTAATACCACTTATGAATGCAAAAATAAATATGCGAAATGATTCCAATTTAAGAGTGTGCAATTAATTTTAAACCAATTTAACTATTTATCCTAACTATGCATTTATGTGATAAAATAGATAAAACAAACCACGCATTCAATAAATGCAAAGTTTCAGGAAAAAACTCCTTTCGGGTAAAACCTTTTATTCACTTTAGAAATCTACAAGATGGTTGACTTATAGAGTGTTTGATAACTGCCACAAGTATAAGAACCGATCTTCGTAAAAGTGAATAATTAGGATCCTCATAAGAATCATAATACCGCAGTGCCCCATCAGCCTCAGTCTTCATCTTCAGTAGTGAGTCCCCTTAGGTATCACTAGTCAACTATGGAGATGCATTCTCCATAAAGGTGTATGAAAGTATACAAACTTTCCTGGGTTTAAACGAATTCACAAAACTAAATATTCAGGATGTTTATTTATGATTAAACAGTGTTTTTCTAACACAAAAAGTGAATAACTTCATGAAAGTTATGCATAAATGATTCTGGAAAAAGTCTTAAATATTCTGATCATGAAACATGTATTTATAGGACGTTTACAAAATTCGAGACAGACCAATCGTTCGAACGATATGACAATGTCATTCTGATGAGATATGCATCATGTTCGAATGAGACGTGTCTCGTTTCTAATGATATTAAAAAATGTAAAAATTGTACGCCCTCGTTTGAACCTCGTTCGAAAAAGATTTTGAACGACCTTCAAACAACATGTCATCTCGTTTGTACGAGATGTCAATCTCATTTGAATGAGAGTTAAAAAATAAAATATATTTCTTTTTCTGAAAATAAAAAGCTATGTTTGTTTTTGATAAAAAATAAACATCCCAAAACATAATTTTGTAAATTAAAATAAACTCTAAATAATTTCAGACGTTTTCGAGATGTCGAGAAGTCTTCAAACTTGGAGATGCTTGAGTTCGGTTCAGTGACAGTGCGTGATGATTTGTAAGGGGATACACCAAACTAGTTTAAAATTATGCTAAGAACAATCCAAGAAAACTTGTTCTTACATATCCCTTATTATTTTGGCATCGTCTATGGAAAAATGATTTAAATCACCAGCATTAAAAGATACCATCCCTTAGAGAGTATGAGTGCCCGATAGGCTTACCACTAAAATGACAGGAGTCGTATTTAGTCCAAGATACGAATTGTGAGGAGGGAAAAAACTCCTTCAAGGTCCCCTGTACCTCCTAATGAAGTAATATCGAATGGACGTACGCTTCGAAGGTCTAAAACTAGACGATGATGTTACACACCCTCTACAGAACCCTCTAGTAGGAAGGCAAAGCTATAGCTATTCAACCTTTATGCATATTAGTTAAATGAATGATATGAAGAGATAGTTTATTGGGGTGGTAGATTATAGAGTAGTCTAAGGAAGGTGGGTCTAGTTCCCACAAGCTCAATCGCCATAAAAGAACTAATACAAAAATCACATAAAAAATAATTACTTGTGATGGTAGTAAGTTCCTTATCAAGAAAATGCTAAGAATGTTACTAATTATTTTTTACTCTCGTGATTTTTGTATTAGACCTAATGCGGTATTTAGGGATTTTATGGGGTGTCACAATTAATGCGGAGCTTGCATTTTCTAGATAAGGAACTTACTACCATGATCCCAGAGTAATCCACGTCTTGAGTATTTAATTATTTGGACATTTTCTTTTAAATTTTGGAAACGATAACCACGTATTTTCTTTGTTATGAATCAAAATGACACATTTTCAAGCTATAAGAACTAAAAAAAAATGATGCTAAATTGCACATATATACAGAAAAATAAATAAATAAGATCTCTATTTATCACACATCAAAATAGTAAAGGTATTTGTCTCGACTTTCAAAATAGTCATGAATAGTTGACAACCATAAGAATCATCAATCACACTAGCATAAAAATGTAGCATGCCCCTCATCCTACAATCTCAAATTAGACGAAGGTATAATCGCTATTACACTAACCTATCTGTAACCACATATCACCGCTTACCCAGTAGTAGTATGGGTACAACATCTCAGATGAACATAGTTAAGAAACTGAATATATAAAGCTTCTTATCAGTTAACTTACATTACATAATAAACTATGAATTCACATACATCTCCAATAGTTGGGCACATACACTCTCTTACAAGGTGGATATGTATCCTAATTTCACCTTTATCACATATACTCAGTAGAATTTCTATGAATATATAAAGTTTCACATAATTATGGGCTTTTAGCACATATGTTTAGAATTTTCAGATCAATAATAATATGTTCAAAACACGCCTAGTTATATATCAAGATGATTAGAAGGATAATCTTAAGTAAATTTTCCAATACCAAGATATGCTATTACGGCACTTTCTCAAATTTCGACTAAAATATTTAATATTTGTAATTATATATAGAATTACTCATTTAATTAGCAACGTCATATAAATATATTGAAGTAAAATACTAGAAGTGGCATCCATATCATATGATAGAAAGAAAAAGGTATGTGGTTCACATGAAATCAATTAGGATATATAAGTAAACCTTACGATCATAAAATACTATTATGACATAACATATCTATAGTGTTTTACTAGAAAAAAGATATAATAATAGTTTGTCAATAATTAAAATAACAAATTATATAAAATACAAATTATCATTTATTAGAAAAAATCTCCTAAAATGTATAATTAATTAATTGGTTTTACGTCATATCCAGACATACATTATTGCTTTACATAATTTTAAATTAATCTTATGGATTTAGTTCTTGTAATTTAATTTATATATATTAATTAAATGGATTATTTAAAAAACTAAAGTTCAGGTCAAACCCATAATCTTTCAAATATTTTTATTGTACCCTCAATGTTTGAAAAGTATTTTAGAATCACCCATCCCTTAAAAATATTAACATCCATCATATGTGGATAGTTGCTCCTTCTCTCTCTCTCTCTCTCTCTCTCTCTCTCTCTCTCTCTCTCTCTATATATATATATATATATATATATATATATATATATATATATATATATATATATATATATATATATATATATATATATCCTCCTTCTATCTCTTCTTCCTATTAACATTTGTTTAACAGACAACTTCTACATTCCATGGCAGCAATGATTCCTTCCTCTCTCTCTCTCGCACACACACACACACACACACACACTCACACACATACATATATATATATATATATATATATATATATATATATATATATATATATATATATATATATATATATATATATATATATATCATACTGGTATATGTATATATATATATATATACTACATAAATATATTACCATTATGGCATTATATATGTATTTGTATGCAGGGATGGAGGCAGCCTTTGCCGGGTGGGGCAACTGCCCACATCAGGAATGTTGGAAAAAAAAAAAGATGGGTAAATTCGTAAAACTCTGAAAAATTAGGGTAAAAATTAGAAAGACAAAACTTATCCCACTTAAAACCTACCCAAAACACCAAATGGTTTCATTTCAAAATTCATAGTCGTCATTTCCTTCTCCATCCCTCTCTCCATCCCTCTCTCCAAGGTAATCATCAAGCCTCTTTCTTTTTCATTCAATTTTTCAATTTGTATGCGGCATTTCATTTTGTAAAGAACAATATGTATGCTTTTTGTATTTTGTAAAGAACAATATGTATTTTTATGCCCAAATGTATGTTGTTTGCTCAAATGTATTTTTATGCTCAAATATATTTTTATGCCCAAATGTAAAGAACAATTTTTAAATTAGTACAAAGACCAACCGTGCTTGCTATGTTATTTCAACTAGTATGATGTTTTATTTTTTATATTCCCAAATGAGTTATATGGTTTTTTGGTATGTTGTTTTATATTTTTTTCAATTTGTGCCCAAATGGATTATATATTTTTTTGGTATGCTGTTTTATGTTTTTTTCAATTTGTGTCGTGTTTTATATTTCAATTTGTATGATTATTTTCAGATATGGAAAAATATTTTAAAAGGACTCATGAAAAATATTCTGGTGGAGTGATGCCTCCACCCACTGAAAATATTAATGTTCAAGTGGAATGTACATAAAAAAAGACGAGACGAGAACTCATTACGTGTGACCTTTCAAATCTTCCTTCTGATCCGGCTTTAAGACCTCAGATTTCGGATTATGATCCAAATGATCATGACAACATTGGACGAGTCTACTTAAAAATTGGTCCTTATCAACCCTCTATGAAAATATTTCCTCAAACGATGTTTGGAAACTTAGCTCGTCATTTCAATCCAAAGTGGTTCATCAACTATGGGAGTTGGCAAGAGTACAGCGTAAAAAATGATGCTGCATTTTGCTTGCCGTGCTATTTATTTTGACCACAATCCGTGGACAGAAATAAAAGTGATGTTTTTGTAAGTGGTGGATTTACGAATTGGAAAAATAATACAAGACTCATAGATCATGTTGGACCCCATACTAGTTCTCATAATGTTGCTTATATGAAGGGCCGAGATTTATTGAAGCAAAATCAACATATTCAGACCCTAATCGATAACAAATCGAAGGAGCATCGAATTAAGTATCGTATCCGGTTAAATGCAACCTTTGATGTGATTCGATTTCTTCTACAACAAGGGATATTTTTTCGAGCCAATGATGAATCGGAAGGGTCATTGAACTTTTACAATGGCTTGCGGATAGAAATGATATTGTTAATAATGTTTTGCTTAAAAATTCTCCTGGGAACCACTCATTGACATCTCCAAAAATTCAAAAAGATGTTGTAAATTCTATTTCTTGTGAGATAACCAAAGAAATTTTAAAACATGTCACTAAAGAACCATTTGCGGTTTTAATTGATGAAGCTCGTGATGCATCAATTAAAAAGCAAATGGACATTGTTTTGCGGTATGTGGATGATCGTGGTTTTGTGATGGAAAGATTTTTAGGCATGATACACGTTCGTGACACTACGGTAATTTCACTTAAAACATCACTTGATGCTTTATTTAACAAGCATAAGTTGAGTATGGAAAACTTGCGTGGTCAAGGTTATGCTGGGGTGAGTAACATGCAAGGAAAGTATAATGGCCTAAAATCATTGATTCTTAATGAGAACAAGTCGGCGTTTTATGTGCACTGTTTTGCACACCAACTTCAATTGGCACTTATTCATGTTGCAAAAGATCTTGACCACGTTACTGAATTCTTCTTCTTATTTAATAGTATGGTGAATATTGTTGGGGCATCATGCAAGCGTAGAGACATTCTATGAGAAAAGGAAGCGGAACGTGTGTTTAAGAAACTAGAATGTGGTGAATTATCAAGCGGTCCAGGGTTAAATCAAGAGACTAGTCTCAAATGACCTGGTGATAGACGATGGGGATCGCACTATGGTACATTGATAAATTTGATGATTATGTTTGGATCCGTACTTTATGTTCTTGTGGATTTAGTAGAGGATTCTCCGGATAGAAAAGGTGATGCACTAAATTTGATTAAAACAATGCAAACTTTTGATTTCATCTTAACTATGCATTTGATGAAGAATGTACTTGGATTCACTAATGATCTTTCAAAAGCATTGCAACGAAAAGATCAAGATATTGTGAATCCTATCACTTTGGTTAGACTTTCGAAGCTACGTTTGCAGAAAATGAGAGAGTGTGGATGGGACAAGCTATTGATGGAAGTGTCCTCATTTTGTACAGAACATGGTATCCCCATTCCTAATATGGAGGATAACTATATTCTTTTAGGAAGATCGAGAAGAGGACCTTTGATAACAAATATACATCATTATCGAGTTGACATGTTCTACTTTTGTGTGGATAAGCAACTTGTAGAGATTAACAACCGTTTTGATGAGGTGAATTCAGAATTGCTCATGTGTATGGCATGCTTAAACCCAACTAATTCATTTTCTTCTTTTAATATCACCAAATTGGATCGCCTCTCATAATTCTATCCCTTTAATTTCACAGAACAACAGCGTATTGTCCTTGAGAATGAACTAGAGATGTATGAATTTGATATCAAATCTAATGATGACTTTCTAGAGTTGGAAGGTATTGGTGATTTGGGTAAGAAGATGGTTGAGATAAGAAAGCACATTGTGTATGGATTGGTTTATAAGCTTATAAAGTTATCACTAATTCTTCCTGTTTCGACTGCTACAGTTGAGAGGGCATTTTCAGCTATGAAAATAGTTAAATCTGACCTCCGAAATCGCATGGGGGATGAATGGTTAAGTTATAGTTGTGTGACATACATTGAAAAGGATGTTTTTGATTCCATTTCCAATGAATCAATCATGGATCTCTTTCAGAAGATGAAAACACGCCGAGGGATATTATAGAATATTTGTACTCTATTGTGATGTATTTCAACTCTACTTTTATATGAAAAGATGTAAATGTATTTCAATTCTTTTTGGGTAATGAAATGCGTTTTTTCTATTTCTAACAATCTTTCAATATTATGTGAATATTTATATTAGTTTATATATTTGAATAACACTTGAAAAAAAAAATTCGGGGCCTACTGCCCCCAAACCCCCGTCATTTTATTATGTCTGCCCCACCCCGTGACAAATCCTGGCTCCGCCACTGTATGTATGTATATATGTATATATTTACACCATATATCAGCACCTATATAAGGTTGAGTGGGTTATTTGGGAGTAGTTGGATATGATGTTATGTGTATATATGGTGTGAGCATGTGTTCAGTGTAAACAATGGTATGAATAATACTTATAGGAATATATGGGGATAGTTGGGTGGTTTAGGTGTATATCTAGTTGGGTATAATGGGTAAAAGAAGAAGGAGGATTATTTAGGGGTTTGGTTGAGAAACATAAAAGTGTGTATTATATACAAACAATGCATGCAAGCGTAAGTTCGATGTTGTGTGTGTTCTGTGTACATAGTAGTTTTGTGTGTGTGTATATATAAATATATAAAACACGTGTATATATATACGGTGTGTGCGTGACTATGAGAAGGGATGGGGCAAGTGATAAATAGAGAACAAAGAGTGATTAAGAAAGATTAAAAAGAAGGAGATGGTTTAGTTGTGGCTATTGCTACCCAGTAGCGGCTGGGGAGAGGGTTTTATAAAGAACAAACAATGAGAGAAAAAAATAAAAAAAAAATGAGGGAGCAAAAGGATACGTGAATAGAGAGAGAATATAAGGGGATATACGAGGAAGAATAATAAGAATAAGAAGAGGGGGATATAGGAAGAATACGGAGGAGGAGGGGAATGGAAAATAACAAAGAAGGGCATATATGGTAAGTGAAGAGATAAGAGAGAAAAAAAAGGGGGTTAAAGAGAGATATGTTGTCCGATTAGGTATACACCAGAGGGTTCTCTATCCAGAGAAAATTAAATGAATGGGTTTTCTTATAAAATACCAACGGTGATCGAATAAGAGAGAAGAATATGGGAAGAGAGATAAATAAGATCAAAAAAGAGAAAGAACAGTTGTCCACATGTACTGGGCATTAAGTTCTTTAACAGGGGTGATTTGGAAATAATTTTCAATCATTGACGATAAAATTAAAACATTTGATAAATTAGGTTAGATATTAAAATTTGACCAAAATTTAGGGGTTTTTGTAATTAAATCAAATTAAACGCAAAATGTGATTTTTTTCCTTGTTATGGAGTTTAGGATGCATGATTTAACGTATCATTTGTTTTATATCATAAGGGATTCATGGAAGCAGACAACATATGACCACCAACCATGTTAGAGTTTGAAGAGGAGTATGGTTATTCATTTGGAGGCTCTCAGCCAAGTTATGATTTTTTAAGGTATTTTAAATGATTTTGAGACTTGATTAAACTTTAGATAATCCCATAAAGTATTTTACAATCATTTATAGTTTGGGGGTTTAAATTCAGACTCATGATGCTTATCCAAGAAATGGGATATCTCAATGACGACCTTATATTTTATATTTTATCTTAATGAAGACCTTATATTCAGACTCTTATATTTTATCTCAATGAAGAACTTATATTCAGACTCTTATATTTTATCACATTTGTTCTTAATGTTTATGTTTTACAATATTTATTTGAGCTTTTATAGGTATTGGTGATGCATAGTGTGAAGTTGGATACATTTTGGAAAAATTTAATCCAAAGATAACACTTTAAGGTAACTTTGATAATTTTAAACTCAATATTTGGTGTGGTATAAAACTATCAAAATGTAAATCATCAAATTATCTTCATCTGACTACCGACCTTACATCATTCTAATTCCGCATGAAAACGTTATGATCATGTATGAAATATTTTGGCATATTCTTCAGCTTTATGGATAATTTGGTAATTTTATGCTGGAAAAATTTGAGGGTAAGAAAAGTCCAAAATATATATAATTGAATTATCTCAATTTAGATTCAAACCATGCATCATTCTGAGTTTGTATGAAAACGTTATGGCGATTCTCTTACCAACGCATGAAAATAGACTTGAGGCAACAACGTTTTGCAAGTGCCACACCCCCTACCTGATCTATCAGCTATACCCAGTTGATCGAGTCCTACAGAATGATGAATTATAGGGTTTTAAAAGCCTTTTATGGAGGGGTATTAAAGGGTGTTAGTTCATTTTGTTAAGTGATTTCATTTTAAGTTTGTTTAGGATGTTTTTGGCCGTTTGTCTTGGGAGTATGACGCTGAATCTCTGTCCTAGGGGTTATCTATGTTAATGGGTATTAACTCTCTTTATCCTTTTCTTCCACCAATTTTTCTTAGTTTTAATTTATTTTCAATCTTATAACCTAAAGTTATTTTCAATAAAATTATATGGTTTGTTGATTTCTCTCATGTTTTCTCTCATTTACTTATTGTGGTTAAACTTGTGATGCTTTGTAGATAATTAAATTAGGTTGAGATTGTTAAACCCACCATGGGTTATTTTGTTTCTTTTCTATGGGAAGATGTTTGGTAATTTTTGATGGGTTAATTGTGTGTTGAAATTGGATCTTGGAACCTTAATAAATGATATGTACCTTTATATGAAATTTCAACCATATTGTTGACACCAAATTCAAATTTAAGCTTTCATGAATATTTAAAGAGTGAGACTCAAAGTGTAAAGATTATATGCCCTAATGAGTTTTAACCTTTGGAAAATGACCAAATGAGTTTTAACCTTGGAATATGTATCTCTCTTTTCACATAACCATATATGTTAAGTAAATCCATTGTTGGAGAATGATTCTCATTATATTGTTTCATTCTAATTAATTAATTTAGTTTAAATATTTTCCTTGTGTTAATTGTAGTATACAATATTTTAAACCAAAAATGAACTTTTATGAATTTACTCACGAAGTAATAAATTAATTAAAATTTGAAGGGACTATTAGCCTAGTATGCCATATGGCATTGAGAGGACGAGGAAATGTAGTCATTCGATGATCAAGAATCCATAAACGATAATCAAGAAAGATGATGATTGAACCGAATGAATATAAGCCTAATGTAATTCTACTACTTTATAGATAAGATCAAAGCTGATAACGAATCAATGTAAGGAAGATCTAGAATTATAAGACACTTGTATCTATAAATAATAGCAACGCCAATGATTTGGGGTACGATTAACTACATTTTTCAACCATGACTTAGACTCTCAACTAGCAACCTTAGCATTCCAATCGTCCTATCTTTTCCCCATTAATAAAACTCTCCCATTCCTTCCCCATGGAAATTGACAAGATGATTCGCCAAACCACATAAACTTCTATGTTCATTTCTTATTGTAGATATCTTTAGGGCCAAACTATAATATTATAATTATTGTGGGTTTGATATCCTGTTGTGACGAAATAATGAGTGCTCTGATACCAATTTGTAAAAGTTGGTAAGTATGCTCTGACACCACTTGTAAGAGTGGATGGCTGTAATACCACTTATGAATGCGAAAATAAATATGCGAAATGATTCCAATTTAAGAGTGTGCAATTAATTTTAAACCAATTTAACTATTTATCCTAACTATGCATTTATGTGATAAAACAGATAAAACAAACCACGCATTCAATAAATGCAAAGTTTCAGGAAAAAACTCCTTTCGGGTAAAACCTTTTATTCACTTTAGAAATCTACAAGATGGTTGACTTATAGAGTGTTTGATAACTGCCACAAGTATAAGAACTGATCTTCGCCAAAGTGAATAATTAGGATCCTCATAAGAATCATAATATCGCAGTGCCCCATCAGCCTCAGTCTTCATCTTCAGTAGTGAGTCCCCTTAGGTATCACTAGTCAACTATGGAGATGCATTCTCCACAAAGGTGTATGAAAGTATACAAACTTTCCTGGGTTTAAACGAATTCACAAAACTAAATATTCAGGATGTTTATTTATGATTAAACAGTGTTTTTCTAACACAAAAAGTGAATAACTTCATGAAAGTTATGCATAAATGATTCTGGAAAAAGTCTTAAATATTCTGATCATGAAACATGTATTTATAGGACGTTTACAAAATTCGAGACAGACCAATCGTTCGAACGATATGACAATGTCATTCTGATGAGATATGCATCATGTTCGAATGAGACGTGTCTCGTTTCTAATGATATTAAAAAATGTAAAAATTGTACGCCCTCGTTTGAACCTCGTTCGAAAAAGATTTTGAACGACCTTCAAACGACATGTCATCTCGTTTGTACGAGATGTCAATCTCATTTGAATGAGAGTTAAAAAATAAAATATATTTCTTTTTCTGAAAATAAAAAGCTATGTTTGTTTTTGATAAAAAATAAACATCCCAAAACATAATTTTGTAAATTAAAATAAACTCTAAATAATTTCAGACGTTTTCGAGATGTCGAGAAGTCTTCAAACTTGGAGATGCTTGAGTTCGGTTCAGTGACAGTGCGTGATGATTTGTAAGGGGATACACCAAACTAGTTTAAAATTATGCTAAGAACAATCCAATAAAACTTGTTCTTACATATCCCTTATTATTTTGGCATCGTCTATGGAAAAATGATTTAAATCACCAGCATTAAAAGATACCATCCCTTAGAGAGTATGAGTGCCCGATAGGCTTACCACTAAAATGACAGGAGTCGTATTTAGTCCAAGATACGAATTGTGTGGAGGGAAAAAACTCCTTCAAGGTCCCCTGTACCTCCTAATGAAGTAATATCGAAGGGACGTACGCTTCGAAGTTCTAAAACTAGACGATGATGTTACACTCCCTCTACAGAACCCTCTAGTAGGAAGGCAAAGCTATGGCTATTCAACCTTTATGCATATTAGTTAAATGAATGATATGAAGAGATAGTTTATTGGGGTGGTAGATTATAGAGTAGTCTGAGGAAGGTGGGTCTAGTTCCCACAAGCTCAATCGTCATAAAAGAAGATGGATACGATCCCCCAATCATTATCAACGTAACTATTATGACACGACTTATATGTCAAGGTGTTCACTGGCTATAACATTAAATCGCACACGTACAGATCATATGTATGCTCCTAATACCGATAGTCATAGGCCAATTCTAATATGACCATTAGAGTCCACCCATAACAACAATTCGACCAAGACTAAGACTCCATCAAAGTTAGTAGTGAGGATTTGACGATGAGAGAATTAGGTCACGGATTACCCCCTTAATTCACCATGGATATAGAAATAAATGAGCCTTCAAATAAGTTTTATATTCTAAATATCATCACTTATGATGGTAAGCTAGATCCGCCTCACTATACGAGGAACTACACCTAATCAATGCCATTGTGGAGCTATCAATATATTCTCATGTGTCATATCTTCCCCTAGATTTTTGGAAATATCGGCCTTAGATGATTTAAGAATATAACCCCTACGTCAATGTCCTCCTTTACGGAATTCCTTAAAAAGTTTTTAATTCGCCTCATCAATAATAACAAGGTAATAAGGGAAGTCGATTACTTGATTGCCCTCAAAAGGAATAAAAAGGAGTCCTTAACGAAGTATGCTCAGTGTTATTGAGAGTTGCTCAACTAAATCGATAGTTACAATAATCCTTTGGTGATCTCATGTTTCAATTTCATTTTCACTAGGTTGAAGAATCTCTACCAGTGATATACTAATAAGTTAATGAGAAATTCACCAAGGTTGAGGATTAGTTTCTCAATTTTGATGTTCCGTTTGAGCAATGTTCCAAGTAGACTAATAAGAATGATTATATGAAAGGATACAAAGGAGGAAATTAATTCGCTTATTCTAAAAAAAAAAGGCAAAAGTTAATGCTTCTGATGGATGATCTAAGACATAGGCTGATGAGAGATCCTACCTAGAGGTAGAAACTTTTTTCAAGGATCCAATCTATAAGTTTTTCCCTTAGATAAAGGACACTTAATTATTTAAGAATACATTTAAGATGGGAAAAGATAGAAATGATAGAGATACCAATCTCAGGTGTACCTATCAATAAGATCATGGACACCTAACAGAGAACTCCAAGATGTTCAAATGACTCATAAAGGATCTTGTACAAGCTTGTTATCACAAATAATACATTTATGCATCCAAGACAAAGTTCTCGGTAATGCATCACAAAATGAGGATGAAGATAAATACCTTCTACCATTAAGAATGATCTCTGTTATATATACTACACCGACCCGTCACAATGCTGGGGGAAGAAGAAAAGGGAAAGGGTAAAGACATCAGCCTACGTACAGGAATATTTATAAGTAGAAGTATCACAACCCAAGCATAAGGATATAGATATTTACTATTTTATCATCTTTACCGACCAAGATTTGGTAAGTGTTAATATACCCTATAAAGATGGTTTTCTTTTGACTCTTCGAGTGGTGAACTTTGGCATAAAACGAATACGTATCGATCAAGGAACTTCTTCAAAGATTATATATGTCAATTTATTACTCAAACTTGGGTATAATGTCTCGAATTTGGATACCAAAGAGGGTTTTCTGATCGTCTTTTATGAAGATGAATGCATTTCATTGGGTAAGATCAAGTTTTTAGTCAACATCGACCCTATTAACCATGAGACTAAATTTCATATGATTTTATCAGAGTCACCTTAAAATGCCATTCTAGGTTGAGAATCACACCATGAGGGAAGATATACCTTCTCTTAATAAAAAGATCAAGTTCGTAAGCGACCAAGGGAACGTCAAGGTTTTGAAGATATCAAGCGGCAACACACAATTATTTTGTCATGGTCATTAAAGTTAAGAAATCTCAGCCAATTTAAAATCAGGATAACGGTGATTCAGAGGGAAACCAGTCTAAAAAACCATCAAATGCAGCTCGGACGAGGGTAGAGGACACCAAACTAGCCCTCACTAACATGGGTAATTTAGGAGTAGTTGGGTATCATTCCTTTTGACTCATCTCAACCATAAAAAAACCTTTCTTATTAGTTCCAAATTTGGATAAAATGAGGTAGTTCAACTTATTCACTTTATCAAAATGAATGCGCTTATGTTCCCTTAGTATCCTTATAATATTAACTAAGTGATTCAGATATAACTTTCCACCCATTGCACGAGTATCTTCTTGTCGACCGGGAAAATAAGAGCTAAGGAAGTTAGCCCCTAAAAAATCCAGACTGGTGGACAATAAAAGTTGAGAATATACTTCATGTCAGATCCATCAAAGATATCTCATTCCTATATTATATATCTAACAAAGTTATTGTTAGAAGGAACAGAGGAAAATGGACGGTTTGCATTTACTTCACCGACCTCAATAAGGCTTACCTACAAGATAAATTTCCACTTACCAGGATTAATTAGCTCATTAATACTATAATAGGTCATCAATGCATGAGTTTTATGGATTCTTACTCAAGATATCACCAGATACCTCTATTTGGTCCTAACCAGGAAAATACCTCATTCATTATGCCTTTAAGGCTTTATTGCTACGAAGTCATGTTGTCTTGCCTTAAAAATATAGGGCCGACCTATTAGTGCCTCATGATTGGGATGATAAGAAATCATATTGGCTTGTCTATGGAGGTCTAAATTTATGACATGCTTGTTAAGAGTAGACATGCATACGATCATATCAGAGATCTTTTAAAATCCTTAAGGATTACAAGATGAAGTTGAATGCTTCTAAGCTCGTCTTTAAAGTTAGATATGGAAATTTTTTGGGTTACTGGATGACACAAATATCCATTGAAGCCAATCCATATCAAATCAAGTCCGTAAAAGACATAAAAAAAATAGGATGATCAGGATACTGACCACTTTTAGTATATTCTTATCTCGATCATCTTATAAATGTCGACTATTTTTCAAGATTTAAATAAGGAGATCACTGCAGTCTGGACAGAGGACTGTGATCAAGCACTTGAAGGACTTATACGGTACTTGGGATCTCCTTCCTTACAGTCAATGCCCTTTAGTGGTGAAAATATCCATTTACATTTAGTCATTTCCCAACATGCGACTAATGGGGTGTTAGTCCGACTTCAAGATGAAGAACATCTATTAGTTTACTAAGTAAGTCATACCCTCTTTGAGTAAGAAATGAGATATATGCACTTTGAAAAGCTAGTTTTGGCACCAGTAACATCCGCAAGGAAGCTTTGTCATTACTCCGTCGTTCATATTATAGTCCAAACTTCTTCTCCTCTCCAATAAGTGGTAAAAATGAAGATTTGACTAACAAGATGACTAAGTGTTCCATGGAATTAGAACAATTCACGTCATCTATTAATCCCATATAACCATCAAGGGGTTGGCTTTAGGCAGATTCATTATCAAATTCTCAGTCACACTAGAAGGAGAGAAAGTTTAACCAATCCCCATTCTAGAGATTCTTAATTTCAATCAGGATATTCGAGAACCAAAGTGTAAGTTATTCATTAATGGATCATCTAACTAATGTGAAATTGGCATAGCAATTGGCTTTGTCATCCCACAACGACGCCTCATTGAGAAGGCAATTCAGCTTGGATTCAAGGGATCCCACAATGAGGGAGAGTATAAAGTTATCATCCCTGGTCTACAATGGGCGTTTGCCTAAGGGTAAAAGTATATAATGGTATATCGTGATTCCTGTGTAATCGCTAATCTATTCAGTGGAAAATATGAGGCTAGAGATCTAAGGATGCTTGATAGATAGAAAAAATTGCTTCTCTTATGTATTTGTCGTTGTGCAATTCCTCTTTCAATAAAAAATCTTCACAAACCTACCAAAGTAGAACAAAACTAGAATATAGCGGTAAGTGACGTATCAATGCAAATCTAAGGGTGAAACACAAAATAAGCGAAGCCATATGTGTAAATTCATTTGCATTTTATTATTATTTTTCTATTTTTTCTATTTATATTTTTTATGGATTTTTCAAGGGATTTTTTAACTGACTAACTATACAAATTTTTATAACTACTAATTAAGAAGTAAAGACTAATTTAAGAAAAGTGAGATAAACAAAATTGTCCTAATAAGTAAACTGTAAGGACAATTTGTCCATCATTTATTGGATATGTCATATGTCGTTACACAGTTGAAGAAATTCAAGAATCATACAGTCAACAACGGATCCGAATATCAAAAGAATAAGAGGAATCAAAGTCTGACAAACTCGGACCGGTCCGCCCTAGAAAAACAACCGATCCGCCTCAGACCCGGACCGGTCCTCTTGTTGAAAGCCAGTATACCCCGGATCGATAGAGAACCGAAAATGCCAAATAAAAAATGAACCGATCCGCCCCCCCTCGGATCGATCCGCCTCAGACCCGGACCGATCCGCCTGGGATAATCTTCAGCAGATCGTGGTCATATTTTCTAGGCTAAACGTTTCCTTTATAAACCCACTACGGGAAGTGATTTTTCAAGACTTCTATACACGATTTTTAGAGTACAAAGAACTCTAAGTCTTTACCTATTGAGTACCAAGACTCTAGGTTTTTTATTCACACAAATTTTCAAACACTTGTGAATCACTTTGCAACCCAGGAACGCACTTTTGTTGTTCATACCATTGTGGAGAAGACCGTTCTTCTTCTTCTTCATTGCAGCCCTACTGGAAAGGGATAACTCCAGCCGCTGACTACAGAATCCGACACCTGAGGGTAATTCTTAGTCACTTGTATTTTCATTGTAATCCAGAATTGTACAATTACAATATTATAATGAAAATAAATGGTTTTGCCCCTTAGGGGGATTTTTCCTTAATTGTGTGTGTTTGATTAATCTTCATGATCTACTTCTTGATTAAATCACACCTGGTTGCATGTTTAGGGTTTGTTTGAGTTAAAAGGTGTTTAATATGTTATTTTCTCATTTGAATGCAAGCGCATACTCTCTCAAATTGGTATCAGAGCAGGTTACGCTAATCTATCGCGTATTCCTATTTTCCGCAAAATCTTTTCAAAGATATCTTTTTTTTGAAAAAATTGATTTTTGAAAAGTGCGTGTTCAAATGGAGAAATCATATAATAAATTACCTGTTTTTGAAGGGACAAATTAAGATTATTGGAAAGCCCGAATGAGGTCGTCTTTAAAAGCCATAGATGAAAGGGTTTGGATTTTAGTTGAAAGAGGGTGGACACCTCCCTCCGTCACTGTGGAAAACGTGACTAATTTAAAACCTATCACCTCTTGGACTGAAGATGAATTTAGATGGTCTTCTTTTAACTCTAAAGGTTTGAGTGCTATTTTCGGTTCCATCACTCCCGATGAGTTCCGACGTATCATGACGTGCACCACGTCAAAGGAGGCATGGGATGTTTTACAACTCACCCATGAAGGAACAAATGCTGTGAAAGAGCCTAAATTGTAAAATTTGACAACTCAATTTGAAACCATCACCATGCATGAGACTGAATGTTTTGATGATTTCTATGCTAGACTTTCTAACATTGTTAATACTAGCTTTAATCTTGGTGAACATATTCCTAATGCTAGAGTTGTCAAAAAGATTCTTCGTTCTTTGCCTAAGCTTTTTATCCCTAAAGTCACTGCGCTAAATTCTATGGGCAATTTAAATACGCTAAAATTGGAAGAACTTGTAGGAGATTTGCAAACTTATGAAATTGATATGTTCCCTAAAACTGCTAGGTCTAAAGATAAGGGAATTGCACTTAATGCCAAAGAGAAAAAGAGTGAGGGGATGACTAGAAATAGGGAAGAGTCATCTAGAAAGAGAGAGACTGACACGTCAGATTCTGAGTGTGATTTTGACTTAGATGATTTGGCTCTTTTTGCAAAAAAATTTAAGAGGATTCTCAAATTTAAGAAAAATGGCAATTTTAAAAATAAAAAGAAATTTGAGAAAAATAAGTTTGAAAAGAAAAATGAAAAAGATTCCAAAAATCCTCCTAAGAAAGAAAGTGAGAGATTATTTGAGTGCGATGGTAGGGGTCATAGAGCTTTTGAGTGTGCCACTCGTCTGAATAGAGAGAAAAGGGAAAGCTGTCCTTAATGCTACTCTTAGCGACGACAGTGAGGTTAAGACGGTGGATTCAGGAGATGAGTCACCGCATGAGTGTAACTTCACCGCATTCATGGCCAGTCAAGTGAGCACTCCTAGTTCTCTTCACAACGATGAGGATGATGCTTCACAGGGACACCTCGACAGCGAGAACGATGTGAGTGAGGGGGAGGATGACTCAAGTGAGAGCGAGAGTGATATTCAACGCGCCTATGTTGAGTTATATTCTGAGTCATTTAAAACTAAAAAACGTAACAAAGCGCTAGTTCTTAAGATCACCGGCTTAGAGGAATATTTAAGAAAGGCGAGAGAGAGGGAGTCATCCACCTTCACCGCCCTGAGAGAGAGAGAATCTGCCTGTATCGAGAAAGAGAGTTTGTTTAGAGAGAGAGAGTGTGTGTTTTTTAGAAAGAGAGAGGGGACTTGACTAAACAAGTGGCTAGTCTTACGAGTCAGCTCCATTCCTCCGTGGAGACTCGGAAGAAACTTGAAGCCCTTATTGCCCAGCTGACTCATGATTTTGAGAAAGCACGGGAAGTCAAGGTACAAATCGAGGACAGATCTGGGAAGATGGGAAAGATGCTCCTCGGCCCCGCTTTAGGTTTTGGTGATTGGCAGGGAATTTGGTATGATGGTGGCTCCACCTCTCAAATTTCACCTGGTCCAGTTCCTGAGTTTACTACAACTCCTTATGGTCATCGTCAAAAACCTCGAAGGAGAGTTCGACCAAGAAAAGCAAACCAAGGTCCGCCTTTGACTGTGTTCTTCTGTACTTATTACAAAAGAAAAGGCCACCTCAGGGAGTTTTGCTATAATATGGGTCGGACACGATGTACTACTGCTCCACCACATCATACTGATGAGTTTTCTAGTTTGAGAGAGCGAGTTGAGTTCTTAGCTGCCACATCTCAGAGTTTAATGGAAGAATTCCGACGGATGTCCTTGCCGTTAGTGAATGCTTCTCACATTCCAGCTAAAACCAACAACAACAAAGGCAAACAAAAGGTCACCACCTCTTGGGTACCTAAGAAAGATAAAAAGGCTTATGTTGTTCATGTTGCTCTCAAAGCACATAATACCTCACAGTGGTAGTTTGACAGTGGGTGCTCCAGACATATGACAGGTGATGTTTCATTTTTTACCCACCTTGAGGATTATGAGGACGGTAGAGTCACCTTTGGAGATGGGAGCAAATCTAGCATTGTAGGACGAGGTACTGTAGAGTTACCAGGATTTACTAAGCTAGAAAATGTGTTGTACGTCAAAGGTTTGAAAGAAAACCTTCTCAGCATTAGCCAGCTGTGCGACGCTGACTTTGCAGTAAAGTTTGACCGGGACACTTGTAAGGTCTATAATCAAGCCGGTAAACTATTAGTGCAAGGGGTGAGGACAACGAATAATTGCTATGGGACTGAGCCCACGTCCTCTCTTGTTTGCAATAGCGCCACGATCACTCCTATGGATCTGTGGCACCAACGTCTAGGTCACATAAATATTAGAGATCTCACTCGCTTAGCTAGAAAGGACCTAGTACGTGGCTTACCATCTCTTGTAAGGCCAACTTCGACGGTTTGTGGACCCTGTCAGATGGGAAAACAAATTCGTAGTCCCCATAGGAAGTTGCATTCCATTACCACCTCTCGTGTTCTTGAGCTTATACACATGGACCTTATGGGTCCCACTCGTACCGAGAGTCTAGGTGGTAAGAGGTATATCCTAGTGATGGTAGAAGATTTCTCCAGGTACTCCATTGTAGGTTTTCTGAGAGAGAAATTTAATGTTGTAGAATTTTCAACGACCAAGTGCCGTGTCCTACAAAATTAATGCGGTGTCACTATTAACAGGATACGTAGTGACAATGGCACTGAATTCACAGAAGCAAAGGTAGATCTTTACCGTGATAGCCTGGGGATCAAACATGAGTTTTTTGCTGTGAGAACTCCTCAGCAAAATGGGATTGTTGAGAGAAAGAATAGAACGATCCAAGAGATGGCTAGATCTATGCTTCTAGGTCATAAAGTTTCTAGGAGATTTTGGGAGAGGCAGTGTCTACTGCATGCCACACAGTGAATAGGGTTTATTTACGTCCACACACACTTCAGACTCCTTATGAGTTGTGGACTGGCAAGAAGCCCAACCTAGCATATTTCCGTGTCTTTGGGAGTAAATGCTACATCCTACGGGATAGAGAGCAATTAGGAAAGTTTGACTCCCGGAGCGACGAGGGAATATTGCTAGGATATTCATCTACTAGTAGAGCATACCGGGGTTTTAACCTAAAGAGCTCTAAGGTTATGGAATCAATAAACGTCACCGTGCAAGATGGCGAACCTCCGACGGTTATTGATCCTCACCTTCAGTGTGAGGATGAGGACTTTTCTGACAGTAATTTACTTGTCCCTCTCCCACACTCTGTGGACCCTAATCCCGTGCTAGGGGACACACCTGCTTGGGTTCGCAAGAGTCATGACCCTTCTGCCATTGTTGGCGATCCTTCCTTAGAGGTCAAGACTCGTGCTCAGCTCGAGAATGTTGTTAGCCACTTTTGCTACACGTCCACAATCGAGCCCAAGAATCGCAAAGAAGCACTCAAGGACGAACACTGGATATCTGCTATGCATGATGAGTTGCTTCAGTTTAAAAAGAACAATGTCTGGGAACTAGTCCCCCGACCTAGTGAGACTAATGTGATAGGTACCAAGTGGATTTTCAAGAATAAAATAGATGAAAATGGTACTATAATAAAAAATAAATCTAGGTTGGTCGCTCAAGGCTACACACAGATTGAGGGTATAGACTTTGGGGAGACATTTGCTCCTGTTGCGAGGCTTGAGCCCGTTCTCTTACTACTCGCCATCGCATGTCATCTGCGCTTTAAGTTATATCAGATGGATGTCAAGAGTGCCTTTCTAAATGGCATTCTACAGGAAGAGGTTTATGTGGTTCAACCAAAATTGTTTGAAGACCCCATGCACCCGGAACACGTATACTATCTAAGGAAAGCCTTGTATGGTTTGAAGCAAGCACCCCGTGCTTGGTACGAGAGGCTTACTTCCTATCTCTTATGCCCATGGCTTCAAGAGAGGGGGAGTTGATATGACGTTGTTCGTCAGGAGAGATGACGGTGCAATTTTGGTTGCCCAGGTCTATGTGGACGACATAGTCTTTGGATCCACATGCTCCCAGCATGCTCACCACTTTGAGGAGGAGATGAAAAGTGAGTTTGAGATGAGCATGGTAGGTGAGCTTACATTCTTCCTTGGTCTTCAGGTTCGTCAGCTAGAGGATGGGATGATCATATCTCAATCTAAGTTGCTAGAGACCTAGTGAAGAAATTTGGTTTAGACTCCGCTAAGCATGCTCGTATACTTATAAGTACTACTATCAAGCTTAGTAAGGACACTTCAGGTAAGGACGTAGAGCAAACCTTCTATCGAAGTATGATTGGTAGTCTTATCTACTTGACTGCTAATCGTCCCGACATTGCCTTTAGTGTTGGAGTCTGTGCGCGATATCAGGAATCCCCAAAAGAGTCACACTTACTCGCTCAAAAACGTACTATCAAATACGTGAGTGGGACTCTCTCATACGATATTTGGTATTCCTTTGATACCGATGACCGTTTGTCCGCCTATTCGGATGTCGATTGGGCCGGGGATGTAGATAGTTGTAGGAGCACTTCTGGTGGGTGTTTCTATTTTGGTTCTGCTCTTATCTCCTGGCTGAGCAAGAAGCAAAATTCCATATCTTTGTCCACTGCGAAGGCTGAGTACATAGCCGCCGGGAGTTGTTGTACGCAACTCTTGTGGATGAAGCAAATGCTGAAGGATTATGGGATTTCACAGGACACCATGACCATTTCCTCTGACAACACGAGCGCGATACACATATCCCGCAATCCAGTCCAACATTCGCGCACCAAGCACATCAGGATACGTGAGCAGTTTATATGACCGCTAGTTGAGGAGAAAGTCGTATCCCTGAGTTTTGTTCCCACCGACCGTCAGTTAGCCGACATTTTCACAAAACCTTTAGATACCCTTAGATTTGAGAGTCTTATGAAGTCTTTGGGGATTTGCACAGTTGACTGAGGGGTTGGTCTCTGTCTAGAAGAGGATGCTTCTTCATGTTCATATCATATGATTCCTATTGCTAGTCTGTTTTATATGTACCATTGGTTAGTTGTACAGCTATTTATTTATTCTTTTTGCTTTTTATATTTCTTTTGAAAAATACGAAAAGATTTTCCTTTAAAAAAAATTTTAAGAAAAGCACAAAAAGATTTATTTTGATAAAATTTTTGAAAAATCCAAAAAGATTTCTGTTTTTGCTCCTTTTTATGGATGAGCATTTAAGATAGCCAAGTCACAACTTCATTCCATATATCCGTGTGACTGTTTGATAGATATTTGAGAGGCTACATCATTTCATCCATGTGCTTTACATTATTTGGAGTCTTTGAGATGTAATTAGTGAAATCTTCCAACATGTTTAACTCCTATATCCTTTATTGCACACATGCACGGCTATATTTGATTATTGCACTTGTCTATCTGATATTGGCTTGAGTGTTTCCATCTCAGTCCTGTCTATACAATGTATAATATGCGATAAAACTTGACAAGATTGGAATGCATGTAAAAACCGTTTTGGTGAGACTGTGTGTTTTTGTATAACGGGGAGGGGCTGCGAAAGGTAATCATCTATCCTTTGCGCAAAAGCCACCGTTAAAAAGGACCTAAATATGGAGGAATTTTAATATCCGAGGTCCAAAGAGGTTAAAAGAGCCCAAAAAATTTAAAGGCAATAACAAGCAATTCATGCCAAATGTGGGCCACTTAGGTTTCACCATCAATTCTCCAAAGTTTGAGAATTTAGAAATCCTCTATTCAAAATTATATCTGAGGGAGTTTGGTTGGAGAATATAAACAGGTTTGCACATCCTTGAAAGTCCTGAAAAAGCATAAATTTTTTTGGACGTTATTGGTGTGAAAATCACTTTGAGCTTTGATTTGTTGATTTGATTGAGTCAATATCTTATATTGTCATTCTTTTACACCAAAGGAAGCATTTGAGTTCATTCGCTAGGAATATCCAATATTCATCGTGCACATATGTCATGTTTGTATGCATTGATCTTCCTATCGAATTATGTTCACACCCATTCATTAACGCTATCATCGACTTGGTTGCTTTGTGTTCATTCATGGTGTGATTTTGTTTAAAAAAAAATTGAAAAATTCAAAAAATAGTTGTGTATTTACTTGTGACACCCTGTCATTGCTTGTTTGCATTATTTCTCTCATTTGTCTATTTGGGGACATCATAAAAAGGGGGAGAAAGAATTATCACATTAAGGGGGACTGAGTTTTGTAGTGTTGAGTTGTTTATCACCAATTAACATATTGGCATATCTGTTTATCTCATTTCAAACTCGATACATCACTTGGTATTTTGCTTTTTCTCATGTGTGTAAGTACTACATGGATTAACATTGGATTGCACACCCTGATGAGAAAAGTGTTGAAGATTCCTGAAGAGTTTAAGAACAAACGATGAAGTCTTATTCAATTGTACCTTTTCAGTTTTGGGTTCATGGAAGGGTAGATTTGTATAGGAAATTTTATACTTGATAATTCGGATGTTTTAATGTTTGTACCGGCATAGACATAGGGGGAGATTTGTAAGGACAAATTGTCCATCATTTATTGGATATGTCATATGTCGTTACACAGTTGAAGAAATTCAAGAATCATACAGTCAACAACGGATCTGAATATCAAAAGAAGAAGAGGAATCAAAGTCTGACAAACCCGGACCGGTCCGCCCTGGAAAAAGAACCGATCCGCCTGCGAACCGGTCCGCCTCAGACCCGGACCGGTCCGCTTGTTGAAAGCCAGTATTCCCCGGATCGATAGAGAACCGAAAATGCCAAATAAAAAACGAACCGATCCGCCCCCCCTCGGACAGATCTGCCTCAAACCCGGACCGATCCGCCTGGGATAATCTTCAGCAGATCGTGGTCAGATTTTCTAGGCTAAACGTTTCCTTTATAAACCCACTACGGGAAGTGGTTTTCCAAGACTTCTATACACGATTTTCAGAGTACAAAGAACTCTAAATCTTCACCTATTGAGTACCAAGACTCTAGGTTTTTGATTCACACAAATTTTCAAACACTTGTGAATCACTTTGCAACATAGGAACGCACTTTTGCTGTTCATACCATTGTGGAGAAGACCGTTCTTCTTCTTCATTGCAGCCCTACTGGAAAGGGATAACTCCAGTCGCCGACTATTGAATCCGACACCTGAGGGTAATTCTTAGTCACTTGTATTTTCATTGTAATCCAAAATTGTACAGTTAAAATATTACAATGAAAATAAATGGTTTTGCCCCTTAGGGGGATTTATCCTCAATTGTGTGTGTTTGATTAATCTTCATGATCTACTTCTTGATTAAATCACACCTAGTTGCATGTTTAGGGTTTGTTTGAGTTAAAAGGTTTTTAATATATAATTTTCTCATTTGAATGCAAGCGCATACTCTCTCATAAACTAACAAGATTGGACTCACGAGGGCTTCAAAATTTCATCCCATAAATGGGAGATTAACCCTTAATAATCATCATCCAAAAAAATAAAAATAAAAGTATACAAAAAAGAGCATGTGAGGATTAAACTAAAAGTAATCAAGAGGAGGTGATCAAACCCATTTAAGCCTTGAATTGAAATGAAATCTTCAATTATACCTCGAAAATCTCTCAATCATAATCCTTCGCTAATGTATTTATTGAATCTAAAATGAAAATTAAAAAATTAAAAAAAATTAAAAAAATAATGGATGAATTCATAATGGACAATTAAATAATAAAAGAGATTTGCTAAAAATGCAAATCCTAATATTATAAAATTGTACATTAGTACTCATCCAAAGAAATAAATTCTAGATCATTAATTTATATTGAGATAATTGCTAAAAATACAAAATCTCAATATAAAGGAATGGATTAGAATTTACCTCCCATAAGGGATGAATTCAACTACATCAATCTATTTTGAATTAATTGCTAAAAATACAAAAAATCATTATAGAGGGGTGGGGTTGAATTTATCCTAGAGATAAATTTCACTCCACACCTCTATATTGAGATATTTGCTAAAAAAGAAAATACTCAACATACAGAGGTGGAGAGAATTTTATCACACAAAACTTAAAAACTAAATTTGAGATCCTTTTGAAAATGGCTCAAGTCTTCAATTTCTATGGTGCACATGGAGGCTAGGGGTAAATTAGAGAGTTTATATTTTAGTGAGCATGAAAATGGTGAGAGGAGCATGGGGTGTGTGCACATCAAGTTTGAGAGGTGTGAGGTGACAAAAATCTAATTTGGGTGAGGGTATTTTGGGAAAAAGTGGATAAGTGGTTAGTTGGGGGTAAAATGGGTATATGGGGTAAAAGGTATTAAACATGTGGGTTAATTGGCTTTTGGTTTATGCAGGTTGAAATCGTGGGTGGCTTTGGAAGTTGTTGAAATGGGTTAGAGGCAAAGGGGTAGCAGGGCATGGTCACGGATTTCGAGTTTGGAATGACGGGTCGAGTAGGTCGAAATTGGGTAGAGGGATGGTCGGATCCGGGGTAGGGAGAGCAGCGGGTTTCGAGTTTGGGTGGTTTCGGTGGGTTTCGGGTATGGGTTTGGTCGCTAGTATGGGAGGTCGGCGTTCGAAGTTGGTGAATCGGGTTGTGCCAGGGGCGATCGGTGCCAGGGGTCAGATGTAGGTCGCTCCCATAGCCGGACTCGCGGTTGGGTTCACGGGTTGTGGGTTGATTTCCATGGAGGGATAAGGGAGGTCTAGCCAGATTTGGGTTTTGTTTATGGGTACTGGGTTTTGGGCAGATCGCCGATGGGTATGGGTTTCCCTCGGGTTATGGCTTAGGCGAGTCCGACGGGTATGGTGGTTTTGGGCAGATCGCCGATGGGTATGGTGGTTTGAGTTGGGCCTTTCCCTAAAATGTGTACATTGTAGGGACTTTCCCTGAAGCACCGGGGTAAATAAATTACTTGATGATTACCACATATTTCTTCACCAAGTGGGTAGAGGATAAAAAATGAACCCACATCAGGGAGGTTGACGGTAGGCGATTTTTTGGGAGAAGCATCATCACCCGATTTAAAATCTCAGGGTCCTTGGCAATAAATAATGGAACTCAATTTGACAATAATGTTTGTGGATACTTTTGAATAGAATGTGGGAACATGATTCATTATACTGCAGCGGTATTCCCATAATACAAGGGTCAGGTGCAGATCACCAACAAGACTCTACTCACCGGGATCAAATGACGATTAGATAATGCAAAGGGAAGTTGGGTGGATGAGCATTTGTCCATCTTTGGTCCTAAAGAAGAACGCCCAGAAGATCAATAGGAGAAACCCAGTATTCCTTAGCATATGGTATGGAGTTCGTGATTCTATTAGAAACTGGTATCCCAACTCTGAAAGCTCCTACCGGCCTTCGAGGAGCCCTCTGATAGAAAACTGACACCGAATTAGGAAGATCAATATAGAATAGTGCTAATAAGGCTGGACAAAAAATGCACCAAACCGAATGGAGCACTTGGACTGGATTATACCAATTTGCAAAAGAAAGCTTTTTTTATAATCGCTTTGTTATGCGATTCGTAATTTAGAAGACCGATTAAAATAAGGGATTTTTACCAATTAGTCCCGTTTACTAAGTATATAGTTCAATAGGTCCTAACATCTTTTTTTTGTTCCATCAAGTCCCATGAAATAAGATTTTTGTTCCAATAGGTCCCATTTTGGAAGGATGTTAATGTAATACCCTGTACTTTTGGCTATATTTATTTTTGGGATTAATTAATTAAATGCGTATTAATTGGAAATTAATCCGGGTTATAAATACTAACGAGATGCGAGTTGGTATTTGATTATGTGCATACATGTTTTGATATATGTATTTGGCATTATAAAAGTTCTCGTGAGATTTATATACGACATTTTAGAAATTTTGTTGAGACGCGTGGGACCGCCGCGTCACGGTATAATATTTTGATTATATAAAGTGAATTTAAAATCTATAAACCGTATGGTCGTTTTGAGTGCGCCAATGCGTCCGGAAGGGTCGAGATAGTCAGAAAACACTACCCGGGGGTGTAGTTTGGATTCCGGGGTATTTTTAGGCCATACCGGCAACTTAAAGGGTATTTTGGTAATTTTACATTTTGAGGAATTAAAAGTGACGAAAATTAGGTGTCTTAATCTGATTGATTATTGACCCACTAAACCCACTATCCAACCCACTTTAACCCTTTAAGCTACGGAGGTTATCAATTAGGTTTCCAAGTTCCCCAAAACAAACCCTAGCCACCTTAAGCCACCATTGAAGAAGGAGCTTGGAAGAGAGGAAATTCTGCAGAAAAACTTCATCAAACCTACACCAAAATCAGAAATCGAACCAAGGCAAGTGACTTTATTCCATTTAATTTCAGAGAATGTCTTTTCCATGTTAGAAATTGAAGAATATCAATTATTCTTGAAAGATAATGAAAACCCATGCTAATTGAACTTAGAACTTGAAATCTTGAGGAGGATTTGCATGTAGAATGATAGGTAGATGTTCCTACTGATGATATTTATGATTGGGTGAAATTTAAAACGGATCTTATTGGGTTAATTCAGGATTCAAAAAGTTAGGGTTCATGTTCTTGAAATAATTGGGGAAAAAGTGTAGAAATTTATATTTTGATTGATGTTAAAGAGATTTAATCCTTGAAAACATGTTAGGAGTTGACTTGAATATGTTTAGGATGAATTAGAGACCCTAAAATGTTGTTGGGATGAACTTTGGAAGAGATTAGGAGTGATAAAATTGGATAAAAACGAGATGGGGAAAAATCTGGGACGAAACTGGCAGCTCGTTAGAAGCCCCTACCCAGGTCGTTCGAACGAACTCGTTCGAACGAGCTTCTAACGAGTTGACCAGTCGCTGCTAACGAAAAGGGATTTCGTTCGATATCTCGTTCGAACGAAATATCGTTAGAAGGCACAGTTCGTTCGAACGAACTGGAATCTCGTTCGAACAGCCTCGTTCGAACGAGACTTCTAACGAGTTGACAGAGGAATCTCGTTCGAACGAGACTGCTAACGAGCTGACAGTTTGGTCCTTTTTGAACTGTTTTGATTTTTGGAGTCCCGTAAACTGGTTCGAGGGTAGAGTTAACATTCCTTGATGATGTAAGGATGGATTTGGGACTTTTGGGTTATTACGAGGAGTAAATTTATATACGAGAGATTTAATTCAATGAACCGTTTGGGTTGAGACGTGAGTGTCTACTACGACGTGAGAATAGATTATGGCGCGCATGATGATAAACTGGAATAATATAAGTGTAGATATTATAAGTTAGTACGAGAAAGCGATATGTACTACGATTAAACTACGGGATTACTAAGACGTGTGTTTACTTAGTACTGGTATATGATTTGTGTGTATGACATACCTACCATACTTGCTATCACGGGAGGTTTGCGTTCGCTTAGGGCCCTCTAATACTTGTGTTGCCCGGATTTAGACTGGTTACCTCGATGAACATAGGTCAGAGAAAGACTTATTGGGATGTTAATAAGTCCGCTGATCGTGGGAGCGTAGGTATGTACGTGACCCATGTGATGTGACTGTGTTCGCCTCCACTATTTGTGATTTGTGTTATCTGGACTATTCCTGAGAGATTCGAAATATGTGATCCTTATGTACGTGATGTACCGGGATGGATAGCAGAGTATGTGTGCACCACAGCTTAGTTCTCGGGGTGCTTATATTGTATATTTATGATGTGAATAATATACACTTAATTAATGGGAACCTTCATGTTAATGTTGTGAATACAATTACGGTATTTCTTCGAGAAATATAACGAGTTAATTGATAGTTATATATATTGCGTATTGAACATCTGAGTTACGTTAAACCCCTACTTAATTACGAGCATTGTTATGTTAAGAGAACCGAGTAATAAGGGTAGGACCTATGATAGTCTAGCTAGATATGTTGTCACGTAGCTAGTAGTCTGTATCACTCTAGATGGGTACTTACGTTAGGAGTGCACAGTTAGACGAGAGGTGAGAATATCATGTGAGTGCACGTCCTAACATGTACTTTGCATTTAATGTTTTAATTGTTTTTAAAGCACTTGCAGGTTTTTAAAATATAACTCCACATTCGGGCTCTGACCCGTTTGCTTTTCAAATATTTTTCTTGTAAAACCATTTTAGGTGCCTAGCCACAGGGACACCAAGCATAGGATTCTCATTCAGGTGACGAGTTGTAGCTGTTTGTGGAAGCTACAGGGATTTGCTTGTAGACGCTTCTATCTTTTGGATTCCAGAGTCACTATCTATCAGTTGTAGGGCATGTTGCCCATTTCTATTAGAGACATCTTTTACATTACAGTTCTCAGACTTTGATTTGTATTGTTTTAGCATTCGGTTATTTATTTCAGTATGGGATTGTAGTGAGGAGTCTTCCTCCAGACTTTATTTACACTATGTGATGGTTATTCGTTTTACTTCAGTATGGTGAATGGTGTTGTTATTCTTTATTACCCTTGTTGCATGTTAATCAGACTTATATTAAAATTTGGCAACTTACTTTTTAAATACTAGGTGGTTAGTAAAATTAAAATGTTTTCGACAGTGATGCTATTAACTGAGCCAACTTGGCATTTTGAATTAATTTAATAAAGGAGTAGCTACCCGGTATTTAATTAGTCGGGGTGTCACAGGTGGTATCAGAGCATCAGGTTCTAGTGTCCTTTAGGATCTGTACGGCTATTATGTTTCCGCTACGTTTCTTTGATATAGAGCCCTATATTTTAGGACTGTTGTACTCTTTTTGTGTATGCTTCGTTCTTCAGCTTTATTAGGTTTATAACAGCGAACTTATAAACTTTGTTCTTATTTCAGATGCCTCCACGACGTGCACGACGAGTTCCCAGGGATGCAACGCCCGAACCCCAGCCCGCTCCAGTTCAGGGCATGATGAACGCCGCTGAGGTTGCAGCTATAGTAGCCCAAGCGGTAATGCCGCCATTGCCGTTGTTCAGCAGGCACCACCTCAGGCGCCGGTTGCCGTGCCAGTACAGGCTAATGCATTCCCGTCTGCTTGGGAACGTGTACGTGACGCTTTTCAGAACGCGCATCCGCCAGAGTTTGCAGGTAGCTCAGATGTAGTAGTCTCGAGCCAGTGGAGGAAGGACATGCAGAGGCACTTGAGGATGTATGAGTGCACGGATGTTCAGAAGCAGGTGCTAGCTACTTTCAAGCTAGTTGGATCTGCACTACAGTGGTGGGAGTCTATTACCACCATGGAGGAGAGGGATACTCTCACGATTCAGGAGTTCTGGGTGCGATTCGACCGCAAGTACTTTTCGTCAGCTGTTCATACGGAAATGAGGAGGAGATTGATGAGTCTGAAGCAGGAGGGCAAGACAGTGGCCGAGTATGAGGCCGAGTTCACTAATCTGTTGAACATCGTTCCAGACGAGATACCAACAGAGAAGAAGAAAATTGAGAAGTTCACCGACGGGTTGACTTGGAGGATCCGTCAGCATCTGCTAGGGAACCTATCATTGGCCACTTATTCTGATGTGGTTAACGCAGCATTGTTGCACTACCAGGACCACCGTTTTCATATGGCCGAGGGCAAGCGGTCGGGGGAGTCTAGCCATCAGGGCAAGACTGGAGGACATGGTGCCAGCGGGGCACAATCTGGTCAGGGGCAGAGACAGAATGAGCAGGGCTCCCAGCAGGGGGATAATAAGAGGTTCCGGTCAGGGAATTACAGACAGGGACAGGGAGGTTTTCGTCAGGGCCATTAGGGTCCAAACGGCCATCAGGGCCAACAGGGGCAGAATGGGCAGCAGTTTCAGCAGGGCCAGCAGGGCCAAGGGAGGAACGGTAACGGCCACCAGGGCCGGGGACAGCAGGGACAGAGAGGAGGTAACTTCCCAGGGAAGTGCTTTGTTTGTGGCAAGACTGGCCATAAGCGACAGGATTGTCCTGATAGGGGCAGGGCCCCACAGCAGCAGCAACAGGGTGCTCACCAGGAGCCACAGATGCCTATGTTTCCCGCCGCTCTTCCCGCACCGCCACAGATGGCAGCATTGCCACCCATTTCAGCAGGGGCATCTACAGTATAGACGTGTCTACAACGTCCACCAGGCTGCAGTTCCACAGGCACCGCCCGCGATCGAGGGTACGTTTCCTATCCATGGCACTATGGGTCGGGTATTATTTGATACGGGTATTACACACTGTTTTATAGCTACACACTTCGCGAAAGCTTTAGGATTGTTAGCTACGGCAGAGAGCACAGTGACGTGTGTCGACTCACCATTAGGGAGTGGGTCACTTATTTTCTTTATATGCCGGGGAGTGGGGGTAGAGATTGGTGGTTTGGTATTACCTGCAGACATGTTAGTGTTAGACATGCATGTTCACGATGTGATCATCGGTATGGATTGGCTCGTAGCATATAGGGCCATGATTGATTGCTTCAGCGGGAGCATTGTTTTTGCCATTCCGGGGCAAGAGATGTTTGTAGTGGCGATGCCTCGCCCAGAGGGAGGATCGACCGCTCATCTGTATTACATTGAGGAGGATACCTCTAAGGAGGTAGTGATTCCTTTAGATTCTATTCCAGTAGTCAGGGAGTATTCAGATGTGTTTTAGGAGATACCAGGCTTACCACCCAGTCGAGAGATAGACTTTGTTATAGATTTGCTACCGGGTACGAGACCTATAGCACGCGCACCGTACCGTATGGCTCCAGCTGAGATGAGGGAGTTACGGGATCAGATAGAGCAGCTGTTAGGTCAGGGCTTTATTCGCAGGAGTACCTCACCTTGGGGCGCCCCAGTTTTGTTTGTGAAGAAGAGGGACGGTTCACTGAGATTGTGTGTGGACTACCGAGAGTTGAATAAGGTCACGATACGGAATAAGTATCCGTTGCCTCGAATCGATGACTTATTCGACCAGTTGAGGGGAGCTTCTTTCTTCTCGAAGATTGATTTGAGATCGGGATACCATCAGTTGCGTATCAGGGAGGAGGATGTCTCGAAGACTGCGTTCTTGTCGAGATATGGTTCTTACGAGTTTCGGGTTATGCCTTTTGGTTTGACCAACGCTCCAGCAGTGTTTATGGACTTGATGAACAGAGTGTTCAGGGATTTCCTAGATCAGTTTGTCATTGTCTTCATTGATGACATTCTGGTTTACTCTCAGACAGAGGAGGAGCACGCCGAGCATTTGAGGCAGGTTTTGCAGACACTTCGTCAGAACGAGTTGTATGTAAAATATGAGAAGTGCGGGTTTTGGCTGAAGGAAGTCCAGTTTTTGGGACATATCATTTCCGACCAGGGAATATCTGTTGATCCGGGGAAAGTATCAGCGGTGAGGGAGTGGGGACAGCCCACGACACCGACTGAGATTCGTAGTTTCTTGGGTCTAGCAGGATACTACAGGAGGTTTATTCGGAGATTTTCGAAGATAGCAGGTCCTTTGACACATCTTACTCGTAAAGGTGTGCCGTTCATTTGGAGTGATTCCTGTCAGTTGGCATTCAATGAATTAAAGGACAAGTTGAGCTCAGCACCTGTGTTAGCATTGCCGAGACCGGGAGTTGAGTATTTGGTTTACACCGATGCGTCTTTGCAAGGACTGGGAGGTGTATTACAACAGGAGAGACAGGCCATAGCTTATGCTTCCCGTAAGCTTAAGCCTCATGAGAAGAATTACCCCACGCGTGATTTGGAGTTGGCGGCAGTGGTATTTGCCCTACGGATTTGGAGACACTACCTTTTGGGAGAGAAGTTCCAACTGTTCACGGACCACAAGTCCCTACAGTACCTGTTCACACAGAAGGAATTGAATATGCGACAGTGTAGGTGGCTTGAGTTTGTGAAGGACTACCAGTTCGACATCCAGTATCACCCAGGTAAGGCTAACGTGGTAGCAGACGCATTGAGCCGTAGGCCAGCAGATGAGGTGGCAGAGGTGTGGAAGGCAAAGTGGAAGGAATTGGGACACCAGGATGCAGTGGCCCGATCTTTCATGTCTGTAATGACCGTTACACCACGGATTGTCACGAAGGTAGTACGGGCACTGGCTAATGACTCGTTCTGTCAGGAGCAGATAGTTCGGTTACTAGCAGAGGGAGCCGAGTCCTATACCGTTAGCTCAGACGGGGGATTGCGCTTCAATGGGAGATTGGTAGTTCCGGAAGGGGAGGAATTGCGACATGAGGTGATGGCAGAGTCGCACGGCTCACGGTTCGCGGTACATCCCGGAGGGGACAAAATGTACCAAGACATGAGACGTCAGTATTGGTGGAGCGGTATGAAGAGAGATATCGCTGAGTTTTTTTTTAAATGCGCCACTTGTCAGCTTGTAAAAGTGGATCATCAGAGACCGGCAGGATTGCTACAGCCGTTGGAGATCCCGGTGTGGATGTGGGAGAGCATATCCATGGACTTTATCACGGGGTTGCCTACGTCGCAGAGGGGTCACGACTCCGTTTGGGTAATTGTGGACAGGTTGTCCAAGGTCGCTCACTTTTTACCCCTAAGGACTGACTACACTACGGGACAGTATGCCCAGATCTTCATTTCAAAGATTGTGAGACTTCACGGTGTGCCCCTAAATATCGTGTCTGACAGAGACAAGATATTTGTTTCGAGGTTTTGGGAGAGTTTCCAGGAGTCCATGGGCACGGAATTGCGGTTGAGTACGGCTTATCATCCACAGACTGATGGACAGACTGAGCGCACAAATCAGATGTTGGAGGACATGCTACGCATGTGCATTATTGACTTTGGGGGTGGATGGGAGCAGTACCTTCCACTGGTGGAGTTTGCTTACAACAACTCCTATCAGTTCACTATTGGCATGGCTCCGTTTGAGGCATTATACGGTAGGCCTTGTCGTTCCCCAGCATGTTGGTTAGAAGTGGGGGACAACAAACGGCTTGGGCCGGAAGTGATTCAGGATACTTCGGCAAGGATTGAGTTGATTCGGAGTCGCATTCGGGTAGCTCAAGACAGGCAGAAGAGTTATGCTGATGCGAAGAGATTTTTCAGGGAGTTCCAAGTAGGGGACCAGGTTTTGCTCAGGGTACCTCCTATGAAGGGGATTATGCGTTTCGAGAAGAAGGGGAAGTTGGCACCGAGGTATGTGGGGTCGTTTCCTATTATTGAGCGGATCGGACCAGTTGCGTATAGACTTAGGTTACCGAAACATTTACATCGAATTCACGACGTATTTCATATTTCCTCGCTAAGGAAATATCTCAGAGATGATTTAGCTCATTCTCACATTGTTGTGTATCTCAGAGATGATTTAGCTCATTCTCACATTGTTGTGGAGGACATCGATCTCCAGCCGGATAGCTCCTACGAGGAGGGGCCGATTGCTATTTTGGACCGAAGCGAGAGGAAACTGCGGTCAAAGATAGTCCCGTTAGTGCGTGTTCAGTGGCGACATCACAATGTCGAGGAGTCCACATGGGAGCGCGAGGATGAGATGTGCGAACGTTATCCAGAGGTATTTTTAGCAGGTACTTTCTAGTTTCAAATTTCGGGACGAAATTCAGTTATTAGGGGGGAAGTATGTAATACCCTGTACTTTTGGCTATATTTATTTTTGGGATTAATTAATTAAATGCGTATTAATTGGAAATTAATCCGGGTTATAAATACTAACGAGATGCGAGTTGGTATTTGATTATGTGCATACATGTTTTGATATATGTATTTGGCATTATAAAAGTTCTCGTGAGATTTATATACGGCATTTTAGAAATTTTGTTGAGACGCGTGGGACCGCCGCGTCACGGTGTAATATTTTGTTTATATAAAGTGAATTTAAAATCTATAAACCGTATGGTCATTTTGAGTGCTCCAACGCGTCCGGAAGGGTCGAGATAGTCAGAAAACACTACCCGGGGGTGTAATTTGGATTCCGGGTTATTTTTAGGCCATACCGGCAACTTAAAGGGTATTTTGGTAATTTTACATTTTGAGGAATTAAAAGTGACGAAAATTAGGAGTCTTAATCTGATTGATTATTGACCCACCAAACCCACTATCCAACCCACTTTAACCCTTTAAGCTACGGAGGTTATCAATTAGGTTTCCAAGTCCCCCAAAACAAACCCTAGCCACCTTAAGCCACCAATGAAGAAGGAGCTTGGAAGAGAGGAAATTCTGCAGAAAAACTTCATCAAACCTACACCAAAATCAGAAATCGAACCAAGGAAAGTGACTTTATTCCATTTAATTTCAGAGAATGTCTTTTCCATGTTAGAAATTGAAGAATATCAATTGTTCTTGAAAGATAATGAAAACCCATGTTAATTGAACTTAGAACTTGAAATCTTGAGGAGGATTTGCACGTAGAATGATAGGTAGATGTTCCTACTGATGATATTTATGATTGGGTGAAATTTAAAACGGATCTTATTGGGTTAATTCAGGATTCAAAAAGTTAGGGTTCATGTTCTTGAAATAATTGGGGAAAAAGTGTAGAAATTTATATTTTGATTGATGTTAAAGAGATTTAATCCTTGAAAACATGTTAGGAGTTGACTTGAATATGTTTAGGATGAATTAGAGACCCTAAAATGTTGTTGGGATGAACTTTGGAAGAGATTAGTAGTGATAAAATTGGATAAAAACGAGATGGGGAAAAATCTGGGACGAAACTGGCAGCTCGTTAGAAGCCCCTACCCAGGTCGTTCGAACGAACTCGTTCGAACGAGCTTCTAACGAGTTGACCAGTCGCTTCTAACGAAAAGGGATTTCGTTCGATATCTCGTTCGAACGAAATATCGTTAGAAGGGACAGTTCGTTCGAACGAACTGGAATCTCGTTCGAACAGCCTCGTTCGAATGAGACTTCTAACGAGTTGACAGAGGAATCTCGTTCGAACGAGACTGCTAACGAGCTGACAGTTTGGTCCTTTTTGAACTGTTTTGATTTTTGGAGTCCCGTAAACTGGTTCGAGGGTAGAGTTAACATTCCTTGATGATGTAAGGATGGATTTGGGACTTTTGGGTTATTACGAGGAGTAAATTTATATACGAGAGATTTAATTCAATGAACCGTTTGGGTTGAGACGTGAGTGTCTACTACGACGTGAGAATAGATTATGGCGCGCATGATGATAAACCGGAATAATATAAGTGTAGATATTATAAGTTAGTACGATAAAGCGATATGTACTACGATTAAACTACGGGATTAGTAAGACGTGTGTTTACTTAGTACTGGTATATGATTTGTGTGTATGAGATACCTACCATACTTGCTATCACGGGAGGTTTGCGTTCGCTTAGGGCCCTCTAATACTTGTGTTGCCCGGATTTAGACTGGTTACCTCGATGAACATAGGTCAGAGAAAGACTTATTGGGATGTTAATAAGTCCGCTGATCGTGGGAGCGTAGGTATGTACGTGACCCATGTGATGTGACTGTGTTCGCCTCCACTATTTGTGATTTGTGTTATCTGGACTATTCCTGAGAGATTCGAAATATGTGATCCTTATGTACGTGATGTACCGGGATGGATAGCAGAGTATGTGTGCACCACAGCTTAGTTCTCGGGGTGCTTATATTGTATATTTATGATGTGAATAATATACACTTAATTAATGGGAACCTTCATGTTAATGTTGTGAATACAATTACGGTATTTCTTCGAGAAATATAACGAGTTAACTGATAGTTATATATATTGCATATTGAACATCTGAGTTACGTTAAACCCCTACTTAATTACGAGCGTTGTTATGTTAAGAGAACCGAGTAATAAGGGTAGGACCTATGATAGTCTAGCTAGATATGTTGTCACGTAGCTAGTAGTCTGTATCACTCTAGATGGGTACTTACGTTAGGAGTGCACAGTTAGACGAGAGGTGAGAATATCATGTGAGTGCACGTCCTAACATGTACTTTGCATTTAATGTTTTAATTGTTTTTAAAGCACTTGCAGGTTTTTAAAATATAACTCCACATTCGGGCTCTGACCCGTTTGCTTTTCAAATCTTTTTCTTGTAAAACCATTTTAGGTGCCCAGCCACAGGGACACCAAGCATAGGATTCTCATTCAGGTGACGAGCTGTAGCTGTTTGTGGAAGCTATAGGGATTTTCTTGTAGACGCTTCTATCTTTTGGATTCCAGAGTCACTATCTATCAGTTGTAGGGCATGTTGCCCATTTCTATTAGAGACATCTTTTACATTACAGTTCTCAGACTTTGATTTGTATTGTTTTAGCATTCGGTTATTTATTTCAGTATGGCATTGTAGTGAGGAGTCTTCCTCCAGACTTTATTTACACTGTGTGATGGTTATTCGTTTTACTTCAGTATGGTGAATGGTGTTGTTATTCTTTATTACCCTTGTTGCATGTTAATCAGACTTATATTAAAATTTGGCAACTTACTTTTTAAATACTAGGTGGTTAGTAAAATTAAAATGTTTTCGACAGTGATGCTATTAACTGAGCCAACTTGGCATTTTGAATTAATTTAATAAAGGAGTAGCTACCCGGTATTTAATTAGTCGGGGTGTCACAGTTAAATGGTTTGATATTTTCTCTCTGTTGCATTCTGCGTTCTTTAATTTCATTTTGATGAAGCTTTCTGTAGTTTTTTAATTCCACCTTGATTATTAAGGACCGCTTGGACCGACCCCATTTAGGACCAAAGATCGAATTTCGATTCACTGAAAAAGTAGGTTCTGTCATCTCAGTCTTCTATCTTCAAAAACTTATTCAATCTGTCAAAAACACCTCAAACTCGGACTGGACTAGACCATGCCCACCCCTAACTGCTAAAGGAAGGAATTGAATCATACCACCTAGAATATTTGGATGGCCTAACAATTCCTATCTCATGGAATGCCATAAACCTTAGAAAATTTTATCATTAAGTAGATAGCTGAATTATTTTAATTATCTTAATTCAATAAAGGTGATTCATATTAACAGATATTTTTTTCTTTATAATCGTGCCTTTAAAATTACACTTCATCATCAAACCCACCTGAAATTGTGGTATAACCTAAGTTTGATTGATCAACCTTGAAAATGTATAAACCCATATAAGAATAGGTGGTAAAATTTATAAATATGTTGGTCACCTAAGTTTTGGTATCAAACCCACTTGAAAATGGTTGTACATATAAATAGGCATAAACCCACCTAAGAATGGATGGTACATATTATAAATAAGTTGGTCACTTTAGTTTTGGCTTCAACCCCACCTGAAAACTGTGGTACAACCCAAGTTGGGTTGGTCTTTCTAGAATAGGCATAAACTCAACTAAGAATGGATGGATAACTTAGTAATAAGTTGGTCCCTATCTTTTGGCATCAAACGTACTTGAAAACGGTGACACAACCCAATTTAGTATGGTTGACCTATAATAGGCATAAAAATATCTAAGAAAAGGGTAGTACTACATGGAAATATGTTAGTTCTCTAAGTTTTGACATTAAACCCACCTGAAAAATAGTGTTACAACTGAAGTTAGGTTAGTTGCCTAGAATAGACATAAACAGTCCTTAGAATTGGTGGCATAAATTGACTTGGATTGATCGTCTTAAAACATTCATAACCTCTTCAAAGAATGCGTGGTACAACTCGGAATATTAGTCAATTGGTTAATTAATTAACCTTTTCACACATACTTTATAAGTCAGTGGAGTCGGTCACATACTATAAATCCACCAACGACAAACTAAGTTAAATCAGAACAATAATTTATATACTTTAATTACTTTCTTGGCGCTTTTCCCTTTTGATTAAAATCTTATAAGTCAGTAGAGTTTATCACATACCATAACTCCTCCGACGGGTAGCTAAGTTAATAAGGATGTTAACTTATAGGGTTTATTGAATTGATTAGTTAGTCAATATTTGGGCTAGAATTTATAATACAATGGAGTCGGTCATAGGCCATAACTCCGTTGATTATAAGTGAAGTTAAAAAAGATATTAACTCGAAAGTCTTTGTTATAATTGTTGTGAAAATTCATTGAGAAATTAAAAATGCAAAACTATGTAAGACAATAATAATGGAAGATAAAGCAAACTATCATAAATATTAAAAAAAATGTCACAAGGGCTGCAAAAGGAATGAACAAACAAATTATAAAAGAGAATTACAAGAAAGGAAGAAAAATAATAGAATATTTGCACCCAATATTTTATTATTTTTTCCATGCAAATTATAATAATATGAAACCCTTGGAGTTTGGATCATTAGTACAGGATTTTATTAATATATTTGATTATTCTTTGGGCCTTGATGGTAATTGTTTGAAAGTTTGAGCGAAATCGAAGATTTAAGAAACCACATTGTTTAAATGAAAATAAGCTCGTTTGAACGAGAATCTAATGTCGTTCGAAGTGGGGATCTATTGAGGATCTAACGAGATGTCATTACAAAGGTTTTGATTCCTCGTTAGAAGGTCGATCGATGAGGGGGGGATCTAAGGAGATGGAGATCTCGTTCGAATAGGGTCCCATTCTCTTCCAAACGACCTGCCTAGAAATTTTTAAATCGGGCTGCTCTTATGTATTGTCAGAATTTGGACCCTTGGATTGATGACATGTCGAGTTCTGGTGCACCCATATGGATAATAACGGGATTTTAGTGTTTTTGATAGTTTTTATAAGGTTTTTTTTTGGTTAGTTGTGGGTTTTATGTTGGGGTCAGAAGAGGACGAGTCTTCTCTCTAACAATTTTAAATTTCCTCTCTCTCTCTCTCTCTCTCTCTCTCTCTCTCATTTCTAGGGTATTATGTCTACCCAAAGCTTCTTCTACCACTCCACCACCATATGTCCACCTTATGCCACCATGTTTTACTAGTATATCGCCAGAAACAAACCTTATACACCCATTTCCTCCATTGTTAAGTAGAGCTACGAATTTTAGAGGTCTTGTTGGGGGTTCTTGAGGATGAAAATAGAAAGATTAATAGAGTTTGAATGGGATTTTTTTTGAAACATTTATAGATCCAATCTTTATGGATCTAGGCAACCTCCTTCAGGCCACCTTAGGAGGTGGGAGATTTCCATCAAATTCTCTTTATCAAACCAGTTTTGGAGCTCCATTTGAGGTAATAAAAATTCTACTCATAGTTTAAGACTAAATTTTGCATATTAGTGCTCTTGTAGCTAAAATTGTAAGAGTAGGACACGTTTAGGACATGAGAAGGGTATTTCTTACAATTTGTAAAATGGATTTACAAAGGGTTTTAATGGTTTTGAGAAAAATTATATATTTCAAGAAAACGTGGTATAAACATTTTTCGGGAATAAAAATATTAGAAGAATGCTTATTTTGTTGGGAATATTTTATGAATAAATGTTTCAAAGTTTCTTGTGAAAAATTGGGATTTCTATGGAAAAATGACATTTATTTATGTTTTGAAGAAACAAAAAATGTCGTCTGCCTTGAAAATATGTTTAGGTAAGTATAATAAAATTTTAAAATAAATCACATGTTAGACCCATTTGATAGGATTTTTGGACTTAAAATCCATCTTCTCATACATGTAAACTTGTAATAGTTTGAGGTTGAACATATATACAAGTTTAATGAGGGTTTTATTGGGTTTAAACACGAAATAAAGCAAATAAAATTTTCATCTTTTAAGGTGTGTGAAAAAGGCGTTGAAATATGAAAGGTGTGCAGTTTCAAGACTAGATGTATTAATAAAGAAAATGGTATTTTTCTTATAAAGTAGTCTTAAATGTTCAATGCTTTCTTGTAAACAAAAATAATGAAATAAATATGTTTCCAACTTGAGAAGAATGTTACTCCAAAATATTAAAAAGTGTTAATGTGTTAAAAGCATTTAAGAAGTTATTGTGGGTAACTTAATGGTGTTTGGGGAGATAACACTTGTAAAAATGGAGGAAAAGACAAGTTTGAAAACAAATGGGTAAAATGATAATTCTAAGTAAAGTGAAACATTTTTATGAAATACAAATGTTAAAAAGGGTGTTACACAAAAAGGGTCTTAAATGAACAGGATTTTTGGATAAAATCAATGTTAGAGTAAAAAGGACAAGAAATGATGATTTAAAAGTTTAACGGAAGTTGGGGTGGAACCCTGACTTTTGGCTTCCACCTGAAAAAAAGGGAAAGTGGAATAATGTGGACATTTATAAAATATTAAAACACATTAATAAGGACTCGGATGACACCGAGATATTTAAGGAGGGCCCAGAGCCCTTGGGTGAAGGACCCAAATCACTAGCCAGAGTATATAGTAGAATAGCCAGTGGTGTAGAGCTCATTAAAGTATGCGGATATAAGGAGATTTTGAGAAAAAAGATAATAAAAATGGAACATGTCAAGAAATGGGCTCTATGGTGAATATGTGAAAAGATAGCCTAACATGAATGAATTAATAAATGTTCCGGTAAATGATAAAGTGGACAAGTAATGAGAAAATTGATTGATGTCCATAAAGTAAAGGAATGGTAAAGTTAAGGAATTAAATGGGTAGTTAAGAAACCTAATGAGGTTTAACCCATAAGTAACACAAGGGCGTGCTCATAAAAGTTTTAGAAGGAAAAATAAGCATTTTTAACACAGTGTTCGCATGTGTTGAAAGCGTGATTTTCAATGAAAATACTAACAGGAATTGGTATGGGGTAATTCTAGTAAAAGAAATGGTTTTTCGTAAAAAAAAGTGTATTTGTTTAAAGTATTTAACCGAGTGCATTAAATCATGGAATATATGTCAATTTAAGAAAAAGGGAGTTCTTTTAAGATTAAGGTGAATTAATCGGGATAAGCAAAGTTTTTAGAATAAAAACGGTTTCATGAATTTAAGTATATATATAAGGTAATTGCATGTGTACGTAGATAAACGTGTTAGAGTTTTCTTTCTTACATTCGATTATATACTGCATTCCTGTATTTTCCTAGTAGGCATTAGGCTCATTCCCTCGGCTTGGTTATAATATGTTGGGTGCGGTTTCGTATTTTGAGAGCATTGTACAGGTAAGTATTCTTTTATTTTACGTTAATATCCATGTATGCTTGGATTTCGGGGACCCTTCCCACGGGTCCCTCACATAGTTTGATTTGAAACAAAAATCTCCTGCTAAACAAGTGAAACGTTAATTAAATAAATGGACTAGCAACATTATGCTGGTTGCTTCATTACACTTCACACCTAACACTCGGGTCGGACCAAGTTGACCACGAGTAACCCATAAATCTAGTTCGTGGAGTTAAAAATGGTATCAAAGGTATAGGTTCAAGGTTCCTTTTGGGAGTGATGTGGTGAGGTCGATAGTGGATCTTTTGATATCGATGTTGGTTTTGGGCCAGTCACGTTAGATTGGTGATGGTTTGAGTTCGTGTTCACGACAGTGGAGTCAGAGTGATTAGCATGATAGGTGATTCATTTCCATGTGGCACGTGACCAAGATGATTATCATTAATTGCTTTCACTCTTCTGATTAGAAATGTTAGTGAATTGTGAGTGTGTGTGCGAGACAATAGTAGCTACATCGCGATTTTTAGTGTGAGGTACTTATGTGTCAACCCTTGATGATATGAGAGATCCATTGTGATGTTGATAGGGCTTAATGATGTCCATAGGATTAAAAACGGGAATCGTGTAAAATCAACCGTGCAGATTAGGGGATAAGAGCGTCATACCTAAGCAATATTGATTTGTGATGAGGGTACACTAAGTTTTGGAGTGCGGTACTTTCAGATAGTTAATAATAATTATGTTTTTAGGCAAAGTCATTCCTTGGGGTAGTATCACGTCGTAAGATAATTGGTGATTAGATAGACGTGATGAACCATGTTGGTCAACACTCGGGGATGTGTACTCAACTAGAGTCGATAAAATACTACTGTTATGTGTGTATTGGTGATTGTTGATTAAAAGTTATACCTCATAAGGTATGATGAGAGTTACGGGTAAAGTGCGATAAGAATGTTATGTATGCAACAATGATAGTTGAGGAGATTTATGAGTGAAGTCTAGATAGTCTTTCGTATCAGGTTTTTGGAGATATAATGCGATTTTTAAGGATAGGATCTTTAGTGATATTGGTGATGTAAACCTAGAGGTTTATAGGTTGTATGGAATGTCCTGTAACCTTCCAGGATCCTTAGTAGTGTCAGTTTATGATTTGGTATGTGGCTTATGGTCATGTCCATTTGGAAGAGAGGTAAGAATATTATCAAAGTGTCAATTCCCATTTTAGCGGCCTAAGTAATGGTTAGATGAGGGGTAATCCTAGTGTGAGTGTGGTTTAAAGGCATCTTGGAGTATCCTTAGGTGTGTGGCATAATTGAGAATATAAATTGACTTGTTATGACATCTTAAGGTGTTCAATGGTTAAGGTATGCCATATGTAGAGGCTCGTAGACTAATGTCTTTGTGAGCACCTAGCAATCATTATGTGGGTATTGAGAGTTTGTAGAGCATACCAACCATGAGAAAGTCATGGATGATGAAATCTTGTCAGGTTTTGAGGACTTTTACGTGGAGTATGTTTGGTGTCCTTAGGGAACCGGTTAAGCCCAGAATAAAGAAGTGCTAGCGCTGATGATCTCAAGTTGTTGGTCATGGTTTAAAGGAGTCGAATAGTGTACGTGTCGAATGTTATAATTTGAATTGGAACAGATGGATGATGTAACCCTCTAAGAGAAAATGGAAGCTTGTGTCGTGAGTGGGCACAATGCTTGTGTGTTAGGGAATGACTACTGTAGGCGGTGCAACGCTTGATTTTGAGGAGTAATAGGAAATGCATTTGGGACTTTATTGATTATGTCATACTAGAGACTTGAAAATAACACCCAAAGAGGATACTGAAGCATGATTAGGGTGTCAAAATGTGCCGGGAGCATAAGTTAGGATAGCTCTAGGGAGGTAAGCACTAGTTCTTGGCACGTTTTTCCAAGTCAATATGGATTAGCATATTTAGCATTGTGTGGTACTTACTACCCTTAGAATGCTAATGGAGATTGGTGTGGTTGTCACATAGGTTCACTTTGGGTAAAACCTGGGAATAAGCTTAGTGATAATCTCACATAGTTAGAGGCTATAATAAGGTGAATGTCTCACTTGAATGAGGTTATGCCAAAGTATGTTTTGGGTTTTTGAGCATGATATAATAAGGCTGGCAGTAACCTAGGCATATCAGGTTGGTGGCTTCGTCACTGGTAAGATGGACAAGGTCGGTGTCGAGAATGGCATTGGCATTCGTCGACAGGGATGACTCGTGTTAATCAAAGATATAAGGAGAAGACCATATTCTCAAAGAGGGAAGTCCAGCCTTTGAGTTCCCAGAGGACGAATAGGTTCGTAAGTGGCTTTCGTCTTGTGAGGATGAACGGTTATGATCTGATTCGTCATTGTCGGTGACTCGAGATAGGGTGTGTGGCTAGGCTAGTACGCAGTAAGAATGTCTGAGAGAAGTTTTAGACTTCAAGCATGGGGCGTAGGTTCACTTTTCATAGACTATAGTCCATTGAGTACGGATGGGGTTTTCTCGGAATCATTGTTTGTTACTTTTGATTTTTGTGAGTCCCTTTTTTATTTCGGTATTTAAGGATAGGTATTCCCACGACCATGGTAGCTCGAAATTATGTCGGCTTACGGTATGGGACGATTTAGCCCAGTAGAGTGCGTTTGGACCTAACATGGTCAATACAGCTCAGTAATTGGGTGCACTGTTATCTAACGTATCCTTGTGATTGCATAAGTTTTGTGTGTGGGTGGCTGCGCTTTCGTTCACACGGTGTGCTTATAGTATTCGCTTTCCTTAAGATTAACGACCTTATGACTGGCCGGCATGGCAGTCAGTGGCTCTAGTTATAAAAAGCAGGATGATGACTCGAGGACATGTTATAATATTAGAACTCAAGGAAAATTAGCATATAGTGTCGCTTTGCCATTGTGAGTGGATTAGCCTAATACTCAGGTGTCTTATATTGTAAGATGCCTAAAGTGATCCTAGGTTCATTTAATGATTATGTGGGGGGGAGTTATTCGTTCGCACAAATTAGGACTTGGATAGTGTGTTGCTCCACGAAGTGAGTGACTTACAATATGAGGTTATGTCGTCATGACGGCCCGGGAATTGAAGGCAACTTGGAATGTGTAGTCCTCATATTCGAGATCGTTCTTGATGATGAATTTAATAATTGCTTATATTACGGTTCACTTTAAGGTAAGTATCGATCATTAGAGAGGGTTTCTTGATAGAGGTGACGGTATGATTTTGGTATTAGAAAAGGTATTCATAGGACTTAATTGAGCGTGATCATCAAGTGAATGAAAACTCGAGGATGTTTATGTGATGTTGATGGTTAGTATGGCGGTGAGCACTAGAACATGTTGTATGATGAACTTTTGGTGACAATCCTGTAGAAGAGCATATGAAGTAATCTTAGTGATTGAGGACTTCGATGATTTAGCCCTGGAGGAATCATATAACTTAGAATAAGAGTTGGTAAATCCCATACACTTGAGGAATTGACGGATCGATACTTTTGGGGACAAAATTTCCTAATGAGGGAAGAATGTAATACCCACGCCCAATATTATTTTTCCCGTGCAACTTATAATAATATGAAACCCTTGGGATTTGGATCATTAGTATGGGCTTTTGTTGGTATATTTGATTTTTCTTTGGGGCTTGATGGTAATTGTTTGAAAGTTTAAGCAAAATTGGAGATTTAAGAAACTGTGAGGTTCAAACGAAAATAAGCTCGTTCGAAGTAGAATCTAATGTCGTTCGAAGTGGGGTCCTAACAAGGATCTAATGAGATGTCACTGCATAGTTTTTCCTGCCTTGTTAGAAGGTCGTTTGATGGGAGGAATTGAACCAGGTCCTATTTTCGTTCTAACGATCTGCCCAAAATTTTTAAAATCGGGTTGACCTAGTGTGTTTTCCCATTTTGGACCTTTGAATTGATAACATTTCACGTTTTAGTTCACCCAGATAAACAAAAATGGGATTTTAGTTCTTGGGATAGTGTTTGTAAGGGTTTATTTGGATTATTTGTGGATTTTATTTTGGGGAGAAAAGAGTATGAGTCTTCTCCCTCATAATTTTAGATTTCTTCTCTCTCAATTCTAGGATATTTCATATGCCCAAATCTTTTTTGACCATGCCACCACCATATGTCTACCTTATGCCACCATGTTCTACTAGTATTTCACCATAAACAAGCCTTATACACCCATTTCCTCCATTGTTGAGTAGAGCTACAAATTTTGCATGTGTTTTTATGATTTCTTAAAGATGAAAATAGGAAGATAATTGGAGTTTGAACGGGGTTTTTCTTGGAACTTTTATGGAGGCAAGCTTTATGGAGCTAGACAACCTCCTTGAGGCCACCTTAGGAGGTGGGGGGTTTCCATCACCTCCTCCTCATCTAACCATTTTTGAAGCTCCGTTTGAGGTGAGAAACTCTACTCTTAGTTTAAGACTCTATTTTTCATATGACTGACCTTATAGCTAAAGTGGTAAGAGTATGATGCATTTATGATATAAGAAATATATTTCTTAGGATTTGTAAAATGGGTTTATAAAGGGTTTCAATGGTTTTGAGAAGAATGATATATTTCAAGAAAACTTGGTATTAAACATTTTTATGAAATAAAAATGTTGAAAAAATGATTATTTTGTGGGGAATGTTTTATGAATAAATGTTTCAAAGCTTCTTGTGAAAAATTGGATTTTTTATGAAAAATGACATGTATTCAAGTTTTAAAGGAAAAAAAATTGTCTACTGCCTTGAAAAATGTGTTTGGGCAAACAATATGAAATTTCTAGAATAAATCGTATGTTAGACCCATTAGATAGGATTTTTGGACTTAAAATCCATCTTCTCATACATGAAAACTTTTAGTTGTTTGAGGTTGAGCATATAAACAAGTTTAATGAGGATTTTATTGGGTTTAAACATGAAATAAATAAAATAGAAATTTCATCTCTTAATTTGTGTGAAAAGGGCATTGAAATGTGAAAGGTGTGAGGTTTCAAGACTAGATGTATTAATAAAGAAAATGGTATTTTCCTTATAAAGTATTCTAAGATGTTCAATGACTTCTTGGATAGAAAAATAATAAAATATATATGTTTTTCAACTTGAGAAGAATGTTTCTCCAAAATTTTAAAAAAGTGTTAATGTGTTAAAAACACTTAAGAAGTCATTATGGGTAACTTAATGGTGTTTTGGGAGATAACACTTATAAAAATGGAGGAAAAGACAAGTTTGAAAATAAATGGTTAAAATGATAATTTTACTCTAAGTGAAATATTTTTATGAAATAAAAATATTGAAAAAGGTGTTACACAAAAAGGGTCCTAAATGAACATGAATTTGGGATAAAATCAATGTTAGAGTAAAAAGGATAAGAAATGGTGATTTTATAGTGTAACACAAGTTGGGGTGGAATCTCGAATTTTGACTTCGGCAAGGAAAAAGAACATGTATAATAATATGGACATTTGTAAAATTTTAAAACACATTAATAAGGACTTAACTGACACCTAGATCATTAAGGAGGGCCTAGAGCCTCGGGGTAAAAGACCCAAAATCACTGGCCAGAGCATATGGTAGCATAACCCGCGGTGTGGATCCCGTTAAAGTATGCGAATATTGGAAGATTCCGAGAAGAAAATAATGAAAATGGAACATGTCAAGAAATGGGTTATGTGGTGAATATGCGAAAAGACAACCTAAGTTAGTTGAATGAATTAATAAATGTTCTGGTAAGAATAAAGTGGACAAGTAATGAGAAAATTGATTAAATGTCAATAAGGTATAAGAATGGTAGAGTGAAGGGATTAAATGGGTAGTTAATCAACCTAATGAGATTTAACCCATAATTAACACAAGGGTGTGATCATGAAAGATTTTCAAAGGAAAAGTAAGCATTTTCTAACACGGTATTCGCGTGTGTTGAAAGAGTGATTTTTAATGAAAATACTAATAGGAATTGGTATAAACAAAGGTGTAATTCCAATAAAAGAAATAATTTTTCCTTAAACAAAGTGTATTTGTTTAAAATATTTAACCTAGTGTGTTAAATCATAGAATATATGTGAAGTTAAGAAAAAAGGAGTTCTTTTATAAGATTAAAGTGAATTAATCGGAATAAGCAACGTCTTTGGAATAAAAACGGTTTCATGTATTTAAGTATATATATATATAGTAATTTCATGTGCACGTAAATAAACATGTTAAAGCTTCCTTTTTGTCATTCGATTCTATACTGCATTCTTGTATTTTTCCACTAGGCCTTCGGCTCATTCCCTCGTCTTTATTACGGTAGGTTGGATGCGATTTCGTATTTTGAGAGCATTGTAGAGGTAAGTATTCTTTTTATTTTATATTAGTAACTCTTTATGCTTAGATTTCGGGGACGCATCCCACAAGCACCTCATATAGTTTGATTTGAAATGGATATCAACGCTCGGGTCAGACTGGATTGACCATGAATAACCCTTAAATTCGAGCAAGAGTGTTACAAAAAATAAGCCAATTGGTGGTGACATCCCACTAGATAGTAATACAACATTATCTTGGTCGGTGACGAGGTTGCTCATTTGGCAGGGTATAGTAGTTGGAGCAAAAAATTCAACGATCAAGTCCTCGACATCTTGTCCAGATGCCAAGGAGGTTTCCTCTTCCCTAATGACGGTATTTTTCACAACGTCTTTAACATAAGTGAAAAACTCTTCGATCTTCTTAAATTTGTTGTGTCTAGACTATTAAGTGTTCAAATAGTTTGGATATTTTACAAAAATATTTATTTTAGAAGAAATCCCCCTCAAATTTCATACTGAAGACCCTAAAGGGATTTCTATCTATGTCAAGCCATGTATGTAATGGAGGCAGCATAGAATAATGAAAAATCACTGCACAACACTGCATTCACAAACTTACATTACATGGAATATTTCAAAATCATTTAAATAATATTTTAATAATTAAAATTGATTTAATAGAATTTTTTTTTCGAAAATAATCAATTTACCATTCTATGTTTAATAATGACAAAATTGGAAAAATTATATTTTGATTAACAAAAAATTGTGATAAATTTCTAGGATTTTTTTTTTTCCTGAATTCAAAATATTTTTTTCTTTTTTTAATTGAATTTTTAAACATTTTCAATTCATTAAAAACAACATTTTTAACATTATATATTTTCGAGCAGTGTTTGGCTGTGTGAGACGCGCCCTTAACTTGTGTTTCTTCATTGTTTAATTTAACCATTAGATTTCAAACATTGGATCATTTATTATCTAAGGATGAGAATCATTAGGGATTTACATGGATTAAAGACTTTTGGTATTAACCGATAACATGTTCACCTGGTTTACCTTACTTAGTACGCACCTTTTCTGACTGTTGGATTTAGATTGATTCAAAACTTTCAATCCCAATCACTGTTTTCATCCGGTTGAAACCTTCTCTTAACTTCTAATATATAAACCCTTACTTCGTCATTTGTTTAATTCTTTGGTCAAATGAGTTAGGGTTTTGAGAGAGAAAGAAAGAGATAGATGAGAGTTTGAGAGAGAAGAAAAAGAATAAAACGGAAGGTTTTGTGCGTTTAACATCAGGATTTTTTCTCATTTCAAAACGATTGAAAATGCGAAATAAACTTAGAAAAATCCTTCACATTTTTATACTTCTAGGTGTTTTAGCTTTTGTTTTACCTTTTCTATTTTTACAAAACCAAACTTTGAAAACTTTAAAACTTTTTGTTTTTGTTTCAAACCTTCATATCATATCTAAGATTTTTAGAAATGCTTTTGGTCTATATTTGTGTATATATTGTATATAACTATTTTAAAGGAAAATATTTTACTATTCTAAAAGGTTTTGAGAGCTAGGGTTGGTTTCATGAAAACACAGTTTTTAAAAGATAGATCTAAAACTTTTACGAAAATTTGAGTTCCGATTTTAAGATTTTTGAAACTCTGTACATGCATTTTAAGAAAATTTGTTTTATTCAAAAGTACTGTTTAAAAAAGTTTTTGTGAGTTTATATATTTAGTGTTTTGCACTTCGCTACACATAGCACCAAATCCACTGTATTATGCTAATATTTTGAGGCTTTGCTAATCCATTTAACTTGATACTGGTGCATCAACATTCAGAGGTGTATTATATGCATTTGAAAGGTTATCTTAGTTAGGTATTTTCTTTTTGCCATTTTCTGATATTTGTTGTATTTGTAACCAGTTCTTGGTTATAGTGAATTTATTTATGTCTTGGGGCGTAGAGGCCTGTGTGGATGTTTCCTATGGGGAGGTTTTACCAGGTTAAAATCCTTGTGTTGTGGTTACTTTATGCTTTACATATTTGCATGAATGTTAACTCTTGCTGGTTATTTAATAGTTTTTTTTAAAACCAAATAAATAAATTTCATAAATAAAATCAGGTAGATATTAGGTCACACATCTCGTGTCACCTATTCAATTCCACTTTTGTGATTAAGGGGTTCATCAAATAACTCGCGATTTATAAGAAACAATGTTGATTAACCTTGTTAATCATTTTCTGCCTAACTTTTTTTTAATTGATATCAGAGTTTCGTACTCAAAATTTTAAAGATCCAAAAGTTACTGGAAATCTTTTATAAAATCGATGACAAAAATATTTTGGAAAAACTTGGAAATCTTTTTAGACTCACTATCTTTGTTGGATGAAATTTTCCTTACTGGAAGGTTAGGATGATAGCCTTCATTCAAGAACAATTGGGTGATGAGGTTTTGGATGTCATTCAAACTGGTAGCACTGTGAGAATAAGCCAATCACTGAGTGAATATACTAAACATGAAAAACTCCTGTCTCATTATATTAATAAAGGACGTAACTCTATCTTTATGGTGGTTAATGAACATGCACTAAAATGTATACCTCATTGTACCACTGCTAAAAAAGCTTGGGGCACAATGAGCACTGCCTATAAAGGTGATCATCGCATCAAAGCTACCAAGACTCAAATGTTAGTCCAACAATATAACACTATTCTGATGTCTGACTCAGAAACTTTTGGTGATTTTTATCTGAGACTGACTAATATCATTACCAAATTTCATGCTTATGTATTGATTACCCTAATAGAGATACAGTTATGAAAATCTTAAGATCTCTCCCAAGTAAGTTTGACTAAAAAATGTATGCCACTGAAGAGATTGATGACCCTTTGTTAACTCCCGGACTTCTTAGTAGTAAAACAAGGACTAAGGAAATGGAAATTAATTACAAAAAATAATTGTCCTCAACTACTAGAAGGCACAATGAGTCAAACATAGGCTTCACTTCTAATATGAGCTATCCTAAATTATTTATTCCTGACCTGGATAGTGACTCAGACCAAGTCACATATCTTGAAAGCCTTGATACTTAAATTGACGTAATGAGTCAACAATTTATGAAAATTTTGAAATATAGAAATACAGTCACTTCTCGCAAAGGACAACCAGGGTATTAGAGACTTCAATTATCTAGACCACGTGATAGAAAGTTTCACAGGTCCATAAAGTCAAATAATAACATAACCGAAGACTCACACAACAACCGACCTCAGCAGGATAAGTCTTATGTACAGTGTTATAAATGTGGAAAAATGAGACATTGTGCTAATAGATGTTATAGTAAAACTCAAATCACACCTAAGACTCACATTACCAAAACTTGGGATGACTCAAGTGATTATGATGATGATGAGTCAGGAACATCGAACATAGATGAATCTTATTTGGGTTTTTATACTAAAGCTATTGAATATGATGGTGAGGCTTGCCTGTTTGATGATGATTCTATGCATGGTTGTGATAAATTTACTACTCCTGCTAGCTCTATAGTTGAAAATAATGTTGTGTGTGCTTCTTCTAGTAATGCATCTGATGATAATATTATTGATATTAATTCTTGTATATCTTATAATAATAATGTTGCTAAGATAGAAACTCATGGGTGTGTGAGTTAAAGTGATGTTATTATTGATGAATTGAATGTGTGTGTGAGTTCCATGAATTTGAGTTAAGGGTCTTATTTGATTAAAATAATAGCGTGTTGCAATATGTCTTTGTGTGAACTTCATTGGACAACTAATTTCATGGTTTTAATGAAATGCGGTAGATCCACGTGGCACATGTTAGGGATTGACATAAATTCAAAAAACTTTTCAGGCCCAAAATGCTTATCAATCATATAATGGAAAGTGAATAACAAGAACTAAATTTAAAACATAAACATAGGCTTTCGAATCACGATACCTTGGCGAATCTTGTTGGTGATCCGAATTAGGGAAATATGTTGATCAAGATGATGATCTTGTAGCCCTCCCAAGGCCTCAAAAAATCTTGTTACAATCCACTAAAAGCTTTGGATCTTCGATTACATGATACACAAAAAATAAGCCTTGTGTTTAGGAACTCCTAGAGATGAAATTTGATGAGTATCAGAGAAATCTATTTCTCTCTCCTCACTCATTCACAAAAATGTGAATAGTATTAATCATCTCCCTCCCTAACCCTTTATAATGGATACAAATCTTAAAACCCTAGCATACACTAATATATATAGGTATAAGACTTGGGTTTTGGCTAAACTGGATTTTTAGAGAGTCTGATGGACTAAACTAGGGATCCAAGACTAAATAATTAAATTGGCTTACAAATAAATACTCAAAAATGTCAAATTATAATACAGTAATTTATTTACTTACTTTTCTTTAATCACGACTAATTCCACTATGTACTCGTAACTGCACTCTAATTTAATTATCTTAAAATCACTCGGATAAAAAAAGGCCTTGTTTGCAAAGTTGATATGGTACATGATATGATTCCTCAAGTTAAGCATACAATACCCTCTTGGTTAAATCAATTCACTGCTAATCTATTTTAACCTATCTCTTATTTATTCCTTGATTCTCAGACTTAACTTATTTGATACTCCATCGAATATAAATCCACTGGTTAGGTGTACTAGTAGAAAAAACCTATAAGCTTAAGGAGGTATCACAATCCAATATATTTCTTGGATCCGGATTCCTTCGGATTATGATCTCATACCTACTCACACAATGATTTCCCAATCAGCGGAGATTGAGATCCAATAAGATTGAATATTTTCCATAATAGTCAAAGAAACAATTATAAAAGTTTTTCAATCCTCATAACTCTCAGAATTAGAATTTATGCACCATTTTCAAACATTATGAAATTTTTCAGGTCGAATTTAGTCAATACCTAGACTTGAATCTCATTGATAGTCCTGTTCAATACATTTCTGAATGTACTGGTTAAAATCCTTTTTACACTATCAAACAAGTTCCTGAGCCATGAGACATATCCTCGTGGGTTGAAAAAAAATACTTGGATTTCAATCGCATCTTTACCGCTAGGATGTCAACTCCCTATCTAGGTTGTGAACTGTTCAATCGTACTAGCACCAAAATTCTAATCTCCTATGATCAAATTGAACCCAACTTACTGGAATTTCTACCACATCCAATTGATCGGCATAACATACAATATAATTATTACCAAATATAAGGCTTTCTCACAAATATGATTCTTGTTTCAAAGTGAAATTACACGAATTTATTGAAAAATAAATGTCATGCATAGTTTCAAGAATAATACCCCAACAATATATTCCTAAACAATGAGACCTGAACCATGCACACGATGCGAATATGACACTATGAGCACATCGGTCTAGATTTTTAAACATGAAATAACTCGTTTTTTAGATCATATTATTAAGACTCTTGTAATTTCACTTGTCCTTCCAAAATTGAGATATTTCACTATATACATACTTGATATGTGTTTATTGAGGGTTTTTATAATTGAATTGCTTTGCTAAACCACAAACACTTAGATTCAAATTTCATCTACATTAGAAATCATATCAAAATCAGGTCAAAAGCCAGATCTACTCAATTTGATGAATTCATTAAAGGAATTGGCTCATAGTGCGATGTCTAGGAGGATAATGAACTTCCTTGTAACTTTGATGGAGCTTCGAAGCATTTTTTTCATTGAACAGGGAAAGTTTTTATGTGCATAGGTAACTACTTTTTAAGGAGACAAGAGGTATCTTCTTGTATCTTGTGAAATTATTCTTTTCAAGTTTAATGAGAGATAGGTATGCATTTGAGATATTTTTGCCCATAGATGAGGTTTTTCCTTGTAAATTGTGTGATCAATTTGTGTTTTCTTTTGTAGTTAATTTCATGTCACATACTTGTGCACCTAAATATAGGATTTTTTCATATTTTAATATATTTAGTTAAATTTTAATGGCTCTAATCTAGTTTATTCACAATTAGTTAGAGTAAATATAACTTTATGTGTGTGTGAGTTATTTTTTAAACCAATGTTGATATCCATTCACACTTTTTTAATTTTAATTTAATGAATTAAATTGTTTTTCTACATATCTTTCACAAATCTAGGTATCGATGTATTTTTTTTATAAAAAATAGATGATAATGACAATCATCGGTGTTAATACTACGTGTGGCTCTTAATGAGATCCGTAAGACAATATATAACCTTTAATGTACGGAGGACGTCTGAAGAAGATCTGTTTTGTGGCCTAAATTGAATAATGGCATTGTAAAATAAGTATAAAAATCGCAATTTGAATTCTCTTTATTTTTTAATATTACATATGACATTAAAAAAAAACTCCCTGGATCATACTAATAAGTTATTCAAAGACTTAAAATAAAGATTTTTTTATATTAAATACTATGTTTTCTCTACTAAATATTATTTGGTAACCTCATTATCAATTATTTCTACTTAGCTCAACTTAAAAAAGTTTTTTTTCCAATTATTTGGGGTCGACTATATGAATCATATTTTTTCATTCCGTTTTGTTCATGACAATACTTTCGATTAAACCACATGATATCATATTATTTTCTACAATATCCCACCAAGTCAACTTTTATCTAAATGATAAAAATTGATTCTTACTTCAAATTATCAACTTATGCCCTCCAATCTATACATAAGAAGTTGCTATTTAGCAAAAGACTTATAACTTCCAAGTTATGTTTAACAATCTTGTATCCCAAGTGATTAAATAGTTGTACCCAGGTTATTTTTAACAGTTTTGGTAATTTTTTTAATAAAATATATAGCTTTCTTAGTCATAACTGCACCAAGTTATTATGCTTTATTTATTTTATTTTTTTGAGTGTGTGTGTATGTGGGAATGGGGGGGGATGCATCGAATAGCCAAAAGGCGTAATTGACCCACTAATTGATGATAAACGCTAGGCCTAGTAATTGATGATAAGTGCAGACGTTAATTGGTATAGATGGCCCACAGATTCTCTTCAAATGTCACAAAAAGAAGAGTCTACTAGTCTAATGGATTAAGGAGGACTCACCTAATCCAACAAGTTTGGATATGTACGGCAATCGATGTGTTGGCCAAACTGATCCCTAATAGATAGAAGTTCTGGGCTTACACGCATTAGTTAATGTATACAAGTGTCCATCTCCATCCTTCCTGTTGGATCAATATTCTTGCAATTTTAGTTTTGTCCAATGGTCCCATTTACGTTGCTGATTAGTCATCCTCAGCTTTGTTTCACTCATTGGCCCCACTAGCTTTGCTTATGTGTAATTCCAATCTTATTGCAACTAGAAAGTAGTAAGTTTTTTCCCCAAAAACATTTTTTTTTTTAAAAGATTTAGTATGCTTTGCCTTGTATTGGTTTGAAATTTGATTCAATTCGCAACTTTCCAACTGACAAATAGAACCATTTGATCGGTATTATATCAAGTTCATATTGTTTGAAGGAAAAAAACTATCGAGTTTAGAAACCAAAAAACACTCGAATAGAAAGAAAGAGAATAAATGAATTTGAAATTAGAATTGACAAAGTATAGGAAATGTAAAGATTACATGTGTAGCAAAGTTTGAGAGTGAATTAAATCTTCTAAATTAGAAAGAAAATACAGAAAAGTAAAAGAAGATAAAGTTAAGTCGTAAGACATTTCTGATCTTATATTTGGGATGTCTTTTTTGATTTTTCAAAGAAATATTTCATAATTTTAAGTAGAGGTGTCAATTCGGGATAGTCATATCTCAATAAAGTCATGTTATTTATGTGTTCGAATAATGGTTTCAAGTACTAATAAATCTAAAATGAGTTTCAGCTTGCCTCAATAAAATTTGTCATCTTGTCAAAATTATCATCCCTTAAATGCTGATGACCAGACATAATTTTTTTTAAATATTAATTTTAAAGAGACTCTATAATTATTCCAATAAAATAAATTTGTCTGAATTGTCATGAATATATATTAAGGATCAAATAGCAAAAAGTCTCTCAAACATTTTTGGGTTATTTTGAGTTTTTCTCCCGCTTTTCTGACCAGTTTTGCAATACACCCCACTTTATTAAAAATTTGCAATATACCCCCATTCTGTTAACTTTTCATCAAAACCGTTAGTACTATTTACATTTTGTGTCCCCCCCCCCCCCCCCCATACACACACACACACTTTTTTGACCAATTTTTCAAAAGACCCCCATTTTAAAAAAAATCGAAAAAAGTCTAAAAAATAAATAAAAATTAGGAAAAACACAATTAATTGGGAAAAACTATTAAAATATTTTTTAAACGATTAAAAATTCGTTAAAACCATTACATTTTTTTTAGTTTAGAAAAATAGTTTCTTATAAAAAAAGTTTTTTTTTATCAAAGACTGTTTTTTCTTTATAGAAGAGTCTATTTTTTATACCGGGTTAACCGTTTTATAAAAGTGAAAAACTGTTTGTTAAACTAATAAATAAAGTATTGTTTTTTTAATAGCACAAATTTGATTTTTAGTAAAAAAAAAGTCAAATAATGTAAAGTTGTTTGCAATAAAAATAATTTTGTTTTATATAAAAACAGTTTTCTAAGGAAAAAATCTTTTTATAAAATAAAAAACAGTTCTTTTTATAGACAAAACAATTTTTTTAATAAAAGGTATAGAAATAGTTTTTATTTAAAAAAAATAGCTTTTAAAATAGTCAAAACAACTTTTAAGTAGTTTTATTAAAAAAAATTGTTTTGTCTATACAAAAAACTGTTTTTAAAAACTAAAAAAAATGTAATGGTTTTAAAGATTTTTTAATTGTTTAAAAAATATCTTAATAGTTTTTCCCAGTTGAATTTTTTTTTAACAATTTTTGTATATATATATGGAAAACAGTTAAAACGTTTTTTTTAATTGTAGTACAATTTGATTAAGTCACATACAATGTTTTATACTATTTTTGACTTTTTTTATATAAAAAATGTATGTTTGGTATAAAATCAAACTTTATTTATATTTAATTTTTTAACTGTTTTCTAGAAATAGATATTGGGTACAATTTATTATTGTGAAATTATAATGAAAAAATATTTTTTAATATAAAGATGGCTATTAATGTGAAATTATAATAAAAAAATTGATATTTTTAAAAATGGGCGACTTTCGCAAAATTGAGCATAAAAGTGGGGGGAAGCACACAAAATGTAAATAGTACTAAAGGTTTGGATGGAAAGTTAACAGAATGGGAGTGTATTGCAAATTTTTAAAAAAGTGGGGGTGTATTGTTAAACCGGTCACAAAAGCGGGGGGGGGGGGGGGGGGGGGGACTCAAAATAACCTAGCATATTTTAATACACATTTAGTTCAAGGATTTTATTTTGTACCGAAAAATCCCTCAAACATTCATTTAACTAATATTTTTTTATTTTTAAAGGTCCGCGTCAACGGCTTGATGAAGGATTTTTTAGAACAAAATAAAAAAATTTGAATTAAACGTGTTTTAAAAAATACTTGAGGAACTATTTGGTATATGCGACATATATTAATTGGGATAAATGATTCACACCAAATTCATTTAAATTATTAATCAATACATTTTGACTCGACGAATTATTTTGTGAGTATAATTATACTATCTTTCTAGGATTTCTCACTTGAAATATCTGTTAACAATTGTATGAAAAAGCACTTAATTATGGAGCAAACAACTTGACAAAAACTATTTTATGCTTTGATTAATAATCAGGCATGTAATGTAGTGGATCATTGCGGTCTTATATTTAGCTAAGACCGCTAAATATTTTATTAATAACCAGGCATGTTCTAAACAAAGCTGAAAACTGATGATTATTTTATTTCAGTGTTTGATATGACTAGTTTCACTCGTACGATTGAATTACCTCTAGTATATGATAAACTGTACACAATATATTAGTACAGGTGACTAAATATTCACGAGTTCAATTATATTATATTTGAAATTTGAATCGGTGAGAATTGGTGGTGTTCAATTTATGAAGGGAACGCAGGTCCAGTATGCGCGAGTCAAAGGAAAATGATGCTTTGTTGTTTGTGTGGTATATTATTAAATGACAGAACGACATAACGTACTATGTTTATATAAGTAAAGAAAAAGGTGATTAATTTAATAGAATTAATTGAGCCGAGCCAGCATTTTGTTCCTTTTGGATTGCCAATTGCACACCAAAGTGGGGTTCACATTGGAGCCATAAAAGCAGAATAGATCAAAGTGAAAGTTAGCACAAAAGTTGTGAAATTGGATAACAACTTGCTCTAAGTTATGGTAAGGGATTAGCTTTACGGCTATTTAATTTGAAATTAAATCATTCTCACTTGAATGAAAGTGAAATTCTTTTAGGACTTACAACGTCATTTTTTTTTTTCAATAGAATTAAATTTGAATGCTAAAAGAGTCGCAAAAAACCTCTAATATCTCACAAAAAAACTGATGTTAAACTAATGAATGAAATGTAACTAGTTAATCAAAGGAGCGGTCGTGCGTTCTAGCCCACCCCTCCCCCTCTGTGCAGCGGGCAGAAAAAAAATGTAACTAGTTTCTCTAAAAAAAATGAGGGTGTAACTTTAATAATGAAATGTAACTCGTTTCTCTTAAAAAAATCATTAGCAAAAAAATGAGAGTGTAATCAAAGGAGTTTGTTCCAATGATTGCCTAGACCCCTTGACTAATAAGCGATCATGCGTTCAAATCCAAAAGAGGAAAAAACGGAGTCTTTTGTCTAAAGAAATGCATTGAGAAAGGGATCTTTCAACGAGATAGAGCTTTTTCAACTCGCTCAAAATGGAATTTATTCCAAACATATATGAACTTGAAAAAAAAACTCTAATATCTATGTTTTTTAAGTTGACCAAAGTATGTCTACTAATGCTCTACAAAACACACTCTCTCTTTCTCTCTTGAAATTTTAAGATAAAAATATGCAGAATATCCATAAAAATTATTATATTATCAACACATTAATGCAATAGACTCATTGACACATAATAGAGTTCTAATAGATGATATGGTCTGTCAAAAAGAATGGTGGTTAACGTGTATCAGTCACTACTTAATAATATAATGGCCCTGTTGTTTAAACTGTTTTAATTTTCTTTAATAATAATATAATAGATATCAAAATAAATATGTGATGTGTGTAATGATAGTTGTAAAACTAAGGGGTCGTTTGTTTTTACCTCTTAAGTCTGAATCTGAATCATTCAGACTTAAGAGGTATCAAAAAGTGTTTGTTTTTTTAAATGATTAAGAGGTTAACGGTCATATTTGGCTCTTAATGATTAAGAGGTAGAGTTAGGTCTGAAGTCTGAATCTGAAGTCTGAATCAGTCTAAATACATTCATTTAGAAGTATATTCAGACGTAAAAACAAACACATTTTTCAGATTCAGATTTCAGACTTCAGATTCAGTCTTCAGATTTCAGATTCAGACTTCAGATTCAGATAAAAAAACAAACGCAACCTAAATGTATTTGGGCAAAAATAAATAAAACAATGTGTCAAAACAATAGAATGCTTTCATAAGAGCATTCTCAAATTTCATCATGCCAAATTTGGGAGAAAGCAATCCTAGGGCTATCTATCGGTAATTTTTTTTTTTTTTTTTGAGCGTTGGGAGGGCATGAGGTGCAATTTGGTGAGTCCCATTGACGGAACTCATGCTTACTTACCAGTTTAAAAACTCACACACACTATCATCTAAGGGACTATGCTGAAATGAATATCAATTTTATTGTTCAGTCTATCTAATTTGTAAATCCATCTCTACTAGTTTCGGTGGAATTATTGGGGACATGGTAATAGGTTTCTAGTAGGGCTGTGTTTCGGTCGGATCGTATCGGAAAAGCATATTTCGAAAAAAAATTCGAAAAAATCGGCAAAAAAATCGGCGTGCCGAAGCCGAATCCAAATTTTTTCGGAATTGTTTTTTTTTTCGAAATCGGAGGAGCTTTTATAGATCTTTTGTGTTGATTTTGAGGATGTGATCGTTGGTTTCTCATCATGGTTTGAGGTATGGGGTTTTACACAATATGCTCCTTAAATCTCGCGAGTGTCATACTCTTTGAATTCTTATTAATTGAACTCATATTTGAATTGATAATTTCATTGAAATCTGGAAAATAATTGTTGAAATTATTTTGATTCATGTGGTATCATTATATTGTTGATGAGCACGTTGTCATGAGATTTTAATATGGCACGGATGTTGGGCACCCGTCAAAATTCCTGTTTCCCGGGCTATAGCTTGATAAAGCATATACGGATGTGGTGAGCCCTGGTGACCCGGTTAAAGTGTTGTTGAGAAATTATATTGATAAATGCTTTGAGATTTGCATTTTGATTTGAATATTCGTACTCGTGTTGTTACGTTTTATTCATCGCTAACATATATTTATTGAGCATCTTTCTTGTCGTATTGCGTACTTCCCCATATTTTCTTTTAGTGGTAGGTTAACCATGATGAGAAACCAATGATCACATCCTCAACATAAAGGATCTACAAAAGCTCCTCCAAGAATCTCCAATAAAATAGCCCCAAGAACACCTCTAATCTAAGGTTGGAACTCACAAATCTCAAGGGACAATGTGTATATAAAAAGAATAGGAATATAAAATATATTTGCTGTCAAAATTTGTGCCAAAAGTATGTTAAAAAGGGTTGTCCATGACTTCCTTTTATAATGCAAAGAAATGAGGAGTTGGAATCCAAAAGACTCCTTTAAATAAGGCAAAGAAATGAAGAGTTGGAAGTTAAAACAACTCTTGAAAATTACTTAATGTTCGCCGACTTAGAATTCTAAGAGTTAAAAACATTTAAAAATCATTTTAAAATCCGTTTTAACTCCGTTTTCGAAACCGTTTGAAATTCTCGCCTTAAAAAATAATAACCAACATATTTGAGCAATAAAAATAATTTTATCAAAAACTTTATTTTCCTCAATTTTCCAAAAATTAATTAAAATAGCTCAAAATTACGCGGGTTATTACACTTCCCCACTAACAATGGAATTTCACCCTCGAAATTCGCCGAATGCGTAACTCTCAAAATCAGGCCAACAATCTCCAAAAATAATTTCATCTCTAAAAATAAATTCCTCACATCTAATCTAGATCCCTAACACGAATATCACCTAAACTTTTCTATCTCCAAAAATTGCTAACCACACAATCAACCCAAAACTCAAGCCCCGAGGGTTGCCGTATACCTAAGCTCTGATACCATTTGTAACACCCCGCCCCCCCGGAGAGAGCGAACGGAGCGGTAATGCGATAAAATAAATCAAAATCCACAAGTGACAAGGTATAGAGCATCTAAGTCCCACAATACAATAATAGGAATCCACTAATCTCAAATATCTTCAATTACAACAAGTCTCTCGAATAAATACAACATCTAACTCGAATAAAAATACAAATCTCCGTTCGCTCTCTCCGGGGGGGCGGGGTCTTTCTCTTCTAGGTGTCGCTTTATGATATAAATTTAAGGATTGATTATAACTATGCTTTGACCCCTCCAAACTTATCATCACTTTCACTTCATCATTTCTATTTTTATTTTTTAGACTAACCCCCCCCCCCCCCCCCCCCCCCCCACACACACACACACACACAACTTTTAGAAATACATCATTTTACCCCTAGACGTTAAACAATGTGAAATTTTTTCACAAAAAATTATTCATGTGCGTGGTACGTAAGGGTATTTTCATACGAAAGTGTACCCTCATATGTCATGAACATGATCAATTTTGCATCCAAAACATAACACCATTAGTGTTTAGGAGTAATATGATATGCAAAGTATTGATGATTTTAGTTTAAAAAATGAAAGTAGAAGTAGTGAAGTGAAAAAGAAAGCAAAATTTAAGGGGTCAAAATATAACTAATCCTAATAAGTTGTATTAAAATTTGCATTTTTACACCATATGTATACTTTTGAGATGGGGTACCAAGGGTTATCCATCCCTCCGAAACGGACTTCAATCCATGCCCTCAAGTTTATGTTGAGAGGGAGATTCAAATGATCGAAGGTGCAAACTCTTTAATAGATAATAATACACAGACATTTATATATATAAATTAATGTCTTTGAAAAAATACATGTGAGATATATATCGCGTTTTTATTTTTATTAATTTCATGCAATGCTCCGTGAGAATGCTCTAACATCAAGTGAGTTTGGTATCAAATATGTCATTATCTTTGGAAAGAAAGAGAAAACGCGGGTGTGCATAGTTTGTTGAAAAAATTGTGATGAAGGTGATGATAAGATGGGCTGAAAGTGACTCTGCATGATCAATATATTATATAGTGTTTGTTGACTTAAAATCGGATGAGTGAGGAAAGTTAATTGTTTGAGGTTTACAACTAGTTATGAGTAGTACTTTACAAATGGAATATACATATTTTTTTCTTTTCCAAAACGATATGCATTGAGGAAAAAAAATATTAAAACCATGAACCTCTAAAACTACATATGCCACATTTAAGTTTCAGCTCCTGAACATTTTTCCTTTTTCTTTGAAGTAGAGGGTAAAAACATATTTATATTAACGAATGTGTTGTATGTTGTAACTTCAAATCAATTTCTTCCGCAAAATGTAATTATATAACAAAATTTTAGATTCATACTATATATAATATGAAATTGAAAAATAAATGTTTAATGTATCAATTCAATGTTTTTTCGTTCTCTACTGTCAAATTTTAAATGTTCTTAGGAAATTAATTATTTTGCACAACGTAATTTTTCAATGAATATGCAAACATTTCAATACGTTGTGAGTTTATTGTCATTTTGGAGATTCATAGGAGCGAGAAACACTGGTGCCTTTATTGATTTGGTATTTCTAATTGTTATTGTTTGGATCTTCATACTAGACTTTCCTCGTGCTAATTCTAATACTAGATTGAGTTAACATATTTACCATTTTAAGCGAAAACCTCCAAGAAACTGTTACAAACTTAATACGAATGGATTCGCTAGTAAGGACACTAAAACTTTGAGTATTGGAGGTGTTATTTGAAATACTTTTGATAAATTCACGTGGGGTTGTGTAAAATATATAGGAAATTCGAGTCCTAATGATATTGTTGAATTACGTGATATTAGAGAATGGTTAATTTTAACAAAAAAAAATATTCATATCGAAACGGACTATACCTTCACTTTCCATACGTGTTGCAGGTTTCAATCTTCTTACCAAACCCTTCAATAACTCCCCACCGCTCCTTGGTTAGGAACTTCACATACATTTTGATCTCTTTTTGTTACAGGGTGACAAACAGGGTATATTGTATCGAAGCTAGGATGTGATAATTTTGATTTAGATTTTCTTTTATTCAACACCGTTTACGATACATTATGTGATGTTTTTGGATATTATGGGACATGTTTAATCCCGCATCATAATTACAGATGATACTTATACTAAACTTTTTAGTTTAGTTTAATATAGCCTTTTTCTATTTGCCAAAAAAAAAGACAAACTTAAATCATTTTTATCATTGAAAACTGAAGCTTATTAAATATTTTTAAAATCTTTAGTAATAAATAATAAAAACGAGTAGTCATAAACTTTGAAAATCCACGACGTTTACAATTTAAACCTTGCATAAGCATCCATCAAAGAAGTTTCAAGCAAATACTACCACAGATTTACTTTTAATATATTATTACGAGGCATTAGCTAATAAATTCATTAAAAGTTTATTTATATATGATTAGTCCAAAAGATAATCTTATGGATATATAACTCATAAACTTTTTAATTAATTAACGATAAGTCCAAACAATATAGTTACACTTATTCATATAGATACAATTGTAATTATAACTATATCTGCAACTGTATTTATATTAATAAGTGTGATTGTATTTATATCCATGTATAGACATTAATAATTGTAACAAATGTAAATTTATGAAAAAATTATTATTAATTTGTTCTTATCATTCATTTTTAAAGAATTTAAGAATTTATCACTATATTTCCCTATCATTATTAGCAAATATCAATTAACTTTTTTTTACTTAATTTGCCGTTCATGGACAAATACAGAAGCAAATATTTTCATCATAGGGTTCAAAGGTTATTGTTTCATAGAACATCTTTTTCTTTGTATATAATTTGTAGGTATGAAGTTTTTTTTTTTTTTTTTTAACAAAATACTTGACCAAATCAATGAGTCCAATAGTTCCTTTTTTGGCTCTCACGTGTATAAAGGCAGTTAATTATATATGGATCACTTTGAACATTGCTGAAAGCATCAACTACTGCATACTACTACTTAATGTTGGAAAAATAAGCTTCTTGGGATAATGCCTAGACAAATCATGTTTTAAGTAATCATAAGACCAGTGTGACCTTAAGAAATAACTTAATTGTTCGTGTATAGTTTTAACCGTGCAAATTGAGGAATAATTGTGTTCCACCACATAATAATTATGAAACAAAATTTATTCCTGATTATTTAATAATAGAACAATAGTGATATTCATTACACTTGCGTGTATGAGTAAGAGGCTAAACACTCGAGCGTGTAAACTGTGGAATTTATTAGTTTTATATCTTTAAGATGCAGAGTAAAACAATTAAATGCATTACACTTTGGCCAATGAGTGACACACATAACACTTACGTTTGCAAAAAGTGTGGGCTTCGCAAGTGTTCCACATTTTTTTTTATCAACAATTCCATATCTTATCATAGAAAATAAGTCAGAAGGGGAGTACAATAGAGGCAAGTTTTTACCTTCAATATTTTAAGAATATCTTTTCATTGAAAGCGAATCTTTCTCTTTTGAAATTTAGTCTTTGAGCGAGGATGAATTTCTCGGGGTTGAGATTATTTCCTCCCTATTTTCCTTTACCGTTGTTGAACCATTACAAGTATTGCTTGAATCGGATGAAAGTCTTGATGACTTTGACCCGATTTTCATCGAGGAATGTTTGCTTGAGTTTCTTTTCGTAAATGCTATTGCACCTCTATATTCACCATCTCCTCCCATTACATCTGAAAAATCTTGGGAGCAAATTTAGTTTTTTGTTGGATCTCACTTGTACTTGTCCCCCATTGAATCAAAACCCCGCATCATCTGTGATAGTTAATTCTTCCCTCCCAAATCACGTATTCCATTGTTAAAACGGAATTCCTATTTTTCGGGAGGCATGAACTCAAATGAGGGCCCTCCGTTGATCCCTCAAGGTCAAATTGTATTTTTGGTAGACCCTAATTTCAACTTCTAGATTATAGTTAGTTAAAAATTAAAATTGTTGTCATAACAATAGCTTATTTCTTTTTCATTTTTGTCTAGTGTAATTAGTTAAGATTTTTTTTTTATTCTTGGTTCTAATATGTTTTGTAGATTTAATGGACTTGTGCTATCCTGAGATCGCTCCATTTTGAATAATATCGTTATCTCCCTCTCTTCAACTTATGTACTTAATTCGCATTGAGGACTATGTAATGTTCAAATTAAGGGGTGTGGATTATTCATTCATTAGGGGTTTCTTTCATTTGTTTACATTTTCTTACACTACAGCAGAACAGCTGATTTGTCATGGTCTTTGATCGTGACACGGTCAAAGACCGTGACAAGCTCCTGACAAAGCAAAAAAATTGTCACGGACTTGTCACGGTTTTTTACCGTAACAATTCTGGGCAGAATTAAAAATAAAACTGTTGGGCAGTATGGCCACTACCACTGCCCAACAGTATGCTTGTACCTTTTATAACAAAATTGTACCGGTCCAAACAGAATATTTCCAAATAAAATAGAAATAATATACAAAATCATGGCATATATAATCCATATCCAAATAAAATAGAAATGCAAATATCCATATCCAAACCAACATGTTCCAAAATAAAAAAATACAAATATAATCCAATTTCCAATTATCCAAATAAAAAGATAGAAATAATGTCATGAAGATGAAGCAGGTTGGGGGAGGAAGGAAGGCCACACGACATATGAATTGAGACACCCCACAATATGCTTAACACCGCATTATTCGCGCTAGGGGTGCACAGGGTTCGGATTGATTCGATTTTGTTACTAAACCAGAAACAAAACTAGGGTGGTTCGATTCCAGGATTTTGGAGCCGGAACCGATTTTTCTTGGAACCAAACCAAACCGAACCGATTGTTTTTGGGTTGGTTCGTATCGGTTCTCAATTCTAATCACTTAGCTCCAATCACAAACAGAACCTCCATTAATCTTGGCTCCGATCACAGCTATCAGCTCCTACGACAATCCCAAGGCTTACTTAGCCTCGAATAACAACCTTCATTAATCTTTCAACAATTTTCTTAGACACCATGTATGTTGGGTTCTCTTCAGATACTGGATTAGTAGCAAGCAACCAATATATTCCTGGGTGGAGTTTTAACAATAGTGGAAATCAAGTATAAAGCCTAGATATCTCCAAAATGCCGTCACTTCCTCCACGAAGAAGATCAAGAAACATACCAAGTCTCGCAGTTATAATCCCGGGTGGGTTACATGATTAAAAGGAAGAAATTTGAGGAGCTCACAAACAGTAATACACATAAATTATCCTATTTGAATATGATGTGTATAGGGGTGGACAAAAAAAAGATCGACCCGATTGGACCGAACCGAACCGGACCCGCATTTATAGGCTTTTTTTATAAATCGGTCCTAATGCGATCCTAATTTATGAGACCCGAATATATTCGGTTCGGTCTAAAATGTTCATTTTAAATTCGGTCTTTGGACCGGACCAGACCGTTTATTTTAATTTATATTAATTTTAAGATTATGTGTTACTTTAGTAAATAAATAAAACCTAACTAAACTCACACACACTGTCGCACAACTCAACTCTACACACACGCACGGTCAGAGTCACTTTCCTCTCTCTCTCTCTCTCTCTCTCTCTCTCTCATTTCTTCTTCCTCTTCCGCTCTCACTTCCACTCTCCCTCTCTCTAACTTCAATACTCAAGTTCAACCTCTCTCACTTCCACTCTCACCCTCTCATTTCATCGGGATACCAGATTCGGTGCTCCTCAACTCCCTGGTTACTCTTCCGGCTGGCAGCGACATATAATCAGCCCACGGTGTTTTTCTTCAACGATTTGTTTTGATTTCTTGGTTTTTGAGTTGTGATTTGTTGGTTTTACTCTGGTATAAAACCTAGGGGGGTTCAGAAAACCGATTGGACCGGCGGACCGAACCAGACTGAACCGAACCGCCCTATTTTTATCGGTCTTTTTTTTAAACGGTCTGGTCCATATTTTTTTTTTCTTCAAACCGATCTAGTTGGTCCGGTCTTCGGTCCACTCTATTAAATAACCGGTTTGGATCGACCCGGACCGGTTACATATTAATATATATTTATTTAATTATAATTATACATAAAAACAAAATAACTCAAAGAGGGGAAGGGGGAATAAAGGGCATGGTCGTCATTTTTGTAAAAAGAACTCCAAACAAAAACCCTTAACCTAAGCTATCCAACATAAAACTCGATCGATCCTCATAAACAAAAAAATGAGTTGTGCATTCCTTCTTATCTCTCTACTCTTCTTCTTTCCTCTTCGTCTTGCCCCTTCTCAAAAAGACCAGTCGCTCCTCGCAAATAAAAGCACGCAGTCAGTTGAGTCGTCAAAATGACGACTGCCTTGTATGGTTGAGTCGCCAAACTGACTGCGCCTTGTATGGTTCACTCACAAATAAAAAAAATAAGTCGCTACTCTTCTTCTATCTCAGAGATTTTTTCTTCTTCTCAAACTCAATCGCGTCGACATCTCATCTCAGTCAGTTTAGTCGGAGCTTAAATGACAACGAGTACATTTTCTGAGCACATCTCAGTCAGTTGAGACGCGCCTTAGAACGACGGGTAGATTTTCTGAGTACATTTTCTTTCTCAGATATTTATTAATTTATTAAGTTTTCTGAGCACAAAAAAACATTTATATTAAGGGTTTATAATTTTTTTTTTTTTAATATTCTGTATAAAAAGCTAGCATAATAACTTTTTATTTAAGGGTCTATTATTTGTTTGTCTAGCTTTAAATATTATGTATAAAATTTGGACACCTATTATGCTAAAATTTGGATAAGTTTGGACATCTTCTAAAATTAATTTTTAATTTTAAAATGATTAATTTAATAATAATATTACGACCAAAAATTTAGACCGGACCGACCCTATAAAAAATCCGACAGACTAGGGTCGGGGGACCGATACAATCGGTCCGATCTTGGTCCATTTTTTAGGACCGGTTTAATCGGTCCGGTCCTCAAAAATACTAAAAACAGGACTGGATCGGACCGCGAACACCCCTAATAAAACCCACAATGGGTCTATGATTATTCCGGTATAAAACCCCAAATTGGTTTGTGTTTATTCAACTTTTGTAATGATTTTTGTGATTTATTTTGCTGATTTTTCTGATTTGGGTTCCGATTTTTTTAAGTTTCGATTTTTCGGATTTATTTTCCTGGTTGGTTTCGATTTTTCTGATTTACTCTGCTGACCTAAAATACATGTTTAGATCCAATATTTAAATTTTTAAGGTATCCCAGTAGCCCCAGTTATGGACTGTAATAAATGTAATAGGATTTAGAGGTATCCAAATATTTTTTTGTTTGGTTTCAAATTTTATCATACTGTTAAAACAGCAAAAAAATTACATTTTTTTATTAAAAAAAGTAAATAAATGTAAAAGCAGACTGATTATTAACCGAACCGAACCGAACCGAACCGAACCGAAAATAGCCTAAACTGAATAAATAGGCTAAACCGATTAAATCAGTCTGAAGTCGGTCTTCTCAAATATAGGACCGAATAATTCGGTCCGTCACTTAAAATGGCTAAAAATCGGACCGGACCCCGCCCACCCCTAGATGTGTATTATCTCATTTTGCTCTATGCTCCGATCTGAGCTCCAACCACAGCTGAGTTTTGGTTTACACTAAACTGAATGGTCCCCTGTGTTAGTATGGTTTGAACTCCAATCGGGTAGTATGGTTTGGGGTGAGCTCTGATGAAGAGAGAGCAGAGAAAGAGGAATCGGGATGAGCATGAGCATGAGAAGAGAGAGCGTGAATAGAGAGAGAGTAATGACTCAAAAGTTTTCTTTCAAATGGTTAGGGTTACTTAGTTTATATATTTGTATTATATATTAAATATATATGGGTCGGGTCCGGTTCGAATTTGTTTTCGGATTGGATTGTTTTTTTTATGGAACTGAGAACCGAATCGAAACATCATTTTTTTTACCGAAACCAAATCATTTGTAAAAAAACCGAACCAAACCCAACCAATACCATCGGTTTGGTTTGGTTTATCGGATTTTCGGCTCCACTAAACACCCCTAGTTTGCGCAACCACAAAGGTGAGTTTTTCTTTCCCTCCACCTCATGTGTGACGCACACTCTTGCCTCAATATCTTGGAGGGGACGTCCATAAACCATCATATCCGGGAGGAAGCTCATATCCCTCAATCCCCTCGCTATCGGCTCCCCACAATATATGTCGAGTAGAAACATGCTCGACTAACCGATTGTTGACATAGGCCGCTCGACGAGGGTCACGATGGGAAACGGATCATTATATGGCGCCGAGTCCTTGCGTATTAATGATGAACAAGTGGCGTCCTCGTCCTCATCTACCTCTACCTCATTCTCCTTGCCTTTGACCTTGCCCTTGCCTAACTGACACTTCATGAAGGCATACATATCTAGGACCGTCGCCTCCAACCATGATTGCTTATTATCATGGGTGTCCACCTTATGTGCCAACCTCCTATTTCTCGTATCCATTTCGATGATCCTATACTTCCCCACCCGCATGCTCACCCCCTAAGTCCTACCCGTGCGATCCGACCTGATGTAATACCCCGTGATTTTAATGACTTTTAAAATGGGTTATATTTTAAATTAATGGATTAATGGGATTTTAATATTAATTAATTCATTTGGGTTTTATCCGAATTGTGGATCTTAAAATGAATGATTCTGGATATTACTTAAGGATATTTAGGAAATATATGAATGTGATGCTATTGATATTGCTATGAATTGTTAATTCAGTAATTTAATTTTTTTGTCGGACGCGGTATGGGACGTGTCGGGACTAATTTGTTAAATTAAAAAGGAAACTTATTTTTACATCAACCTTATAGTCATTTTGACTGCGTCCTTGCGTCCGTAAGGATTAAAATAGTCAGAAAAGTCTATTTGGATGTTAGTTTTGGGTCTCGGGTCATTTGAAAATGAAAGGACAACCAAAAGGGGCATTTTGGTCATTTTTACAAGGGGGATGAATAGTGATTTTGGATTTTATCTTATTATAAGTATTTGGAGAATTAGTTGAACATGGGTTCATTCATCTCTTCTACACAATATTAAGAGGTCATCTTCTTAGAGAGAGTGAAAGGTTGCTTGAAAGAAGAAAAGCTTACTCGGAAAAGAGAAGAACCGAAGATCAAAGGTCACCACCACCAACCACCACCGAAGGTTGACCGAAAAAGGGGAGAACCACCTGTGATATACCACCCCAAAGGATCAGACCTTCATTAGAGGCAAGTGTTTGATATTTGCAATCTAAGTTTGTATATTGTCCGTGTTAGAATAGTTATAAAAAGAGATGATTTTTCATGTTTGGAAGATAAAGATGGAGTTGAAATGGATTTCCGGAAATATGAATATATATAGGAATCAAACTCATGTTGTAGGTAGTTAGTAATCCACAAAATAATTATCAATCTGTTGAAGAAATTCTGAAAACCATTGATGTGTTCTTGAAGATATTATGTTGATAATATTCTGGAAAAAGAGGATAAAAACATGCTTTTAATTCAATCTCTTAATGATTCTAGGATGTTTAGATCATTAGAAATCATTTATATATGTTGATATATCATGTAGTAAGGATTATAAGTCATTTGGGTTGTTAATATGAAGGTTTGAATGAACAAAAATGATGAAAACCGTAATAAAAGAAATGCAGAAAACTGGGCTAATACCTGGGCGATCGATCGATCGACCCCCTGCCTTCGATCGATCGATCGACCTCCCCAGAATTCCTAAAGTTGTTTCTTTTTAATGTTGATTCTTATCCCAAACCTTTTGTAGATCTTTGGTGATTATTAATTGGATATTATGGGACTTAGAAAATATTAGTAGGCCCTAGATAAGATTCGAATTAATTTGATTGGGATTTAATTGATTCGAATGACGATAATTATATTGAAAGGTATTTCGGTTGCTAGATTCATTTGTTGGATTCTAATTGGTATGCATGAGGATCAAGGATAGGTCTAGTAGTGGTGATTTAATATAACACCTGGGTAGCCTTAAGTTTATAAGAGGGTTTAATTTTAAGTGATAGAAGATGTGTTTATAAGAGATTTGAAACTATCGATTTTAACCCAAATTAAAGGGAGAGTTTAATTCGTCGTAATTCGAGAGATATGATGTTATGGACCAGTAGGATATTAGTGATTTCTCACTGAATATACTATTGAGGAAAACCAATTTGAACCTTGAGTAATGAGTGAGGCTCGGGGATAATTGAATTAAAGAAGTAAAGTCATAATATTGTAATACGTAGGATTTGAGAGATATAATGCTACGCAAGGGAACTATCTTAGGGTAATGTAATTACCTTGTTGATATTATATTATAGGTATGATAATGCCTATTTGATTGATTGATTATTTATGTGTGTGACATACCTAGCTTACTTGCTATCGATGGGGAGGTTTGCGCGTGCGGGCAATCATATCCTGATGAATTCATGGGATCTTTGATTTGTCGCTCAGGAACATAGGTCTATGAAAGACTTATCGGGGAGTTGATAAGTCTGCTGACTAGGGGTACGTAGGTATGTACGTGACCCATGGATACGAGGACTATGTTCACCTCCAATTTGTATGTTGTTGTTTGTGGTTCGAGAAATCCTTACCAAATCTTTTATCCCCTATCCGATGACCAGCGATATTGGGACATGATAGCAGAGTAATGCATTGCACCGCAGCTGTGACTCGGGGTGCCGTATTATATATGTATATATATAATGAATTGTATGAATGTATATAGTGGTTAAATCTATCTACGGTGATAATTGTAGATAACGGTGAATAGAGAAAGAGAATGGAATTAAGTTAATGAATGTTTATTCTTATAGAATTGAAAAGCTTAATTCATATTAATGAGAAACGATTCATATTAATGAGAAACGTATATGAATAATTATATGACGTATGGTATGGGACATACGGGGTTATGATATGGGACGAAATCATAATATGGAAACTAGTGAAGAGGAGCCATTAACTAGGAGGTTAATAGGAAACGTTAAGTGTTCACTATAGTTGAGAGGTGAGAATAGTAAGTGAGAGTCTGGATGCTAACTTGTACATAATAAATGATTTATTGCACTTGTTAAATACTTGATGTTTTCAAAATCATTTTCACATCGGGCTCTGACCCGTTTTCTTGCTTATTTTCTTTTCTATTGTACCTTCTATATCAGGTGTCCAGCAGTAAGGACGCCAAGGTTCTAAAAAATGCGGAGCGTGATCGAGGCGTGGAGGCCAAGCCTTAAGCCTTAGAAGCCTAGGCGGGCCTTAGCGTAAAAAAACGTAAAAAGGCGTTTAGGTCTTTTTAATATATTTTAATATTTTTTTTAACCATAATAAGGCTATTAAAATACTAAAATTGTACATATCATAAAAATATGTCTGAATATTTGCAAATAAAAATACTATTTGATTATTTTTGATGAGATAATGGTCCGGTTTGCAAAAAAATCTTTAAAAGGCGATATCGTTTCACTAAAGCATTGTTATTTTTAGAGAAAAAGTACGCCTTAAGGGTTTTACCAAGCATAAGGCGTCAAAATCTTAAGGCGGGGCGTTTCTCCCAAGCCTCAAGCCTAGACGGGTTTTTTAGAACAGTGAAGGACGCCAACCTTAGAGGACTATGATGAGCTATGGAGGTATGGAGTATTGCTTAGACGCCTATCTTCATTTGATTCACAGTGTTCTTTTAGTTAGGGCATGTCGCCCAAAGGAATTTAGTTATCTCTTTTCTGTCTGAGTTAAAATTACAGTCTTTTACTCGTGTCTTTTTAATACATTTACTATTGTTAGGATTACTGTATTAGATTATTATTTGGGAATGTTTATTCCAAATTCATTTAAATTATTTTGAGGTATTTGTTCGGTTATCAATGTTGTAGAATAATATGTGTTGTGTTATTTGTAAACTAAAAATGGATTTTGTTGCAATTAAAATTTGGAAAGTTTTTAACACCAGCTTAATTGGGTATTAGGTGGATTGTAAATGTTTTCGACAGTGATGCTAAGAATGAGCCAACTGTATATTCTATTTTAATTTGGTATGGGACTGGCCACCCGATATTTAATTAGGCGGGGTGTTACAGGTGGTATCAGAGCATCAGGTTCTAGTGTCCTTTAGGATCTGTACGACTTATTGTGTTTTCGGCTTAGCGTTCTTTGATGTAGAGCCCTATGAGTAAGATTATTTCTTTTCTATTTACGTCTACGATCTTCATCTATTTTGATATATCAAATACTAATAGTGTACTCTCGTTTCTTATGCCTCCTCGACGTGCACCTCAACTCGTCCCAACTCAGGGTACAATGACTGCGGTCGAAGTTGCTGCAATTGTCGCTCAGGCAGTCAACGCAACTCTAGCTGCTGTTCAGCAGTCTCCGGCACAGGCATCAGTTGTGCCACCCACGCAAGGGCAAGTGTTTCCTACTGCATGGGAACGAGCGAGGGATGCTTTTCAAAAGGCACACCCACCTGAGTTTTAGGGAGGATCAGATGTTGTGACTGCTAGCCAATGGAAGAAAGATATACAAAGGCACTTGAGAATGCTCAAATGCACCGAGGTTCAATGTCAAATGCTAGCCACATTCAAGCTAGTAGGGGCAGCTTTGCAATGGTAGGAAGCTACGACCACTATGGAGGAGAGAGACACAATGAATATCCAAGACTTTTGGATACGTTTTGATGGGAAGTACTTTCCTTTCGCCATCCAGATGGAGACGAGGCAGAAACTACTTGAATTGAAGCAGGAAGAGAAGACGATGGCGGAATACGAGCAAGAATTTACGCGATTAACTAATTTGGTACCAGCAGAGGTACCCACTGAGGAGAGGAGAATTCTAAAGTTCACCGATAGGTTGAACTATAAGATTCGCCAGCTTTTATTGGGAAATATTTCACTACGTACGTATGCAGATGGTCTTAATGCTTCAATGCTTCACTGCCAGGATAACCACTTACATGCTCATGGTGTCAAGCGGGGGTTTGGGTCAAGCCTGCAAGGCAAGACTACTGGGGGCAGTTCTAGTGGAACTCAGCCAGGACAGAGTCATCGGCGTCAGGGTGAGTAGGGTTCCTAGATAGGGTATTATGCTAAGCGTTTATGATCTGGAGATTCTCGATTTGAGGATAGAGGTAATGGGCAAGGACAGCAGGGCCATCAGGGCCAGAGACAGGCTCAGCAGGGCCAAGGGAAAGGAGGTAATGGCCAACAGGGACGGGGCCAACAGGGGAAAAATGGTGGAAAGTTTGCATGAAAATGTTTTCAAGTGCGGGAAGTATGGCCATAAACGATAAGATTGTCCTAATAAAGACAAATTCCGTTAGCAACAAAATACTCGACAGGAGCCACAGACACTAGTGTTTCCACCAGCTGCTCTTCCATCTCCAGCACTAGCACTACCTCCTATTCCAGTAGCTCCCAGGAAACAGGGTCAATACGGGCGTGTATATAAAGTCCATCAGGCAGTGATTCAACAACCACCACCCGCGAATGAGGGTATGTTTTCTATCTAAGGAATTATGAGGCGTATACTGATTTTTGTAGCGATTAATATTGTGTGGGCAAAAGGGTTGCTAAACTTAGCCTATAGCACTGTTAATTACGTAGACTCACCGAGGGGTGTGGGACACCTATATTCTACATGTTATCACATGGGTTTGATTTTTATCATGGGATTTCTTACTTTGGGCATGACCGGACATGATGTGACTATCGGCATGGATTTACTTATGGTATATGAGAGCGTATGTACTACTACTAGCTAGCATCTTGTCTTTAATAAGAGAGTAGATGAGTAGACTTTTATTTGAAATCGATAAAACATGTAGAGAGGTTATATACTATTGACTAAGGACCTGAGGAGTTTCGATGACTAACTACTTTAGGTAGTAGTGTATCGGGGGGGTTCCTTGTTTGGATTTCGTTTGCGAGACACCCCACGCATGAAACTAAAATTCGTTGGGAGTCAAAAAAATTTAGGACTTTAGGATATGAGTTTATAACCTATGCGATAAATATTATAATGGAAGTTGTAAGATAGGGCGTATGGGCGCCCTGGATGGTTGGATTGTAGTAGTTTTCATAATTGTGAAACTGTAAGTAGTTGTGACTTCGGGATTTATTTGTTTAATACACGAGGATCATTTTTCCCAAAGTTTGTCACGAGGACGGTATAGGGAAGATTGGATAAAGTTTAAATTCAATTATGTTGGAACTATATGGTGAGACTTGGTGTAACATTAACGGGGATCTTGATAACGTACTGTATGGGCGGTACGACATAGATTACTTGCGATGTGAGATTTATACTCACAGTTGACCTTACCATTATGATTTATCCTTTTCGAATTTCGGGACGAAATTCTGTTATAAGGGGGGAAGTATGTAATACCCCGTGATTTTAATGACTTTTAAAATGGGTTATATTTTAAATTAATGGATAAATGGAATTTTAATATTAATTAATTCATTCGGGTTTTATCCGAATTGTGGATATTAAAATGAATGATTCTGGATATTACTTAAAGATATTTAGGTAATATATGAATGTGATGCTACTGATATTGCTGTGAATTGTTAATTCAGTAATTTAAATTTTTAGTCGGACGCGGTATGGGACGTGTCGGGACTAATTTGTTAAATTAAAAAGGGACCTTATTTTTACCTCGACCTTATAGTCATTTTGACTGTGTCGTTGCGTCCGTAAGGATTAAAATAGTCAGAAAAATCTATTTGGATGTTGGTTTTGGGTCTCGGGTCATTTGAAAATGAAAGGACAACCAAAAAGGGCATTTTGGTAATTTTTACAAGGGGGATGAATAGTGATTTCGAATTTTGTCTTATTATAAGTATTTGGATATTAGTTGAACGTGGGTTCATTCATCTCTTCTACACAATATTGAGATGTCATCTTCTTAGAGAAAGTGAAAGGTTGCTTGGAAGAAGAACAGCTTACTTGGAAAGGAGAAGAACCGAAGACCAAAGGTCACCACCACCAACCACCACCGGAGGTTGACCGAAAAAGGGGAGAACCACCTGTGATATTACCCCAAAGGATCAGACCTTCATTAGAGGCAAGTGTTTGATATTTGCAATCTAAGCTTGCATATTGTCCATGTTAGAATAGTTATAAAAAAAGATGATTTTTCATGTTTGGAAGATAAAGATAGAGTTGAAATAGATTTGTGGAAATATGAACATATATAGGAATCAAACTCATGTTGTAGGTAGTTAGAAATCCATGAAATAATCATAAATCTATTGAAGAAATTCTGAAAACCATTGATGTGTTCTTGAAGATATTATGTTGATAATTTTCTGGAAAAAGAGTATAAAAGCATGCTTTTAATTCAATCTCTTGATGATTCTAGGATGTTTAGATCATTATAAATCATTTATATATGTTGATATATCATGTAGTAAGGATTATAAGTCATTTGGGTTGTTAATATGAAGGTTTGAATGAACAAAAATGATGAAACCCGTAGTAGAAGAAATGCAGAAAATTGGGTTGATACCTGGGCGATCGATCGATCGACCCCCTGCCTTCAATCGATCGACCTCCCCAGAATTCCTAAAGTTTTTTTCTTTTTAGTGTTGATTCTTATCCCAAACCTTTGGTAGATCTTTTATGATTATTAATTGGATATTATGGGACTTAGAAAATATCAGTAGGCCCTGGATAAGATTCGAATTAATTTGATTGGGATTTAATTGATTAGAATGAAGATAATTATATTGAAAGTTATTTCGATTGCTAGATACATTTGTTGGATTATAATTAGTATGCATGAGGATCAAGGATAGGTCCAGTAGTGGTGATTGAATATAACACCTGGGTAGCCTTAAGTTTACAAGAGCGTTTGATAGAAGATGTGTTTATAAGAGATTTGAAACTATCGGTTTTAACCCAAATTAAAGGGAGAGTTTAATTCGTAGTAATTCGAGAGGTATGATGTTATGGGCCAGTAGGATATTAGTGATTTCTTACTGAATATACTATTGACGGAAACCTATTTGAACCTTGAGTAATGAGTGAGGCTCAGGGATAATTGAATTAAAGAAGTAAAGTTACAATATTGTAATACGTAGGATTTGAGAGATATAATGCTATGTATGGGAACTATCTTAGGGTAATGTAAGTACCTTGTTGATATTATATTATAGGCATGATAATGCCTATTTGATTGATTGATGATTTATGTGTATGACATACCTAGCTTACTTGCTATCGATGGGGAGGTTTGCGCGTGAGGGAAGTCATATCCTGATGAATCCATGGGATCTTTGATTTGTCGCCCAAGAACATAGGTCTATGAAAGACTTATCGGGGAGTTGATAAGTCCGTTGACTATGGGTACGTAGGTATGTGCGTGACCCATAGATACGAGGACTATGTTTGCCTCCAATTTGTATGTTTTTGTGTGTGGTTCGAGAAATCCTTACTGAACCTTTTGTCCCCTATTCGGCGACCAGTGATATTGGGACATGATAGCAGAGTAATGCATTGCACCGCAGTTGTGAATCGGGGTGTCGTATTATATATGTATATATATATATATATATATAATGAATTGTATGAATGTATATAGTGGTTAAATCTATCTACGGTGATAATTGTAGATAACGGTTAATAGAGAAGGAGAATGGAATTAAGTTAATGAATGTTTATTCTTATAGAATTGAAAAGCTTAATTCATATTAATGAGAAACGATTCATGTTAATGAGAAACGTATATGAATAATTATATGACGTATGGTATGGGACATACGGGGTTATGATATGGGACGAAATCATAATATGGAAACTAGTGAAGAGGAGCCATTAACTAGGAGGTTAATAAGAAACGTTAAGTGTGCACTCTAGTTGAGAGGTGAGAATAGCAAGTGAGAGTCTGGATGATAACATGTACATAATAAATGCTTTATTGTACTTGTTAAATACTTGTTGTTTTTAAAATCATTTTCACATCGGGCTCTGACCCGTTTTCTTGCATATTTTCTTTTCTATTGTACCTTCTATATCAGGTGTCCAGCAGCAGGGACGCGAACCTTAGAGGATTATGACGAGATATGGACCTATGGAGTATTGCTTAGACGCCTATCTTCATTTGATTCACAGTGTTCTTTTAGTTAGGGCATGTCGCCCAAAGAAATTCAGTTATCTCTTTTCTATCTGAGTCAAAATTACAGTTTTGTACTCGTGTCTTTTTAATACATTTACTATTGTTGGGATTGTTGTATTGGATTATTATTTGGGAATGTTTATTCCAAATGAATTTAAATTCTTTTGAGGTATTTGTTCCGTTATCAATGTTGTAGAATAATATGTGTCGTGTTATTTGTAAACTAAAAATGGATTTTGTTGAAATTAAAATTTGAAAAGTTTTTAACACGAGCTTAATTGGGTATTGGGTGGGTTGTAAATGTTTTCGACAGTGATGATAAGAATGAGCCAACTGTATATTCTATTTTAATTTGGTATGGGACTGGCCACCCGGTATTTAATTAGGCGGGGTGTTACACCTGAGCACTTAGCTGAGTGCGTCCGTAGCTAAAGATGCTCTGTTGGCATCAGACCGTGACACATAATTTGAATACTTATTACAAATCAAAAAATTATTTCAAATTAGGGTTATCATAAAAAATGTATTGATATTCGGTAGGTGCAGTCATGTCATCCACACTACTCATAAAAAATGGATTGATATTCAATTTATAATATTAATTCCTATTTCCACCATCTGCTATAAGCGATCAGTGGTCCTATCCCATTCGAGACCGCATATTTTTGTAATATACTTTACAGCTCATGCACATTATTCTAATTTGAGAAAAATTCGGCAGCATAGTTCTCCAAGTACACGATATATATTCGCGAGTGTGAGTGTTATTTCAATTTATCAATTGAAATAACACTTAAAAAGTTTAAGTCATAAAGAATATTATTATACAGAAACTATGCAGTCCCAAACTGTCCAAATGGGACTATTAGAGATATCTCATTACATGGGTAATGTCTCTCGAACGGTTCTAAGGGCTATTGAATATGTACGCATAAGAACTAGAAGGCTAGTATCCATGCGCATTATTTGTAATTTAAAGTTTATTTCATTTAATTATGTCTTATCACAATTCGAGATATTTCATTTAATTATGTAGTTTAAAAGTATGTTTCAATTAATTTAAAGTATGTATAAGAACGAAAACTTATACCAATTTATACCAATTCAATTTCAATTTATACTAATATCAATACCAATTAGGATTCAATTTTAATTTAGAGAAATGGGTCTTATAGAATTACAATGTATACAAATTAAAAAGGTTATTAACGTTTAGAGTATTTCATATGTTTTAGTCCATTTTATAACGAGCTAAGGGGATGGTAACACTATTTGGGAAAGTATAAAGTTCACAAACAACACTGATACTATTTTCGGAATCATACATGCACATGTGACATTATATATGTTGATCCCCAAATTGAAAACAACACACTAAAATCTCTTACACCAAAACCAATCACAAATTGATTCTCTCTCCTCCCCCCATCACTCCACTCGACCTCCACTACTCACTCCCCTTCCACACCAATGCCACCCCCACTCCCACACACCTATACATACACACACACCCCTACCCCTACCCCCTACCCCCACTTCCAACCATCACTCCCCTCCCCCACACACACACTCCCCCTGCCTCCCCCCCCCCCCACCCCACACACATGCAGACACGCACCTGCACACACATATACACATGCATATATATATTTATATACACAAATGAGAGAGGGAGAGAAGGAGAGAGAGAGAGAGGGAAATGAAAACGACTGAAAAAAAAGAGGCGGTAGGGTTTTTTTACTGAGAAAGTTGTCACTGGCCAGTCAAGGTCTTTGACCGTGAAAAGGAGTTCTCACGGACTTGTCATCGTCTTTGATCGTGACAAAAAAAGCATTTTTTTCCCAGGGTCAATGACCGTGATAAGGCTGGCCGGCCCAAAAGTTACAATTTAACCTTTTTGGTGTTTTGTTACCAAATATGCTTTTTTTGTTGAAAAGTTTGACAAATTTTAAGAATAATTATTTCTTTCTTCCCTTTGTTGGGAATTTTGCCCTTATTTGCAATGATTAATCAAATAAATGTCTGAACCAATAGATAATTCAATGACGTATGTTCTCGATTTTAGAAGTTATTAGACGTTAGTCCTCGAATCATTGATATTATGAAAAACTTGATGTAGTAAACTTTAAAACTATGAGAACATGTGTCTTTTCTTATTTAAGTGATTTGGTTTAAGATTTTTATAACTCGGTAATCTTTTAATGCATTGTGAATACTTACACTAAGTAAGCATTGCACTTTTCTTCATTTGTGAGTGTTTCACGTTACTCTTTCCTCCTTGAAAACGTTAAAGTCGCCCATAATATCATTATTCTTCCTTTGATTATTACCTAATTGAGTTCATTTTGAAATATGTTACTTAAGCATGATTTCAAAGTTGTTTTGACTCGAGAATTGTGTAATATTTAGGAAATGATCATGGGCCCTCTTTGTTATTACACCCATATCGACCTTGATCTCACCTCATATTTTTTCCAGTCAACCATTGAGCTTAAATATAACCTTTCGTTTCAAAATCCAAAATGTCGAACCAACTTTACATTGGAGTTTTTAAATCATATATACACCTTTCATACCTTTGTTTGGAGTGATACTTGAGATTTAATGATGTTTTTATCTCGTGGTTGTGATCAAGCATATGAGTTGGCTTTTATTCTAAAATAAATAAAAGAAAAGAAAAAAAGGAAGAAAAAAAAGAAAAAAAAATAAGAAACTGAAAAAAAATAAGAATCCCGGAGTTATTAGAGAATAATAATGAAAGCCATACTCCATTGTTATATCCATTACTTTGTATGGAATCTATATTTCTATTTTGAAATTGCCCACGAATTTTCATTATTCCAAGTGTCCTCCCCCCAACACTGTGAATCTATAAATATCCTCTTTCATTTCATAACCTTAACCCAAACCTATGTTACAACCCTTTAAATTCATTTGTGATCCTAAGGCCAATGTGATTCAAAAGTCATAATAATTTCGATAATCTGTGAAAGTGTGTTTCACCACATTTGATAATCAGTGTCTATTCATTGATATTATAATTTTCATTTTATATATAGCGTTCTTCATTAATGACATGTGTGAAACTTTGCTTCCCTTTACACTTACTCATAATGTTCGCCTGTCTCGTGTGTGTTACACCCCACTTAAATTATTTTCATTTGTTGAGTGTAATCACCAAAGAGGATTTGATGTCTTGCATCCTTTAATTTTCACTTGTGCTCACTCTTTCTCCCACATTTAATGTTTCAATTGTAATGAAGTTGTTCTAATAATGTTAATGATTACAAAATTTTGGGTGAATTCATTCACTATAATAATAACTTGTTAAAATCCTTTTGTATTGTTACTGAGATGGCTTTATTGGGTTTTTCGGTATACTTTTAAGGAAACTTGATATTTGTGGGTTACATTCCTAAAAACTGTCATGAGACAACACTAATCCACTAGGTTAGCCTAGGTAGTTAACGGCTTATTGCACATATTAAATGCAATCGTTTTTCAAAAAAGTGGCATTTATCCTTTGTACATATTTCCCTTCTTGTGGTGGTACTTATGGTACTTATTTCTTTGCACTTCATTTCTAGGGACTAGTAATGTGTAAGTTATGGGTTGTGATTTGTCTCAAATATTGCATTTTAGTACCCTTTCTTCTTGCGTGTTCTAGCACATATGTATCTTTTAATTCATATATTAATGCTCGTTAATCGAAAAACCTTTGTGTTCATTATAATATTTTTTGCGAGGTATAATTGAGATTTTGCAGGTGTTATAGATGCTAAGCATGAAGTTTGGCTCTGTCCTAAATTTATTTGGCCCCTGTATTTTGAGCTTATTTATTTTACGAGCTTACCGCAATTTTTTTGTAGTATAAATAGCTTTTCCATCTTTTCGAACGGAATTCATTTTAGGTAATATTCGATTAAATATTTTAGATGTTTGAGAGTTTCTCTCATTTTTCTCTCCTAGGGTTTGGTTTGTAAGTTCACTATTCATTATCTTCTTCCATATTTTATTGCTTTTCATTTATTTTCCTTGATTTTTAATGTCGATTTGACTAAATATAACTTGTTTTGTTGTTTCATTTCTTATTTTCCTTGTTTAATTAGTCTTTTGAATTGTTTCATTACATGATGTAACTAGTTTAAACATTGAGATCATTTTCTACCATTTATGGGTTCTTGAGCTTAAAATCTAGATTTTAGTTTGAAACACTTTTAATTGAAATCATGTGTATTAATTTTGGAATATTATGCATTTAAATTTATTTGTCATGTAACGGTAGTGTTTGTATCGATATTACAATGTTAATCCATTTGTGACTATATTCAATTGAAAGTTTTATCATATTTGTGTTAGGTCTCTTCATGTTTGATATTTATAATTAATTAAATATGCTAGGTTAATTGTGATGTGATTTGAACCAAATTCCTTAATATATTTTGTTAATCTATGCGGGGAAATGATCTTAATATTATTTTGTTTAATCTTTGATATTTAGTTGTTATTTATGTAGTTAACTTCTTTTTCCATTTTAATTTCACCACATCATCCTTTATTTTCCCCCTTTTTAAGTAAATAATCAATTTAATCCTAAATTGCACTCCATGTGGATTTTGATACCTAGACTTGCCATTATACGAATAAAACAAGTGTAGTTAGAGTTTAGGTCATTGCATTGGGGCGATAAACCAAACAATGACAATTTCCTTACACGAACGCCCAGTATACGCTCGATCACTCAAAAATTAGCTTTGTGTGATATCGTAAGCCATGTAATTTTTTGTTGTGATAAGTCCTAAAATAATAAAATTAAGTGTTTATCGTCAATTGAATAACAACGTTTTGTTGATGACATTGTTTGTTCATTATACACACGCGCGCATATATATATATATATATATGTGTGTGTGTGTGTGTGTGTGTGTGTGTGTGTGTGTGTGTGTGTGTGTGTGTGTGTGTGTGTGCGCGTGTGTGTAGTTTAAGAAATGCTAATTTCTCGTAAATAATGCATGAAGACTGATTTTTGGATGGTCAATATGTTTATCTTAGTCCATAAGAGTTGTTGATTTGTGGCATATAACTAATGTGGGGTGATAATTATTTAGACAGATAATTCTATATATGATCAAATGCATTATTACCAAATTTTTATATTGTCATATTGATTTATATGATCACCAAATATAGATAATTACTTGTAGATATTGTTGCTTTAAATGTTTTTTGATAACACTTATCACTTTAAATGTAAGAAACTTAGGACCTATGTACAAACAAATGCACTTAAAGAAACATTTTAAAGAAATTTAATTAATAAGAAGATATTACATTAGACAAAATATAGAAACCATCAAGCTCTTAGGGTCATTATGTGGAGTATTGGCTCAAACCTACTGGCCAGGTATAATTCTGCCAAATCACGTGACCTTTTTTTTCTGCAATAATGGGCCTTCACTGTAGTGATAGTGGTCGCGGGGTTTTTAAGAGTTTTAGGTGGGCTGTCTTGGGTTGCTCGCGACCAGCGAAACCCAAGTTTATTGTAATTATGGGCATTGGAAACATGTGGGAAATAGGTTTTAAGTGAGGGTCTTTTGGTCATTTCTCTCATGTTTTCTCCCTTGTATAAATAGAAAATTTTAGGGCTTTTAAACCTAGTTTGGAGCGGCCATTACTTTGTACTATTTTCTCTTTCTCTTGTGTTAGAGAGAGAATTACGTATTCTCCTTTTGTGCTCCAAAATAAAGAATCTTTCTGAGTGAAAATTAAAGGTATATTATTGTGTAAGATTATTTGATTTGGAAACAAAATTTGGGTATTCTCTATTGAGGATTTGGGTAGAATATATGTGCCTTGGGTGAGATTAATCTTGTGAGGGTCTTCCATTTTGTAAGAAGAGAGATCATTTGTGTGTGAGGAAGGAACATATTGTCCTTCCATTTATAATCTTCTTCTATTAGTGACACCAATCACTTGTGGACGTAGCCAAATTGGTGAACCACGTATATTTTGTGTTCTTGCATTTATTTTCTAATTTCTTTATTTAAAATTCTATATTTGGGTGATTTATTTGGTGGTCACAGTGCCTTACTTTATAACTATACATCGCGCTCCCGCACAAAAAATTGGTATCAGATCATAGGTTGCAAACTATAATCTATTTTGGTTATGGTATCCAAGATAAAGTTTTATGTGGAGACATTTTAGGGGATAAATAATTTTAGCCTTTATCAAGCGGAGGTGACAGACATATTTTTCAAATAGGGCTTAATATATGCCTTAGAGGGAAAACCTAACACAATAAAATATAACGAATGGAAAAAGATTAATGGGGAGGCTTGTTCCACAATCAGGTCATGTTTTTCTAAGGACATTGAACACAATGTTATGATAGAGACTTTTGCTAAGATGATTTGGAAAAAACTTGAGAAGTTTTATTTGGAGAAATATTTTTCAAATCGAATTAATCTCAAAAAGAAATTCAACGTATTTAGTATGCACTACACCCAAAAAAGTAATCTGGAACGGTTTAAAACTCTGCCAAATCAAATCTGGCACGGTTTTGAACTGTGCCAGAATTAGGTATTCCAAAATGGCCATTTTTTTAACACGGTTTGAAAGTGTGCTAGATTTAGCCAAACATGAACACTTCTGGCACACTTTTAAACCGTTCCAGAATTTGATATTTCTGGCACACTTTTGGCACAGTTTATAACTATGCTAGATTGAGTACATTTTGGTACACTTTTGGCACAGTTCAAAATCATGCCAAAATTTGATACACTTTTGGCACGGTTTTGAACTGTGCCAAATTTTGGATCAAAGAAAACAAAAATAATTAATTGAAAACAAAAAAAATCACAAATTGCGAATCTCGCATGTTATTGATAAACTGATGTACATACAAACTTTAAAATATTACAAGTCTTAATTGTTTATACGCTAAAAAAAATGGGCAAAGTTTCCTCTATTTTATGGACATTCTAGAACCTATTAATATAAAACATACGTAATGTAAATCCCACACGGCCATAACATGTAACAATAAAATTACAAAATCCCGCACGATCATAAAATTTAATAAAACTACAAAACCCCGCATGGCCATAGCCCAAAAAAATAGAATCCTGAATATTAACGAAATTAAAAAATAATCCTCTTGTTATAAACCATTGACTTCTTCGTGTGTTCCACATGGATAAAAGCTAATAATAAAATGTTATCCTACAAACACAAATAGGATACAAAAAAGAGATGATATTAGTAACCAAGTAATTTAAAAATAATCTTATTCAAACTGAAAAATTACATATATGAGCTACAATTATTATTATATTCTCAAACTGGAAGTCTTGTGACTACGTGGTCAGTTCCTACGAGTTATATTAGTCTCGTGCGAGGTGTTAGTGCCTCTTACAGGGCCATTTGGGGGTTGTTTTGGGTTTTCACCCTCAAACGGCATGATTTTAAGCCTAATCTAGATATTTTCAAATTATCGCCATATTCTCAAATCGAAAAAACCCTTGGCTACTCGGCCAGTTCCTACAAGTTTCATTGGTTCCATATAAGGTGTTCATGCCTTTTATGGGACCGTTTAGGGGTTAGTTTGAGCTTTCTCCCTTTAACGGCTTAGTTTTAAAGCCTAATCTAGATATTTTGAAATTATCATCATATTCTCAAACCGGGAGACCCATGACTATGCGGTTAGTCCATACGAGTTACATTCAACCCGTATGAGGTGTTAATGATTCTTACGGGGCCATTTGGGGTCTGGTTTGGGTTTTCACCCTTTAACGCCTTATTTTTAAGCCTAATATCGATATTTTTAAATTATCGTCATATTCTCAAATCAAGAGACCCGTGACTATGAGATCAGTCCCTATGAGTTACGTTGGTCCCGTACGAGGTGTTCATGCTTCTTACGGGTCCATTTGGGGGTTGATTTGGGTTTTTACCCTTAAACGATTTGTTTTTAAATCTAATCTAGATATTTTCAAATTATCATCATATTCTCAAACTCGAAGTTAGTTCCTATGAGTTACATTGGCCCCGTGGAAGGTGTTCATGCCTTCTACGGGGTCGTTTAAGGGTTGGTTTGGATTTTCACCCTTTAATGGCTTGTTTTGAAAGCCTAACCTAGATATTTTAAATTATCATCATATTCTCAAATCGGGAGACCCATAACTATGCGGTCAGTCCCTACGAGTTACATTGATCCCGTGCGAGGTGTTCATGCCTTTTACGGAACCATTTAGGGGCTGGTTTGGGATATCACCCATTAACAACATTTTTTAAGCATAACCTAGATATTTTTAAATTATCATCATATTCTCAAATTAAGAGACCCGTGACTATGCGATAGTCCCTACGAGTTACATTAGTCCCGTACGAGGTGTTCATTCTTCTTACGGGGCCGTTTGGGGACTAGTTTAGGTTTTCACCATTAATGACTTGTTTTTAAATCTAATCTAGATATTTTTAAATTATCATCATATTATCAAACTCGAAGATTCGTGACTACGCGATCAGTTCGTACGAGTTACATTGGTCTCGTGCGAGGTGTTCATGCCTCTTACAGGGCCGTTTAGGGGTTGGTTTAGGTTTTCACCCTTTAATGGCTTGTTTTTAAAGCCTGGCGTAGATATTTTCAAATTTTGGGTTTTCACCCTTTAATGACTTATTTTTTAGCCTAATCTAGATATTTTCAAAATATTGTCATATTCTCAAACCAAGAGACCCGTTACCACGTGGTTAGTCCCTACGAGTTACATTGGTCCCGTATGAGGTGTCCATGCCTCTTACGGATCCGTTTAGGGACTGGTTTGGGTTTTCACACATTAACAGCTTATTTTTAAGCCTAATCTAAATATTTTCAAATTATCATCATATTCTCAAATCGAGAGACTCGGGACTATGCGGTCAATCCCTACGAGTTACATTGGTCCCGTGCGAGGTGTTTATGCTTCTTAGGGGGTCGTTTAGGAGCTAGTTTGGGTTTTCACCCTCTAACGGCTTGTTTTTAAGCCTAATATTGATATTTTCAAATTAGCGTATGCATAATATGGTAATTATAGATTTTTTTTATTATTATACAACATTCTTAAAAATATATTTGACAAACTTACAATCCAGACATTTTCAACACCACCAAGAATGGCAGTCGCCAATTTAGAACGATTAGTCCCAACATAAGCATTATACGCATTGTAAGGTAATTAATTTACTAATACCAAAATGAACTGAAATATACATTCATTCATTTTTTTTACCAAATGAATGAAAATATACATTCATTATAAGGTAATTACTTAACCAGAATAAACTGAAATACATGCATTCATTTTTTTCACATAATGAATGTATAAGCATTGGTGGAACTGATATCATTATTTTAATTGATATTAATTTAGCAGATCACTACAACATCTGAATGTAAGATGATAATTTCCTAATAAGTTCCAACATAAGTATTATAAAGTAATTAGTTAATCCAAAGGCAACCATCTTTAAGTGTCCCCATCAACATGGACCAGTGTCATATAAAAGCATGAAAAATGGCATCCAACAAATCCGGTACCTAATCTTGAAAATGTTTATAATAGGCAACCGGGGGTTCTTTGTTCATATACCAAATAATGTTTTCTATAAAGTTAGTCATTTGAAAAATATATATAATTCTAGTAAATGGATTGAACCCATACATTACGCACCTTGATGGTTCTCATAGCCAGAGCAGAAGGTGACCGGAAAAAGATTCACAAATGAATGTAGTAAGAAATTTTTTTTGTACAAATTGATGTATTTTTAGTGATTAAATGTATCAAAGTCAAACTACCATTTCCTTACACTGTCAAATAAAAATTAGATATTGCATTTAAGCTTGAATCTTAAGAAAGATTGCAAACCTTAGTGGTTGGATAGGAAGTTCTAAGAACTCATGCACTGGGTCTCCGGCTAAGCTTTTCTTTGAAAACAGTTATGACCATCTAGGTGCTTTCTGCAACTTCTTTTCACTCTATCAAACTCCCCTAGTTAATGGAATCTGCAGAATTATAGATGAGGTTAGTGCAAATTTTGAAATTTCTAAACAGAGACAGTCGGGCAAGATAACTTAGAGCTAAAAATGTAAGATCCTTCTTTCTCTTCAAATCTTAATAGAGTTACCAATTCGAAACTGCATTGACTCGGCTGAGTCGCCGATATTTGAACCATTCTGAGTTGAGGCAAGTCATTAATATTTCATGAAATAATTGAAAATGAAATCTTAGATTGGACACAATAGAAACTTGATCGATTAACCACCGATGTCTTTGAACCAATTTTAAAACATATATATAATTCATCCATCTGAAACTAGGCTTAGATTTAATGCAAACATGTACATAATTCTTTACCTCTAATACCCTGATTTTGTGAAAGAAAGTTATATTATCTATCGTAAATGCTCTTTTCCTCATTTGTTTCTTTATTAATATAAAGATTATAATATGATTTAATTTGGAAATTCTTAATGCTTTCTTAACTTATTAATTTGCACAATATATTTTTCGAAACTATCTCCATTTCTAATTGTTCGTCATATTCTATTACATGCTATTTTGGTTTTACCATAAATGACTTCATATTGTTCCTTAGACTAATAGTTAATCCCCTTAGTGGCGACATGCACCCAGACCTTCACTAATAAAAAAGATCCATCCCTCCCCTCTCATGAATCTGGTAATATTTATCATGCATAATCACGTACCTCGGGTTGAAACAAAAAACTGAGCAAATATCTACTAGCAAATTTTCATTAAAAATTATTTTTCAAACTTCAGAGTTCAAATGAGGAAGAGGAAGCCAAGATTATTAGAAATTATGCAAAAAATCCTTTTTTAATTCAATACTTGTAAAGTCTCATCCCGTCACATTTTAGTATAAAAATTACTCTCATTTACATTTGCGCTTCTACCCTAATCTTGTTGTGTACTTTTTTAATGCTTTGTATTTTTGCATACTTTATAAACCTTTATAGACTTTTACATGATGGATGATTAATATAATTATTATTTTGGTTGTCCTTAATGTTTCCTTTTAGTTTTCTGATGATGTTACTTTCCTCGCTTCTAGTCTAATCGCTCAATCTCATGACAAACCAAATTTGGTGCTCAGGATTGATGTATCCGAACATGCAAAATCTACCTTCTTAGCTATTCACTAAGCCTTTAACTGGGTTTTAAAATAAATATTGAGAAGAATAAGAATCTAATCAGTTCAAGGTCTGACCTCGATGTTTTTTTAGGATTTGGTTCTCTTTGGAAGCTAAGAACGCCAACCTAGGGGGCGAGTGGAAAAGGTCGAGTAAGGTCTACGCAGTTCTGAGGTGACCAATAAAAAATTATATAACAGGTTTGTTAGGCTTAGGTACCAATTTAGAAAGCAACCCCGCTAAGTTTGGATATTCCATTACGATGAAGGGATGAGAAATGCTCTTATCCATTTAAAAAAAATTATGTCTCAATCAACAAGATTTACTTGGACCAATATTATTACTAAAAAATAAAGACAATTATATTTGCATACCTCGGATAAAAGCTCTGTGTCATCCATAGCATACAGATCCAAAAGCCCAGCTCTAAACCCCCTAAAATCGGGCGAAGAAAGACCATCCAATGCAGCAAACCCACCGAAACTTTGGGCAGTAGGATTATATGGTTCAGAACCAGATTAACCGTCAAAATTAAGATTTCTCGTTAGTTTGAAAAGCCTTTGTTTCTCTTCAACAAATTGTGCTCCATAACCCTTTAAGAAGTATTAAAAATTGCTCCATCAATTATAAATTTAATAAATCTCATTACCCATACAAAAACACATAACTCCACAAATTCTTACACAACGAGAGAAAAAGAAACTGACATAACCAACAATATACAGAGTAGGGTTTCATTTGATGTCAAAAATCCAAATGTGGAATTGACATAGGTATCACGAAACAGGTAAAACTCAATTCAAACACCTAGTACAACGCATTCACAAGTGTAGTATAATGGGTTCTAAATTTTGTTTAAATATTTAGTATCATCATCAAACAAATGGACATTGCTATGAATATAAATTAATACCTGCATAAGGATATTGGGAAGGAGGCGTTGATCAATCCCAGTGGAAGCCAAGGTGAGACTAGGTGTTGTAACCCCACAGATTAGATCCACCTTACCATGACCTCATCTTCAGAGTCTCTTAAGGGAATGGAACTATAAATTGAACCTCCGATGGGGTGATCATCTTCTCTAACCCATTTTTCCAGTCCTAGCCTCCACCACCACAATGCTCTCCCCCTCTCTACAAACAACCAACACCAAATCGCACCTAATAAACACCACTGATTATTTTCATAATGAATTTAGTTAAATGAAAATCAAAACCCTAAATAGAAAAGTAAATAGAATATATAGAACAAATTGAAATTGAAACATGTCATGAAATTGGAATCAAAGAAACTCACATCTTGTAAGTGAAAACAAACTAGCCCAAATCAAAAGAAGAAACCCTCCGCTCAAAAATTAAATCAAACACTTGTCTACATTATTGGGAAGTTGAGGTTCATCATGATAGAGAGAGAGAGAGAGAGAGAGAGAGAGAGAGAGAGAGAGAGAGAGAGAGAGATTAGACCAAAAAATAGGTCGTGTGTGGGATAGAGAGGAGAGGGAGGAGAGACGAGGGTGAGCGGGAGAGCTAATTGAGAGAGGAGAGAGGGCAAGAGACAAAAATTTAGAAGGATGACTATTATTTGTTTCAGACTATTTATATTTAAGTTAAGTGTACTCATTTTTTGGCACACTTTTAGACAATGCGAAATTTTGGAGCAGTTTTAATGTGTGCCAGATGGTCATTAAACCGTGCCAGAATTTGGCACAGTTTTAAGCTGTGCCAGATTTTTAATATCAAGGTGTGCTAAATTTTTATTTTTGGTGTAGTAATGGTCCCGAGTACTTCGTTACAAGACGATGATGTACGAGAGGTGAAGATGAAAGAAGATGACAAAGTTACAGCTTTGTTGGATTCTCTTCTTGAGAGGTGCAATCATTTGGTAACTACGATGATGTACGAGAAACAGAGTATTGTTTTGAATAAGTCCATGTCAACACTACTCTCCAACTAGAATAGGAGGAAAGTGATTGAGGGTGATGGTGATGCCGCAAGCTAGCCGTTCATGAAGGGTCATAGAATCAAGGTTCTAAGAGCTCAAAGTCTAAGTCTAAGAGGGACAAGGACCAGGAGTGTTTCCACTATCACGACATTGGCCACATCATTTCTTCTTTTTCCAAACTTAAAGACATGAATGGGAAAGTCAAAGAGAAGGTTCAAAATGCATTATTAGCAGTGGTGGATGCAAGTAATTCGGTGGATGTCGATGATTTCTCTCTTTTGGAAACCTAACTTTTTAGTCATTTAATGATGTTTGTGTTATTAATTCAATTCATATCTGTCCCAATAGGTATTCTTTCTCCTCTTATAAAGAGATTAAACTTGGTTCAGTTTTGATGGACGGTGGGAGTGCCTTCAAAATTTTGGGAATTGGTTAAATTAAAATCAAGACATATGTTGTGTTAGTAAGAACTTTATTTGGCGTGCGACATGTTCCAGCTATTCGGTGAACCTTGTGTCAGTGGGTGTGTTATATTCCATGGGTTACACGGTGGTAACATCGGGTGGAAGTGTAAGGGTCATGGTAAGTTCTCTTTTGTATATACGGGCACAAATGTGAAGAACTTATATGTTATCTAAAGGAATACGATAACAAGTGGAGCTTTGTGGCGTCTTCTATTTTGGCAAGTGAAAATTTGCACTTGAAGCTTGGCAACAAAGGAGTGGGCAAGAGGTCTTGTATTTTGGAAATATTGGATGTCCTTGCTCTCATTCGGGTTGTGAGGGAACTAAAAGCATTATTCGAAACTAAAATTCTAGCTGTCCTCGAAGGGAGGCGGACATATAAGGATAGGCATGACATTAGCTAGCGGTAGTCGTAGTGGAATTGAGTTAGTCTATTCGGGAGCCATAAAAGTGAGATGGAGGCAATCATTGGGTCATAAAAGATATGCGAAGGAAAGTGGTGGACTTCCTATTTTCCAACAGTGGGAGAAGATGACTTTATATTACCAACCGACTGTTAAAGGGTGGTTGGTGGAGGTTCTTAGGTGTGATGTATAGTCAGGGGATTTAAAGTGTGCTATGGACTATTGTGGGTTTGATAAAAATAATGGAGGTGTTCTTGTGGCCACGTAAGAACTGAATCAATTGAAGAATAAATCGAGGATTGGGTTTGAGGCCTCAAAACTAGTCAAAAATCTTCATGTGCATTTTTTATCGTGGGGATTGTGTATTTTGATATATTCCCCACTTTCTATGGGTTCTGTGGAAGATTCATTTTGATGTTGTGGTCGTGTTATCCAAGGTGGAGATTTTTAGAATTTTGGTTAAAACCTGTTGCCTAAGTATAATTCTGCCAAATCAAGTGATTTGTTTTTCGCTACAGCGACAGGCCTCGTTGTAAAAAATATTTTCTTCACTGCATCGATAGTGGTCGTGGGGTTTTCCATAGATTTGGGCGGGCTGCCTTGGGGTGTTCACAACCAATGAAACCCAAGTTCACTACAGCGACAGGAGTCAAACTAGTGCGAGAAACGGGATTTAAGTGTGGGTTTTTTGGAAATTTCTCCCATGTTTACTTCGTTGTATAAATATAACATTTTAGGTCTTTTAAACCTAGTTTGGAGCATCCATTACTTTGTATTATTTGCTCTTGCTCTTATGTTAGAGAGAGAATTGGGAATTCTCCTCTTGAATTCTAAAATAGAGAATCTTTATGAGTGAAAATTAAGGGTTCACTATTGTGTAAGATTGGTTTCTTTGGAATCCAATTTTGACTATTCTTTATTGAGGATTTGGGTGTAACATTCGTGCCTTGTGCGAGATTAATCTTGTGAGGGTTTTCCAATATATGTGCAAAGGTTATCTTGATTTGTGAGAAGAGATATTATGTGTGTGTGAGGAAGGAACATATTGTCCATCCATTTGTAATCTTATTCTAGTAGTGACACGATTTATCGTGGACGTAGCTGTAGACACCCCATTATGTTGCCCCCCCAACTCTCCTAAGGTCCCTAGTACCTCCCTTCATCACTACAAACCCAGGTCATATCCCGAGTACTGACCTAGAAGCTATCGAGCACACCTAGGCTTCGTTTGACCAAAAAGTCAAACTCTTCAGCTCGACCAGGGCTGAATGAATCTTCGAAGGGCACTGAAACCCCTTTCCAATGGTCCACTCTGTGCTCGATTCCGACTTACCATGCGGACGAACGGTCCATTTGCGTCTGAAACTTGATTCAGAGGCCATCGGGCGCTCCCGGGCTCTGTTTAAACTAGGTCAACTCTTTAGCTCGATCGAGACTGAATGAATCTTCGAAGGGCACTGAAACCCCTTTCCAATGGTCCGCTCCATGCGCGATTCCGACTTACCATGCGGATGAACTATCCGTTTGACTCCAAGAGGTCACCGAATTCTTCCAGGGCCCAGTTGACCAAAGCCAACTCCCCAAATTGGGCCAAACTCTTTGGAATGTCGAAGTACATCTCCTAACCTTTCCAAGGATCCGCCCCGTGTGCGATTCAGACTTACCAGGCGGATGAAAGATCCGTTTGCATCCGAACGATTTCCCGTCCAATAAACCGACAAACACTTCTGAGTCATATTTGACCCAAAGTCAACTCCGGAACCCGGGAGAGGTCCAAAGGACTTTCAAAGGTCTCTGAATTAACTTTACAACGGTCTACCTCATGCACGATTCTGACCAACGGTTTGCTCTCGGCAACCAATTTTTCTAAAAGGCCTGAAACACACTGCCAAACGACAGGTTCCAGACCCTGCCTATCGGCAGGTGCCGTTAGGCAGGACCAGGTCTATGTCGATCGACAATGACCTGGGCCTAGAAAAGGAGGCCTTAACCTCATTTGCAAGGGGAGCCTAGATCTAAGACAAATCGCTCTCAGCGAATCCCAAAAACCTCTCTCGAAGGCAGCGCGATTTCAACATCCAAATCCCTTTCTAACTTCCACTTTTCATCAAACTTGGTGAATTATCCACTCTCCATCATCATCCAAGTGCAAGGACTACTCTCCAACATTTAATATCAAGCTCAAGATCTTCAAGAAGGTTCAATTTTCTCAACTTTCTCTTCAAATTCTCTTAAATTCACAATAGCCTTTTTTTATTACTTAGCACTTTTATTATCTCATCTCACACATCCTAATATACTTTTTATTTAGCATTATTGCACAACTCTTATTTTCATATAAATAAAAACCCAAAAAATAAGAAAAAGTGGGTTTGCTCATAAATTCCAAATAGGGATTCTCATACTTTTTCCACACTTTTCTCACAACTAAAACACTTTTTTCTACACACACACACACTCACAAATAAGAGATCCCCCATTTGGATTTATGGGATAAACCCCACCCCTCGTTTTGTATGCGAATTACGTGGACTTTGATTCGTTTATAGGCTACGTAGGCGTCTCAGGGTAAAACCCGAGACTCGAGTCCTTTTTCTCACTTTTCTCTCATTTTCTATCTTCTCTAAATCTAATTTTCTTATATTCTATATACTTGGTCTTAGTGACGTATTACTCCATATGCGCTATCGTTCCATTATAACGATCAACTTAGGGGTAATCGCGTAAATCTTATTTTTCTAATATTGTTTTTATACCTTCCTACGGATGACTCGCTCTATCTCTTCCATGATACAAGTCGAGGATTCCTATCCCCACTATATATATACACATGCACACATATCACGGGGAAAAATAAAAGAAAATAGCAAATATCCATGAGAGACCGAAAGGGCAGAATGGGTGCCTAACACCTTTCAATTTCATAACTTAGCCTCCGAACCTTTCTCGAATCATTATGGTTTCGTATGCACCAGTATGTCTTTGGATGCCATCCTTCGGGATGGCTTCTCCTTTTTCTTTTGTCTGTTTTGAGTAAAATAGAATGGCGACTCTGAATCTCTCTACATTTTCACACCTCATCTCAAATGACGTCGACCGAAGTGCTCCCGAGAGGGATGCGTGGGACCCGAGGATCCTTTCCTTCGCGCGCCCCCCTGCGGACGAGGATCGGGGATAGCCACAGTGGCAACTCTGCTAGGGATATATGTATATTTTGAGGGCTTGACTCTATTTGCATGGATGTTGTATTTGTTTATATTTCCCCTATATCTGCATGTTCCCTTTTTTCATGTGTATCCTATGCCTATGCTTCTGTTCACACACTTGTAGAAAATTCTCCATGTACACTTCACACCACGTGCACCTAGGATCACATATATCCACATGTTGCACGCATCACCTATCCATACTTGGTGTACCTTTGGTACTTGTACTTTGCTCCCTGTTTGGCATAATCAAGAAATGCGTTCTCATCATAAGATACTAATAAGAGAATCATGCATGATTCACACGACATCACCAAAGAGCATTGTTATTTACTAAATTTTACCCAGTAACTGGACGGTCACTTCATGATGGGCGCTGGTCCGGCAGGTCGCAATTAGCCTAAGCGATATGACTCTCACCTTCCATTGGCCAAGTACCTTCAACGTATATCGAACGGTTCCCCCGCATCATACCGATTGACCGAAGTCATGACGGTAGGTATATCACAGGGAATTCGTTCACGTACGCCGAGTATATCAAAATCGCTCTCACACGTACTGTCCCCACGAGGTATATAGTGAGGTAATTCACGTACACTCAGGTATATCAAATGGCTTGTCCACACGTATCGATTACTCGTAAGAGCAAGACGTATATCGTGGAAGTCATGCCAAAGGAGGGAACCCATGCCGATTCACCCAACCAACTGCATACCCGCATATAGTTGTCAAACCTAAGACACGCACTTTAGATTATCGATTTCAACCTGAAACTCTGCCGAAATTTCGGATCGGCTTGTCGCCCAATTTTTGCACATTTTTAAAAGGGAACCCTGTCCGTGAGCCTAGTTACAAGTCCAGTCGTAGCTTTGCATATATTAAAAACCCCACTTTTTCAGGCTCGGGTCCCGTCCGGCATTACATTTAGGAGAATCAAATACAAGTTAGAACATAATAATCATAATAATAATGTTGAGTTCCGTCTCCAAAAACATTTCTCCCTTCTTTATTAAAATTCCAAAAACATTTCTCCCTTCTTTATCAAAAATCCAAAAACAAAAATAAATCCCATTCTACGCCTTCTCAGGTCGATCGCAAGCCCTAGGCCTGGCTCCCTATTGGCTTCGGTCTTCAGTCAAATCACCCCAGAATTTTGTCTGTTCCTCTACTACTTCTTTCAAGTTCAGAATCCATCCACTTTTCATGGAGAGTACAGATCAAGTACCAGTCATACAGCCGAATCTGACGGCAGTCCTAGCTCAGCTCGTGTCCAAGATTGACAACCTCCAAACTGAGGTTCGAGAGATGCAATGAAACCTGGTTCCTATTCCTCAAGAGCCCGAGGCCCTATTCCCTTGTGCTATGGGTCCACCCGAGTCTATTTGGGTTCCCGAAGAATATCATCACTCTCCATGTGCCCTCCTATCAATGGGTCGCCGCCTGCCCATCTTTAGATGCCAACATTATTCAGCCTATGGCTAACCTGCCTATGGTCATTAATCCAAAAGAGGAGGAGTTGAATAAAGTCAAAGAGGATCTCAAGATGCTCACCAAGAAGTTCGACCAAGTCAGAATCTCTGGGAATTACATGGACTACACCCACATGTCTCCATATCCTAAAGTGAGGTTACCCGAGAAGTTCAAGACGCCAAATATCAAGAAGTTTGGAGGGAGTGGACCCCCGATTGTTCATCTTCGCGGTTATAATCATTCCATGACTCTACTAGGAGCTTCTGAAGAAGTGATGGCCCAATTGTTTCAGCAACTTTAAAGGATAGTGCCCTTCGATGGTTTTTATCTCTCGAGGAATCCAGAATCCGTAGCTGGGAGGATGTAGCGAGAGAATTCATATCGCAATACAAATACATCGAAGAGCTTGAGGTCACCCGTCGTGATTTAGAGCTGCTCAAACAGAACCCAGTGGAATCAGTCACTAACTTCATAACCCGGTGGAGGGAACAAGCAGCTACCATGACCAATCGGCCATCTGAGGAAGAAAAGGTCAACATAGTGAAGAAAAACTTTTTGCCCCATGTCCGAGTGACGATGGGAGGACAATATTATCCCCACTTCCGAGCTGTCAGAGAGGTAGGAGTAGAAATAGAGGAAAGCCTTCTTAAAACAGAGGTTGAACCGAAGAAGGTGTCTGGACAGTTCACCCCTAGAAAGTATGACAAACCTGCCAGTGCTACAGTCTCAACCATCAACAACATCTCTCAACCAACCACGTCATGGGCATTAGAAAGTCACCCTACCCCCATCCGAAGGGAATACACTGAGCTCCATGCTCCCCTCTCCAAAGTTTACCAAACCCTGTTAAGACGAAACCTCATCAAACCCTTGGATCCCCGTCCATTGTCAAATCCACTCCCAAGAAACTTTAAGGACGATGCTCATTGTGCCTTTCACCAAACTGCTGGCTATATCACCGACCAATGCTTTCACCTTTGAAACATAATCCAAGATCTCATTGACCGAGGTACCATCGCCCCACCAGCCAATCCTAAGCCAAACACTACTCACAATCCACTCCCAAATCATACCAATGCCATCTTCTCAGAAGAAAACCCAGATTTTGATCCCTCAACTCAAATCACACCCGTATACTCTCCTAAACCTCTTCAAATTTACCCATATTTCCTCCTACACCCTACTAGCCTCGCTGATCAGGCACTGTCACTCCTTACCAAAGCATGCATCGCTGTCCGTACCCGTTCTAAAAATGGAAATATGGAATTGTCAGAGGTGTTAAACCAACTCCTAGAGTTCGGGCTAAAATTGCCCTCACAGATGGTCATAGATTACCAAAGGTTCAGTATACTGTTCTTGGAAGCACGGAAATGGGCCCGAGATTCGGATAAGTGGGTGGTACCAACCGATGAAGTCAGCCTAGATGATGTTGTCCAGATTTTGGCAGAATTATTCGAGTAAACTAATAGCATTTGTAATATCACCGTGTTACTTGATACTTTGAAGATATAAGGGCACTTGGTCCCTTCAACCATACATATCCCCACAGAATGGGAAGACCTGTATGAAGAAGCCGTTGAAGTTATGGAATGCATTAACTTTACATGGAAGAACATAATTATTTCCACTGGATGGAGGGAAGAATTCGAAGATTCGAGTGAAGAACAAGCTTCAGGAAGAACTGGCCCAGTAGCCGACATATGTGGGATGATATCATTTGAAGAACTCCTCGAAGAAATAAATAGGGTGACAAAACAACCTGAGATTGACGAGGAAATGGGATTCATGTTCTTCCCCTCTTCAGTAAATCATATTACCAGATCAGGGAGACATTACCAGGTTCCAAGCTCACTACTAGCAAATAATAAAGGGAAGGGCGTTGAAAACCTTCCTATGCCAGAGATGACCATCGAGGAGAGCAAGATCCTCGATTAAGTGAAGAAAACTCAAGCTAACATCACTCTATAGGGGCTTTTCATGTCTTCCCAGCTTCACATAAATGCTTCAATCAAGTTTCTCATTGAACCCACAGTTCCTCCTTCTACCACACCAGAAGAAGTGGTAAATCTGGTCGAATCCTTGACCTTTACCCGAATGCTATCATTTTCTGAAGAAGAAATGCCCAAAATTGGGCCAAATCACAATGACATCTCCATCGAAGTTATGGGGAAGGCCGTGCCACTATCTCTTATCAATAACGGATCCACCTAGAATGTCTGCCCACTGAGAACCTTCAAGTGTTTAGGCCTGACAGAAAGTAACCTCGCTCCAACCTCCTCCGTTGTACGGGCCTAGGATAATAGCCGTCGGGAGGTTATGGGATCCATAAAACTTGTAATAAGGGTTGGCCCTATAAACCCTATCGTTGAATTCCAAGTCATAGACATCCCAGCTTGTTTCAACCTGTTGCTCGGACGACCCTGGCTCCATAGTATCAAGGGTGTGTCTTCCTCACTCCATCAGAAATTAAAGTTCTTCGTTGGCGGGTGAGTCATCACCATTTTGGGCGATGACGAAAATATCGAGGGTGCAAGCACCAGCGTCCAATCCTTGAGATATAGCACGGGTCAAATGATATGATCCTATCAGAATTTCGAGTTGAGCCACTCCTACTCCCGGCAGGGGACGGTTTCAAAGAAAGGGTTTGTCCAGAATATGACCCTCATGGAAATGTCAATGTGATTCAGATGTTCAGAAACATGCACTTCATGCCCGGACTGGGGCTAGGGCAAAGGCAGCAAGGGATAATTGAGCCCATCGAACTGAATAAAGCTTTCCCTCCTTGTGGTTTGGGTATCAACCATCCGAACAAGAGCTCAGAATGATCCACCAGTCTCGACCAAAGAGAAGATTAGACTGCATCCCAACTATCCCAGGAGACTCCTTGAATGGACGATTCATCAAAGAAGGCGAAGACTTGCCCTTTTTCGGTTTTTCAGAACCATGGTATGACCACACAGACAAGAAGATGAAGCCTGGAATGGAGATCTTTTTCCGAAATATCTACCTATGGGCCGAAAGTCTCCAACACCGAGTACAACTGTTCATCAAAGATATCAAAGAGACTGAGGGAAGTGATTTCAAAGATTCCTTTAACTTACAAACACTGGGTCTAGCACTCTGCATGGTTCATTCAGGCACTGCATCAATGGATCTATCCTGTCTGATTAAATCTGTTGATACATCCCTCCTCAACTGGCATGCTGTGCCAGTTTTACCTCTTGCAATCTCCCATAACCCCAATGTTTACCCTATTTCTTCTTCTATTGTCTATCCTTGTTCGAATGTAATCGAGACCTCTTTTGATAAGGTTCTCAATGCTATTTTTCCTATCAATAAAATAAACGAAGATTTTGAGTATCTTGTTGTTCCTTACATTAACTGCTTGGATTATAATCAAACTTTTGATGATGATGATTTTGCAAATGAAAAATTCTTAACTAGTCTAAATAAGGTTAATAATAAACAACATAACCGCGTTCAAGTTAATGAAGAAGAGACCATTATTATTAATATCGGTTCTAGTAGCCAACTGTGCGAGATTAGGATAGGTCCACCCTTGAGCAGCATGAACGCGCACAACTCCAAGAATTGATAAAGGAATTCGTGGATGTCTTTGCATGGTCCTATGATGATATGCCCGACATTGATCCTGAAATAGCTCAGCACGAGATCCCCAATCTCCCAGATTACAAGACGGTTAAACAAAAATTGAGAAAGCTCTGCACCGAATGGTCGCTCAAGGTTAAAGAAGAGGTGGGCAAACAGTTAAACGTGGGCTTCATTCGTGTGATCGAATATCCCATGTGGCTAGAGAACATAGTACATGTGCCGAAATCAGGAGGGAAGGTTCGACTGTGTGCGGACTACCGAGATTTAAACAAAGCTTCTCCTAAGGATGATTATCCACTACCCAATATCGACATGATCGTGGACAACACAGCCAGTCATGCTCTCAAGTCATTCGTCGACGATTTTGCCGGATAAAACAAAATCAAGATGCACCCATACCACCAAGGAAAAATCGCATTCATCACCCCATGGGGAACCTTTTGCTACACCGTTATGCCATTTGGTCTCAAGAATGCTGGGGCTACCTACCAAGGGGCTGCCACAACCATCCTGCAATATCTGATTCACAAAGAGGTCGAGGTTTATGTGGATGATATGATTATCAAGTCCAAAAATAGAGAAGGTTATGTTCCCTCTTTTCGGAAGTTCTTCGAACGACTGCGATGGTATCAGATAAGACTCAATCCACAGAAATATGTCTTCAGCATTACAAAAGGAAAACTCTTAGGATTCATGGTCAGTGAGAAGGGGATAGAAGAAGATCCTGCAAAGCTGAAGGCCATACTTGAAATGCCACCGACCCTTACAGAGAAAGAAGTCCGAGGTTTTCTTGGGAAATTTCAATATATCAACCGGTTCATCAGCCAGTTAACCTCCATCAGTGAACCAATCTTCAAGCTCCTCCGAAAGGATTCAACCAAGGTTTGGAACGAGGCCTGCCACGAAGCTTTTGACCGAATCAAACAATATCTGACCCAACCTCCAGTACTCATGCCACCACAGCCTGGTCTCCCTTTGCTCCTAACCATAACCGACACTGCAGCTGGGGCTTTGCTAGCCCAATACCTTGAAAACTCTCGCAAAGAAAGAGCCATCTATTACGCCAGTCGCAAATTGACCGGGTACGAGGTTAACTACACTGCTTTGGAAAAGGCGTGTGTCGCACTTGTCTGGGTCAACTAAAATTTGCGACACTGCATGCTCGCCTTCCCCATCAAACTTGTATCCCGAATGGATTCCATCAAATACCTTCTTGAGAAACCCGCCTTATCCAGACGAATGGCCCGATGGTTGATGCTCCTAACCGAATTCGATATCGTGTACGTCACGCAAAAAGCCATTAAAGGAAGAGCAATCTCTGACTACCTCGTTGATTACCCCGTAGAAGAAGTAGATGTCTGGATCTCTGAATTACCAGATGAACATATTCTCTGCACTGCTCAAGATAACCTTCGATGAACATATTCCCAGATGAACATATTCACCTTCTCGAGTTGACTCGCCTACACCTCAAAACCTCTCAAAATCTCTATCTTTGTCTTCAAATCTATCACCTTAAGAACTAATTCCTTACTCAACTTCTTTGTCTTTAGGGTCTCAGCATATAAATATCTAAACACTATTTGGAGCTCAATTTCACCTTCACACTCAAACTCCCTCTCACTTGAAACACTCAAATCATAATCGGGGCTCTCACGTGCACAAATATCCTCATCGTCAGGGAACAAACTAGGTGTGCTCATGTGACTAGCTAAAAATTCAATATCCTATACAATGTGAAGACTCATCCCCGAAATCCTTCACCTCTTCCTCACTATCGGTAAGAGTGGCTGGAATGGAAATTTTCTTGCCCATTCTCTTTAGCCTAGTGAGACACTTAAACGCCCTATGCCCCTTTCCCTCACATTCAAAACATCTTTCCTCTTCCTTTTTCTTATTCTCTTTCTCACCACTACCTTTGGCCTCTTCTTCCTTTTTCTTTTTCTCAAAAAACTTTTTATTGGAAGAATTTTCTTTTGAAAATTTGAGAAACGTTTTGAAATTTTTAGCAAGCATGGCCAAATCATCAAATTAAACTCACCCCCAGACTCGGACTCATAAACTTTCACTTTATTTTTCTTCTCTCTCTTAGACACTTCCTCACTCTTTCTAGACTGGGCTATAAGTTCCATCCATTTATCCTTAGGCTTGACAGTGTCAGGAAACATGCCAATTTCAAAGGTCTGGAGGTCTCCTACCAGTTCATTTAAATTAAGATTGCTCAAATTTTCTAAGAAATTTAACACAGTGACTTTTGAGATAAGGCAACGATCTCAAAATCTTTTTAACCACTCCTGGATCAGGAATGTGCTCACAAGGATTGAAACTAATATTGACAATATTAGACAAACGTGTATAAAACTCATCAAAACACTCAGATTCAAGCATTCTAATTATTTCAAATTGAGTAGTTAAATTTTGCAATTTAGACTCTTTTACTCCATTCATGCCTTCATGGGTAAGTTGTGAAACATCCCATGCTTCTTTTGATGTGGTGCACATCATGATAGGTCGGAACTCCTCAAGGGTAACGGCTTCAAAAATTTCACTTAGCCCACGAGAATTAAAAATGCTCCATTTAAATTCATCATCAGTCCAGTCAGTCATAGGTTTAAATTAGTGACATTATTAGTGATGACAGTGGCAGGAGTCCATCCTCTTTCATAAATAACCCAAATTTGGTTCATCGATGGCCTTTAAATGAGATTCATAATTAGTCCCGTCAAAAACTCGCAACCGATTATATAAGTTTTCATTCGAAAACATTGTGAAATTTTACAAAAATAAAATTTTCAAAAAAATCAATATCACAAAAATTTTGTGGAAAATAAGGATCACTCAATAAATTAGAGAAACCCGCTCTGATACCAATTTGATAATGCTATGTGATATCAATTACTTATGGATTAGCAAATTTTCAATTTAAACACTTATTTAATTAGATGTTAATTCTTTATCCAAATTAATTAAATCCTAACACATGCATCTATGTGGAATAAATCATGCCATCACAAAACTGCTAAAATGCGGATTTAAGGAAAAAAAAACTTTCGAGTTTTATTTCACTATGAAAAGTAAATCACAACTTATATACACAATAAAATCTGCAATGACTATTCCGTAGAACACTCATATAAGTCGCAACCTAGAATCAACAATGGATCAACCGCAGTAAATACACAAGAACTGTAACTCTATCTTTAGCAAGGAACACCCTCAAGCACTCCTAAGTGATCGCAGTAGTCAGCCAGCAATTCCCTTGAGAACCACCATGTCAACCGTAAAGATAGCACTCCACAAAGAGAAACTTCAATAAAGTTGTATCTTGGGTTCCAAAATGATTTACTAAAGTATCGGGGATGATTTAGGAATCAAAACAGAGTTAAAAATCCCTAAAAAGGAGAAGACAAAAATTCTACAGATTGCAGTTTTCATAGATTGAAACTTTTGGGGTCATCTCAAGCAAAATGGGCTCATTTAACAAGTATTTATAAAAAAAATTGAGTTTGGCGGACTCGTTCGAACGACAATGGGAGGTCGGTTGACCATTTCACCACAGTGAAAATATGAAACAGTGTGATGTCGTTAGATGAAACTGATCAAGCGAGCTTCAAGCGACCCTTTGCGCGAGATACAATGTCGAGTGAAGTAGTTGTTTGAACGACTTGCTCCTGTCATTTGAACGACATTAACATGTCATTTGAACGACGTCAGTGAAAAATTATTTTTTATTAAAACTCCGCCTATAGGACATAGAAAAATTATTTTGACGAAAAAAGATGCCTCAGATGTTTAAATACATTTTAGAAAAATATTCGAACACTTTAAATAAAGCATTAAGGGACTTAGAAACAACCTCACCAAAATGTATCTCGCACATGTTTGTTTGTTGAAGAACTTTGATATTCAGATCCGTCTTGATGCATGATTGAACTTGAAATTTTCTTTGACGGTTGTATCGGTATACGACATGCTCTAATTTAAACCAAAATATGTAAAATATATCCTTACAATATTAAGACGAACACTTGCAACCTAAACAACTTAGGTGAAAACTATGGTTTTAGAGAGCTTTTTGATAGAGTTTTGGAATTCAAAACATTACTTTTTTCCTTAAAAAAAACGGTTGCTCCGCACTCTTAATTACGAGATGTTTTCAAAAATGAGTTACGGATGAAATCATTTAAGAAAAAGTCAAAAAAATAAAAACTCGTTGGCTAGTTCAAACAAGGTAAATCTCGTACGATCAAAGCCCCTTATTTCATTTGAATGGGTTCTAACAAATCAACAAATGAGAAAACGAACCAACGTGAAACTATCTTATTCGATATCTCGTTGGAACCCTATTCTAACGAGTTAAGGTAACTCGAACGACATACCAAGTCTAGCTAACGACCTGACAAAAAAATATTTTTCTTCTAAAAAATATTCAAAAGAGATGAAATCATTTTAAAACCAATTTAAAAAAACTAACACCCAAATATAAAATCCAAGGCTCAAAATTAATACGCATTCGTAATTGAGAGATCCTTGAAACATAAAGATGGAAACCTATACGAAACACAACATGTTGATGTAATATTTAAAACTTGGCTTCTATATCTTCAAGAAGCCACGTCACAGGTGTAACAACTCGCCTATTTTAATATCGGGTGGCCAATCATCTACTAAAATATAGCAGGAAAGCATGGATTATTATCAACATCACTGTCGCAATAATATAACTTAACATAACTAATAGGAACAATCCACACGACCACAATAACAAAAATATCCATCGTGGATAAATAAGTAATATAGGTGAACTGAATAAACCCTCAGCTACTAAAACATCCGCAATATAAACCAAATAATAACAAATTTTGGAAGAGTAAATGTCTGACAAAAGTATAAAAGTCTACAGTAAGATAAAAGCCTTTCATCTTTGGGCAACATGCCTCATAATAAATGAAATTATTGATCCTATCGAGATAAGAATCGACTGAAGCATCTAAGCAAGGATGTAGCGTCCACGACGACTGTTCGGCAAGAAAGGATCTATCCATGTTGTCCCCGTTGCGGTTGATGCACACCTGGGGTGTAAAAAAGGAAACAAGGAAAGACAAAAACATGTGGATCAAAGCCCGTAGAGTATAATATATTTTTACAAGTGAATAATTGCTTTAAATCATTAAAACTGTAGTGTATTACTTTCAAATTTAATCGGTAGCATTCCCTTGAGATAAACCTCACCTCTCAACTACATTGCTCACCTAATGTGTTCATTTTATTTATACTAATGAAACTACCAATTTAACTAGGAGATATGACTGTTATTTAAGCCTTACCCCACTAACACTATCTTTCAGCTAAGTCTAACTACCTTTAGTACGTATTCATTCATTGACAATATTTTAGCGCCACAAATTGCTATAAATAAATAATCGCATAATAATCATAACATAGCTACAATCATGTTATAAATATATATACACATTTTATCATATAAACAGACACATATGTGTATGTGTGAGTAGGCATATGCAAAGTGAATCCATTAAGCAAGTCATTTTTAAAGTAGTTCATGTAAGCATGATTAAGAACAATCTAAGCATCAAAAATCATAATCAAATATTCTAGGCACATGGAAATATGGAAGGAAGTGGGTTCAAATACCCCGATATGCCATACAAAATGTGTAAAACTAAACTACACAAAAACAAAATTAGTTTTTAGTTTGTAAACAATTTTCAAATAAGACACCAATTGAAAACTAAACTCAAAAGACAAACAAAATATTTATGTATTTTTCTCAATAGGACCGAAAAAATGGAAAATCAAAGTACAAAAGATAATCATCATACAACTAGCAAGCGCATAAAACATGAAGCGCGAAGTCTAGTGTATGAAAAATATGCAAGCAATCACCCATAAGATAAAGCATGTGAAGAATCATGTTTAATCATACGAGATTCAACCAGTCTAACATTCAATACCTCCAAAACTGATTTTCTAACCCAAACAGATGAATACTTAATGCCTCGAGTTTTGGAAACCATGGTGACATGGGATATAGACTTCTTAGGACCTCTTCTAAGATCAAAAAATATCCTATGGTTGCCTTTCCTATCACAATGTGAACATGTGTAAACACGGGGAATACGAGCTTTGGGTTGACATGCAAAGTGAGGAGGCATATGCAAAGTAAATCCATTTGCATATGCCTCCTCACACGCATTCACATGAGAATACGTGCATGCACGCCCCAAATCAAGTGTTATATAACAAGTGACGAGGGTGAAAAGGTAATAGTAATCGTATACAAGTTGATTTAGTGTAAATTTAAAACTGCCTGGATTATAGTAACGAGTGTCTCTACTGATAGCTATTAGCTCCTATTTCACTCACCTATTTGCCATCATCCTGTTTATAATGGGAAATAGGTGCGTGAAATAGGATCCAATGACTATTTATTGCGGTTCTCATTACTATAATCTAGGCAGGTGTAAATTTACACTAAAACAACTTCTTTACAATTACTTATTACCTTTTCACCCTAGTTACTTTTTATATAACACTTACTTTAGGGCGCATGCATGCATTATTCTATAACAATTTATGAGTAAAAATATGTGTGTGTGTGTGTGTGTGTGTATAGGGAAAGGATCAAGTGAGGTCCCAGTTTGAGGACCCTGAATGAGGTCCATTTTTTTACAATAGTAAAAAAAAAAAATTGGGCTAATATTTTTTTATATGGTTTTTGAACATTTCAGTAAGACCATAAAAAAAAATCAACACAAAATGAATTTTTTTTCTATTTTAAAAAAATCGGTCAAACTTTGTCAGTTTTTAAGTAATTTTTAAGCTCTTAAAAACTAACAAAGTTTGACCGATTTTTTTAAAATAGTAAAAAAATTCATTTTGAGTTGATTATTTTTTTATGCTCCTACTGAAATGTTTATAAACCATAGAAATTAAATCAGCTCCAAAATATTTTTTTTACTATTTTAAAAAAATGGACCTCATTCAGGGTCTTCAAACTGAGGGACCTCACTTGATCCGCTCTCTCTCTCTCTCTCAGAGAGAGAGAGAAAGAGATGTACCATAATGCATATATAGAGAGAGAGAGATGGTCACCGGAATATGTGAGGAAGACGAAAGGGGGTCGTTGTTGCTGCAATTAGAGAGAGAGATATTTGTAAGGGCAAACCCACTATAAATCAATTTATACCAATTACCACAATATATCAGTTTATACCAATTTTAATATACAAATTTTAATTTCAGAATACCAATTTCAATATACAAATATTAATTTCAGAATACACACATTGAAGACTACATAATTCCTCCATCTCCTCTAAAGGGTGAGTGGTCCTATCACATTCAAGATCGCATAATTCTGTAATATACTTAGCAGCTCATGCACATTGTTTCCATTTGAGAAAAATTTAACAGCATATCCCATAATTCTCCAAGTACACGACATAAATTACCAAATATAATTGTTGTTTTAATTTTTCAATTGAAATAATACTTAACACCGCATCATCTAGCATGTACCCATAGAACATTAAGAGACGGCAGCAAAACGTCTCCCAAAAGTAACAAGTTTAAGCCACGAAGAATATTATTATACAGAAACTATGTCGTCCCAAACTATCCAAACGGGACAATTCGAGAGATCTCATTACAGGGGTAATGACTATGGAACGGGTCTAAGGGCTATAGAATGTTTACGCATAAGAACTACAAGGCTAGTATCTATGGGCACTATATGTAATTCAACGTAGTTATAAATTACCATGGTAAGTATGTTTCATTTATTCGATAGTAATGTTTATAGTGATGATTTATACATAGTTATGAACGGATTTCGCACTATTAATTATTTAACAGCAAACTTTTAAAATTTATGGTTTGGTTTAAGGGTCAACCAACTCAATGGCCATCTAAAGGTTCAAATCCACCAGCCAACAACAATTCAAGAATTCCAAACGATTCAACAATTCAATAATCTCTCTCTCTCTCTCTCTCTATCATATATATATATAGATGGTCACCAAAATATGTGAGGAAGATGAAAGTGGGCCGCTGCAGTTGCAATTAGAGAGAGAAAACCAAATACCAATTTCAATTTCAATTTCATTATAAATGTAGGCGTAACCCCTTTTGAGTATGGTAATGACAAGTTAGTTAGCCCAAGACCTTGGATTAATGATAGGACATGCAGACATAGACCAAATGAAGATGAACTTAGTTTAAACTCACAAATCTTTCGTGTATAACTCAGGAGATGGCAATGAACTCTAAAAGTAACTCAAGTGGAGGGAGAGAGAAGTAAGCACCGTAAATACACCTTGGTAGGTAGGTAAAAAAAACACCATACACCCTCAAGAATCTCTATCAAGTATTGAAAGTTTCGCAATCAATGACAATGGTGAGGGGATAAACCCTCTGGTTTGCAATAAATCTCTTTCTCTAATGTGTCTTTTTTAGCAATAACTCCAGAGTTCTTGAAAAGATCATGATCATTTCTCAGGGGTGGTTGGGCTCCTTAAATAGCCCCCCACACCAGCCCCGAGGCAACTCAGTCATTAAAACTATGAAAGACATCCCTCATACTTTATGTCACAACATTAAATGCCTAGTGTACTAGTTGCCTCCACGTAATAATCATTAAATACCAAGACATGCCTTTTGCCTAATCACTGTGTGTCAGGGGGTTGTTGTCACAGAGGTGCCTCACCAACTGCCTGACAGGCCCAAATACAAATGTGGTTTACTCAAGTGCATGTCTGACATTATTTATCTGGCCAGTAACATCACCTACAGTAGATGTGACATTAAGTAGAGGGCTATCTGGTTCATAACTCAACTCCCGATGGAACTCCAAGCTGCTCCGCTTGAGGTTCCACGCTTAGGGTCCTTCGGTGTTTTACCAGGCATATCTAAGGTGGTCAGGACAAGCCCCAATGGTGCCTCACTTCTCAATCCTCCAAACCAAGTCCCTCTAAGGTTCCCACTGTGAGGTCATTCAATAGAGCATGAAAGCTCTCCCAGGCCCTACCAAGCCTGGTCTCTCGCAAGTACCGTTTGACCTCACACAAACTCATTTGTTATTATCGTTACGTCACTACAACCGTTATAGCTTGCAATCATCAATAATGAAAAAACAATATGACTAATACAACAATCTAAAATATGAGCTGCCGCGCCAAACTGTCACGCTTGAGCTGCCTCGGTTGCTTAATGTCAAACATTATTGCTAATTAGGAATTTTTCCCTAATCTCAAGATTACCTTCAAGCCCCCTATATATTTTCCCCCTCGTGGAGAGATTTGTTGGGACAAGAAATGTCTGTACGAAATGTCTCATACCGATGGACCTTTCTTTGTGTGAAAAGATTCAGGCCTCTTCTCCTTTATTCAGAACCAGAGCGTTAGAGTCATCAGGAAAAAAGTAAAATTCTGCCCGATGTACCTTAGTCATAACTAAACAACGTCTAGACTTATGTCGAGAGAACATCGTAGCTTTTTTTGGAACCGTTGGGACATCTTCTTCGTTGGGAGTCTATTGGATATGTCTAACAAAAATTTCATTAGCGCCAAAACTCAGTCTTACATAGGAAGGCAACAGTTTGTGTTCCCCAGGTGTCACTTCGTAAATGACGTGGCGCCGTCTTGTCAACTGTCAAAGCACTTCCCAAGGTGCCACGTGTTCATTGGAAATGATTGCCGACGGCTTTGCACGTGTGATGGTGGGAGACTGAAACGAAAACTCCGAAATTTTCAAACGACTATATCCAAAATATTTCAACCCTCTCTTTCTTTTTTTCTTACTCTGTTACCATCTTCTTCAGACTTCCATTATTTTTAGAGAGAGAAAAACCTGCAAGAACTCCATTGTTACTAAGCTCCTGTTCGCCTTCTTCCCTTCTCATCCTCTAAACCGCTACCTGTGGTCGTGGTCTTCTTCTCTCATTCTTCAAACCTCTCTTGCGTAAAGCTTTTATGTTGTCTTCATCATCGTCTTCCATGGCCACCTCAAGCAACCCCGCTATCTCTTCTAGTGGTGCTCCGTCTGCCACCACCACTGCTGCCTCTGCCCTGGATGCTGCCCGCCAGGAACAGCTGAGGTTTTATCATCGCTCTCCTATTTTTGGGGAGGGTGATGACTTTGTTATTGCCTGCAAGGCTGTGCATTTTTCTTCCAAGTTTTATTCCTTACTGTTGGGTGATGAAGACGAGGATTCTTCTCAGTGAGGCTTTCTTCCTCTAGAGGGGACTCTACGATTTCGCTTGGAGCGAGGAGACTTCCCATGATCCCATGTTGATTTCAAAGCGCCAGGGGGGTCTCCTGCCCACTTTGCTGCTTGGAACTACCATATGCAAAGTTCTTATGTTGATATTCTCACCAAGCTTGGGTTAGAACGGGCTAAATGGCTTGGTGAGTTCACTCTTTCGAAGAACAAGGCTGCTCTTCCTATCCTAGTATCTCGATGGAACGTTACTACTCATACGTTCATCGCTGCATGGGGCGAGCTCACCATAACTCTGGAAGACGTGTGCGAGCTCTTAGGCCTCAATGCAACAGGTCATGAGCCATATACCGATGAGGCTCTTGATGATCAAGAGACTGTCGATCGTTTGGACTTGGATCGCATATGCCGAAGCTGCATTAGTTCGTCCAATAAAGCTACTTTCTCTCCCTTGATTAATTATTTCTTCAAGGGTTCTGGTGAAGGAAGTTCTTCAACAGATGCCCCTGGTCAAGGTACACCATTGGAGCTTCCCGCCTATATTCTTGTGATTCTCTCCCGTTTCCTTTTGACGGGTAAACCCAATGACCAGCCCCGAAGGGACCTTATCAACATGTCCCCTCGTTTGGCCCGAGGCATAAAACATCCACTAGCTGTAATTGCCTTGGGATCCCTCTACACCTGGATGGATAGAACTTTGTTCGACATGGAGTGCTCTCTCAGCCGTTATAACTTGGCCAATTTTTCCAACATCATTCTTCTAACCAGCTTCCTTTACTTTTGTTTTCCTGTCGTAGCGGCAAAAGCCAACAGTCCTCCTTCGACGGAAACTATTCTGTCTCCACGGTCCTTTATTTATCACAGGAGACAAAGCCGAAAGGAGTTAATATCTGTGATTGACCGTTTTGAGAACTTTTTCATGAGGCCTTATCAGGAGGAAGTCTTCTTTCACACTTGTGTATTTTTTCAACATGAAGCAAGAGTGGTACAGGCCCATACCCCGGATATTAAGGATCCCTCGCTCGCCGTGGTCCTTTTGTTCTCCCCAGGATATTTGCCTTCCTATACTGATTGGGGATATACTAGCGAGCACTATAATCCAAACCGATGCAGCCGCCAGTTTGGGTTTGACCAGGGGGCTCCATGTCCAGTGTTTCAATCGTCAAACCCCAAGGTCTCCTTTAGCGAGGCGTGTTCTTTATTTTCTTCAACTGCTGCATGGGGGATATGTTTAACCATGGTTGGGCGAGTCACCATTCCCAGTATTACTAGGCAAGGGGATGTGACCCCTCTGTTTGCTATAAAATACTGGCCGAAACAACTGGCTGTAATTGCTGAGTTTGTTGAGGGAGATCCCGTGAATCCTCCTGTTTCTTCATTTTCTGCCTTAGAGTTGGGGCTAAAGGCAACTCTGTGCTTGGGGTGGAATTCCCTCTAAGTACAACCCCCAAAGAACCTCCCACCGAGCTTCCCCCACTTTGTCCCATAGTCCCAATTGCTACGCCTAAACCCAAAACTCCTGCAGTTCCGAAGAAGGATGCCCCTTCAACGGAAGCTACTACCGGCGAGGGGCCTTCTCATCCACCTGCCAAGAAGGCAAAAACGACCAAGGTTGGGACATCAAAGCCAAAGTCTAAATCCCAGACTCCCATGGCAGTACTCCCCGTAGCCTCCGTTCCACCCCCATGTCTGTCGAGATAGCTGAGCGCCTAAGGAGGGAAGCCCAGGTGGAAATAGATCGGATTAATGCTGAGTATCGACGGCACGCTGTCGTTGTTCCTCCCTCGGTTTCTTTTCCTACCGTGGTGGTTGATCCCACGGAGCCAACGACAAGGAGGAGAAAGAGCTCAAGGGTTCCTTGAGAGATCAGTACTGGTGCAGCGGGATCGAGGAAGAAGACTCTAGGTACCAAGTCTCAGAAGAAGCGAACTCCTGAGGTGCATCTCACTCCTGCCCCTCTGTTGTTGTTAATCCTCCTTCTTCGCCTATTTTCCTGTCTTCTCGTTCCCCTTCTGAATCCGAGGTATGTATTCTTGATTTATTCATTCTCTTTTTTTTTTGGTTAAGGCAGGCTGCATTTGCTTATTATCTTTTTTTTTTTACAACTGTGGTGCAGGGGATTGAAGAGGAAAGACCAAACCCCCCTAGTCCTCCCGTGAGCCCTTTTGTGGGGGGGCGTTTTGGTGTATCTCGTACCGATGTGACTCCTCCCCGTTCCCCATGATGGGGCTCAGTTATTCTCATCGTTCAGGATCCCATCGTGCTAGGGAAGTTGTTGTGGGAGGTGATGCTGCTGGGCCGGCGGGTGATTCTTCACCCCCAGAGGTGACACAACCCGAGATAACACTCTCTGCCCCATCTAATTTACATACCTCACCTAAGGTTCCTCTGCCCATTTTTCTTGCTGAGGAAAATGAGCCCGAGGTATAATTTCCTCTACAACCTATTTCTTATAGCTTCTTTTCGGTCCCACCCTTTTTACTTATTTGTCTTGTTGAACCTCGAGATGTTTTTACTTATTTGGGTGCCCTAGGTTGAAATATCCTCGTTGTTAGCAGACGTTCTTCTTCCAACGATGCTGATGAGACCTCTGACCGCCATTCCGCTTTTCAGTACCATATCCGAGGTAAGTAACACTTAGAGATACTTCTTCGTCTTTTCTGTACTTACTCCTCTTTTCTAACACTTGCCCTCTTGTCACAGTTTTCTCCTGATCTTGTACCACCCACTCATCTTGGTAATCCTCATACAATCAAGGCCAGGGTTGGTGCTTCTGCGCCCCTCCGTGTTGGGTCTTTGTTTGGGAGCCCCTCATCTTCTCCCAACGAACCCCATATGCTGGCCTTGGTGCCTTATGTTGGTGAGGGCGTCTTACCGTGCGTTGAGGCTTCTACAACCAGGGACCCCGTTATGACTTCTGAGGCAATGATCCCATCCCCAACGGTTCCTGTCCTTGCAGCTGCCACAATGGCTCCCATTCTTGCCCCTGTAGTGAGTGAGGTATGTATATTTTTTTTTATTTCTCGTGAGTTTTTACCTTATAAAGGTGACTTAACAACGAAAACTCTTGTTAAGATTTTTCCATAAACTTCACCTTATAACGGTGACTTAACAAAGAAAACGCTTGTTAAGATTTTCCCACAAACTCCACCTTATAATGGTGACTTAACAACGAAAACGCTTGTTAAGATTTTTTTCATAAACTCCACCTTATAACGGTGACTTAACAACGAAAACGCTTGTTAAGATTTTTTCATAAACTCCACCTTATAACGGTGACTTAACAACGAAAACGCTTGTTAAGATTTTTCATGAACTCCACCATATAACGGTGACTTAACAACGAAAACGATTGTTAAGATTTTTTCATAAACTTATTATGACTTCTATCCCTTCTCAAGTTGCTCGGGAAGATTCTCCCCCAGTTCTTTCGCCTATGGGCTCACCTCATCGGGAACCTGCTGTTTCGGAAAACTCTGGTCATGATGATCAAGGTTCCATGACTGGTGCTACAGTAGAGAGCGAATCTGGGTGCGAACTCCCTCTTCCTGACCTGGATCCTCACGCTTTCTGCCTAATGGTGCTTCGACAGTCTCCTCAAATGCCTGTCAACCACCGCTTAGTGATCGAACAACTGGTGAATCATCACCCTGAGACCTTCATATCGGATTGCCTGCGTTCCAATATTCACGTGATGAGTCAAAGACTTCAAGGCATGGCGATCGTTGTTGCTGAAATTGCCAGTACTCCTATTGCAAGCGTTCCCAGATCCCTTCTTAACCAATTTTTGGGTTTTTTGAGGGAGCTGGGGCGTGATGGTTTCCGTTTTGACTGGCTCATAACATATTTTAAGACTTTGAAGAACCGGCAATTGATCGGCCAGAGGGAAGTGTTACGAAAGCACCAGGAGGACCAGCAAGCTGAGGAAGCTAGGTTGGTCGCATTGGCGCCCCTTTTGGAAGCAGTGGATCAAGAGGTAAAGGATGCCGAAGAAGCATTGTGTCTGGTCAAACTGAAACGCGAGAGACTCCTCATCGAACGTACACAAGTGCAAACGAGGCTGGAGGTTTCTATTAACGCCCAACGATCTTTCACAGCAGCTTCTTCGGGCCTTCTTGGAGATTTTTTCTCTTCCTCAGATTTATTGTTTCTTTTAGACTAATTGCCTCTTATATATAGATCCTCCATCTGCTCTTATCTATGTAATTCTTGGGCGATAGCTCCCAAAAAAAAATTTGTAATGCTCTATTGTTTATGAATGAAGAATATGTACTTTTCAATTCCTCCATGTGTTGTGACTGTTTTTGTATGCTATAGAGTTCTAAATTTCTGCAATTCTTTCATTATGTTCAAATTGTAACCAAAACTTGTATATTCATAACAACATCCGGTTATAACATTGGTTCAAACTTGATTGTTTACACATGATAAACCTTCAGTCATTTATTATTAATCTTAAACGGCTTGTCTTCCTCTAACTTCGAAATTAAATAATAACCTGAATCATGAGCTTCCTTCACAACGAAATGTCCCTCCCAGTTGACTGTAAACTTCGCCAGAGGAAGCCCTCTGATGTGCTTCACTGCTGCTTTCAATACGAGGTATCCCTCCACAAACTTCATTGGTCTCACCAAGTTACCGTATGCCCTGGAGAGTTATTTCGTATACATTTCAAAGTGATGCATCGAATTATCTCTATGTTCATCCAACGCTTCCAACTACACATGTCTATTTTGAGGGAGCATGCTACTTCGCAAGGCATATCGAGCGGAGGTAACTTCCAACTCCATTGGAAAGATTGCCTCAGCCCCATAAACAAGGGAGAATGGTGTGTATCCTGTGGGTTTCTGCTTTGTTGTTCGATAGGCCCACAAAATAGCTGGTATCTTGTCATCCCACGCCCCTGGGAAGTCCTTCATCATCTTAGCCAAAATATTAACCAAGATTTTGTTAGTCGCTTCGGCTTGACCGTTTCCCTTTGGGTATGCCACCGTTGAGGTGTGATGAACAATGGAGTACTTGTCTGTGAGCATTGTTACTTAGGAATTGACGAAGGGAGTCCCGTTATCTTAAAGAATAACCTTTGGGATCCCAAAATGGCAAATGATGTATTCTCTGATGAAGTTGCTCACCGCCCCAGCCGTTGCTCTTCTGAGTGGTATCGCTTTGGCCCATTTTGTAAAACACTCTGTTGCTAGCAGTATCCATATCTTGCCTCTTGAAGAAGGATGTATTGCCCCCACTAGGCCGAACGCCCAAGTATGAAATGGATAGGGTTTTAACAGAGAGTGTAAGTCTATCGATGGGGCATAGATCATATTTCCATGAAGTTGGCAAGCATTGCATTTTTTAATGAACTCAGCAGAGTCTTTCTCCATCGTTAGCCAATAATACACCAATGTCATCAATTGATCATACAACTTGGCTCCTCTTATGTGGGCTGGATCGTGCGCTTGTTTGAGGACCTCAGTTGCTTCTTCCTTCGTGATGCAACGCAATGGCCTGTTGAAGTACCCCCTTCGATAAAGCTGCCCCTCCTGAACATAGAACCTTGGAGCCCTTCGCCTCAGGCCCATCGCATCCATTTTCTCCATTGGGATAACTCCATCCTGAATGAAGTCGATATAGGGATGCTTCCAGTCCATTGGAGCTTCAATGAAATGGCACTCAGCTGCTTCGAAGAATAGCTGACTCTTATCGCACTTCCGTTGCAACTCTGCCGCATCTTGCTTCATTCTAGCCAGAAATACCCCTCTCTTTGAAATCTCCTATATAGAGGTATCTCAGTCATTTCGTGGTGCTCCTCATGCATTTTCTTCAATCTTCGCTCTACTTCCTCTGGGCTGACATATCTTGATAACCATCCCCCTGTATTTCTGTAGTAAAGATTCCCCTAGTTCGTAAAGTATCGTGTCAACTCTCTTAATCCCATTGCTCCTTCGTCAGACTCCAGTTGCTTCCTAATCTCTCCCCTTCAGTTCGCGTCCTCCACCATCGGTATTATTGACTTTACCACCGAAGGAGATGTTCTTCGTTGGATCACAACGATAGTCTCATCGTTCTTCATTACCATTTTCTAGGCGATAGTGGCATAGGCGTCTGGGTGGCAGTTCATTATTCTGGGATGTCTTCTGATCTTGGTCCGATGGAACTGGTTGAGAAGCCTTTGAATGGTTGTTCTATATGGCGCCAGGCTCATGTGCTTCAATGCATATTCTCCGTTTACTTACTGAATCACTAAGTTCGAGTCACCCTTAATGCAGAGTGAACGAATTCCCCTTCGAAGAGCCTCTAGTAGCCCCAGTACCAACGCCTCGTACTCTGCTTCGTTATTGGAACAAGGGAAATCTAGCTTGTAGGAAAGGCAAATCTCCTCCATCCCTTTTGCAAGAATAACCCCTGCTCCCCCCTTTTTTTTCGCCGAAGATCCATCGAACTGCATCGTCCATTCCTCATCAGTTGCATCCAGGTAATTAGCCTACAAATAATCTCCTGGAATGTCTTCCTTGGGTGGATCGAAGGTTCCTGAAGGGAAGATGGCCAACAGATCAGCGTACGCCTGGCTTTTAATTTTGCGAGGGACCACGCACTTCAAGTCATACTCAGAGAGGATAAGGAACCATCTAGCTGCCCTACCAATCAATATAGTTCTTGTAAACAAATACTTAATTGGGTCACATCTAGTTACAATATAAATTGTGAAAGACAGCATATAATGCCTAAGTTTTTATGCTACAAAAACTAAAGTTAAATAATGTTTTTCTAAGCTACTATATTTAATCTCTGTCCCATGTATGATCCTGCTGAGGTAGTAAACCGATCGTTCTTGCCCGTACACTTCTTGTGCCATCAGGGGTCCAACGGACCTCGTGGTAGACGTGAGGTATAGCTGCAACGGTACTCCTGCCTGGGGAGGAACCATGATTTGTGGTGAAATGAGCAGTTTCTTCAGCCTGACAAGAGACTCCTGGTGAACCTCTTCCCACCTGAATTTTATGTTCTTTCGCAACAACTGCATCAGTGGGTGTGTTATTTCGGCCAATCCATGCACAAATCTCCTAAGGTAGGAGACTTTATCGAGAAAACTCTTCAGCTCCTTCGTCGTTCTTGGACATGGCATCTCTAATATCACCCGTTATTTATCCCAGTCCATCTGCACCCCTTGTCGATCAACCACGAAGCCTAGAAACTTCCCGCTTGTTACTCCGAAGACACACTTTAACGGGTTCATCCTCAATTTACAACTCCTACACCGAGCAAACACCTTACTTAAATAATTCAGATGGGACTCCTCCTTCTTCGATTTGATGACCAGGTCATCCACGTAGAACTCTACAAACTTGTGGAAGAAGTCATGAAAAATGGCCATCATTGTCCTCTGGTACGTAGCTCCAGCGTTCTTGAGTCCAAACGGCATCACCTTGTACATAAAGTTGCCCAACGGAGTTCTGAACGTCATTTTCTCTGCGTCGGTGGGGTCCATCTTGATCTGGTTGTATCCCACATACCCATCCATGAAGCTATACATCTCATGACCAGGCATGGCATCTATCAAACTGTCGATGGAGGGTAGGGGAAACTCATCCTTGGGGCAACCCCTATTCAAGTCTCTGAAGTCCACGCAGATCCTTATTCGGTTCTTGTCTTTCTTCCCCATTGGCACAATACTGGATAGCCAAAGGGGATGTTGTATTGGCTTGATAAATCCTGCTGCCAACAAACATTGGACTTCTTCTTTAATCTTTAAGTACAGTTATGGCTTGTAAGTGCTCGTTGCTTGCGTCACCGGAATGGCAGAAGGCATCACGTTCAGATTGTGACAGCTCACCCCTTCATCCAGCCCCTCCATTTCAGTTTGTGCTCACCAAGATTGAAACTAATATTGACAATATTAGACAAACGTGTATAAAACTCATCAAAACACTCAGATTCAAGCATTCTAATTATTTCAAATTGAGTACTTAAATTTTGCAATTTAGACTCTTTTACTCCATTCGTGCCTTCATGGGTAAGTTGTAAAACATCCCATGCTTCTTTTGATGTGATGCACATCATGATACGTCGGAACTACTCAAGGGTAACGGCTTCAAAAATGTCACTTAGCCCACGAGAATTAAAAATGCTCCATTTAAATTCATCATCAGTCCAGTCAGTCATAGGTTTAAATTAGTGACATTATTAGTGATGACAGTGGGAGGAGTCCATCCTCTTTAATAAATAACCCAAATTTGGTTCATCGATGGCCTTTAAATGAGATTATATGCGGGCTTTTCAATATACATAATTAGTCCCGTCAAAAAGTCGCAACCGATTATATAAGTTTTCATTCGAAAACATTGTGAAATTTTACAAACATAAAAATTTTCAAAAAAATCAATATCACAAAAATTTTGTGGAAAATAAGGATCACTCAATAAATTAGAGATACCCGCTCTGATACCAATTTGATAATGCTATGTGATATCAATTACTTATGGATTCGCAAATTTCCAATTTAAACACTTATTTAATTAGATGTTAATTCTTTATCCAAATTAATTAAACCCTAACACATGCATCTATGTGGAATAAATCATGCCATCACAAAACTGCTAAAACGCGGATTTTAGGGAAAAAAAAACTTTAGAAAAATTATTTTTTATTAAAACTCCGCCTATAAGGCTTAGAAAAATTATTTTGACGAAAAAAGATGCCTCAGATGTTTAAATACATTTTAGAAAAATATTCGAACACTTTAAATAAAACATTAAGGGACTTAAAAACAACCTTACGAAAATGTATCTCGCACATGTTTGTTTGTTAAAGAACTTTGATATTCAGATCCGTCTTGATGCATGATTGAACTTGAAATTTTCTTTGATGGTTGTATCGGTATACGACGTACTCAAATTTAAACCAAAATATGTAAAATATATCCTAACAATATTAAGACCAACACTTGCAACCTAAACAACTTGGGTGAAAACTATGGTTTTAAAGAGTTTTTTGATAGAGTTTTGGGATTCAAAACATCACTTTTTTCCTTAAAGAAAACGGCTGCTCCGCACTCTTAATTATGAAATGTTTTCAAAAATGAGTTAAGGATAAAATCATTTAAGAAAAAGTCAAAAAAATAAAAACTCGTTGGCTCGTTCAAACAAGGTAAATCTCGTACGATCAAAGCCCCTTATTTCATTTGAATGGGTTCTAACAAATCATCTGTAAGGACAATTTGTCCATCTTTATGTATATGTTATGTCATACGCCGTTACAAGATTGCTGGTTGAAAAGATCACATCCTCATCAACGAAATCCGAAATCCGAAGATCAAAAGAAGAAGGAATTTGGGAATCAGACCTGGATGGACCGATCCGGCTAAAGGGACCGGACCGATCCGGCTAAAGGGACCGGACCGATCCGCCTGCTGAGTTGAGACCAGTACACCCTGGATCCATAACGAACCGATGAAGGCAAAAAGGCCGAACCGTTCTGATGCCAACCGGATGGATCCGGTTTCAGAAAAAGAACCGATCCGAGTTTCCCGGACCGATCCGCCTAAAGGACCGGACCGATCCGATGAGGATAAACTCTGCCAGATCGTGGCCAGATTTTCTAGGGCAAAGAGTTCCTTATTTAATCCACGATCAGAGGTTGTTTTCAACAGAGACTTACACACGATTTTTTGAGTTCCATAACTCTTAAGTCTTCATGGTATTTGAGTCCATTGATTCATACCATTGATTCACACAAATTCCATACATTTGTGAGTCACTTTTGGTAACCCTAGAACACCATTGATGTTGTTCAACCCTTTGTGAAGTGGACCGCTTCTTCCTCTTCATTGCAGCCCTACTGGAAAGGGTTTTTCTTCCAGCCGCGACTACAGAATCCGATACCCGAGGGTAATTCTTAGTCAACCTGTATTTCATTGTAATCCGATTGTAAACCGTCTTTTACAAATTATAGTGATATACAAATGGTTTTGCCCCTATGAGGGATTTTTCCTTAAACTTTGTGTGTTGAATATTTATTGCATGATTTCATATTGTTTCAATCACACCTAGTTGCATGCTTAGGGTTAATTTGGGTTAAAAATGGTATTTATTATATTATTTCTTAATTGAACGCAAGCGCCAACTCTTTCAAATTGGTATCAGAGCAGGTTACGCTAATCTATCGCGTATTCCTTTTTCCGCAAAATTTTTCTAAGATATCAATTTTCTGAAAAATTGATTTTTGAAAAGAGCGTGTTCAAATGGAGAAGTCATATTATAAAATGCCTATTTTTGACGGGTCTAATTATGCCTATTGGAAAGCTCGTATGAAATCGATTTTAAAATCTATTGACGAGCGTGTTTGGTTGCTTTGCGAAAATGGTTGGACTCCTCCCACGGTCACTGTTAATAACATCATCACTTTAAAACCCGTGTCAGCCTGGACTGAAGATGATTATAAACTGTCCAATTTTAATTCCCGTGGTCTGAGTGCTAATTCTGGAGCTGTCTCTCCTGATGGGTTTCGCCGAATTATGACGTGCACCACGTCTAAAGAGGCTTGGGATGTTTTAAAATTGACACATGAGGGTACGAACGCGGTTAAAGAGTCAAAATTACAAAATCTGGCCACCCAATTTGAGACTATAACCATGTCTGAGGCCGAATGCTTTGATAATTTTTATGCACGTTTGTCGGACATTGTTAACACATGTTTTAATTTGGGTGAGGTGATTGATAACACGCGTGTCGTTAAAAAAATTTTAAGATCTCTCCCAAAACGCTTTATTCCTAAAGTCACTGTTTTGAACTCTTTGGGAAATTTGAAATCACTTAAGTTGGAAGAACTTGTAGGAGATCTTCAAACCTATGAGATTGACATGTTTCCCAAAACCATTAAGGCTAAGGATAATGGCATTGCTTTAAAGACTCATTTTAAGAAAAAGAAAGAAAAAAATTCTGAGTCCGATTCTGAGGGAGATTTTGATGATATGGCCTTATTTGCGAAAAATTTTAGAAAATTTCTCAACATGAACAAAAATAATTCTTCCAATAAAAAGAATTTTTTTGAGAAAAATAAAAAGAAAGGAAAGGCCAAAGAAAGTGGTGAGAGAGAAAAAGAGAATGACTCCGATGAGGAGTGTGAGGAAGATTTTGAGAACGTCACTTGTTTTGAATGTGGGGGTAAGGGACATAAGTCATTTGAGTGTCCTACGTGGCTTAGAAAGAAAGGAAAGAAAGTAGCCATGCCTGCCACACTTAGTGATAGTGAGGGTGATGAGACTAGTGGTGAGAAGTTTGTAGCTTTTTCTAGTCGTGTGAGCACACCCGCCTTGTCCCACAATAGTACACACGAATGTGATAGTGATGGTTTGAGTGTTTCAAGTAAGGGAGAAATTGAGAGTGAAAGTGGAGATGAAAGTGAGCTCCAAAAAGCTTTTAGAGATTTGTACACCAAGACCTTGAAAACAAAGAAGTATAATAGGGATTTAGGTCGTCGGGTTTTAGATTTGGAGAAAGAGAAGGAGGTTTTGAGAAAGGAGAAATGTGATTTGACCGACACGTTGTCTAGTCTGACGACACGTGTATCCCAACTCGAGAGTGATCTCGAACGTGCCAGGGTGGTCAAAGTCAAGTTTGAGAACGCACCTAAGATGGCTGAGAAGGTGGTTCTTAAGGGTAAAGGTGAGAAGTTAGGAATAAGTCATGACGGTGCTTCTTCTTCCCAATTAGCACCCGAGCCGGTTCCCTCTTTAGTGACAGTTTCACATGTGTCTCACCCTAACCCACCTAGGCGTCCCATTCCTTTTAGGAAAGTGCGTCCTAGAGTTTTTGAGAAAGGTGTTCCTAGGCCCATTTATGTTTGCTCTCATTGCAAAAGGAGAGGACACCTTAGGGAATTTTGCTTTAAGTTGGGGTATGTGTCACGTTTTGCTTCTACACGTGTTTCTGGCACACATGCACCCACACATGATACTTTACATGCTCCCAGAGACTACATGAGAGAGTTTGCACATTTAGGAGAGCAAGTTAAGTTTTTAGTCAAAACTTTACAAGAACTGATGGAGGTTTTTCATAAGTTGTCACCACCTTTGGAAAACCCCTCCGCACCTAATGATTGAGGTTTGACTTGCTTACTAGCATAGGATGATTTGCATGATATCATTGTTTGCCTATTGCTAGTATGTATCATTTTTGTATATATTTTTGTTTTGAAAAATTTTGAAAAATACAAAAAGATTTTACTTTGATAAAATTTTTGAAAATTTCAAAAAGAGATTTGCCTTGTATGGATGAGCATTTAAGATAGCCAAGTCACAACTTTATTCCATTTATCCTTGTGGATGTTTTATAGAGATTTGAGAGGCTACATCATTTCATCCATGTGCTTAACATTGATTGGAGTCCTTGAGATGTAATTAGTGATATTTCCTACATGCTTGACTCCTATATCCTTTATTGCACACATGCACGGCTATATTTGATTGTTGCACTTGTCAATCTCATGTTGGCTTGAGTGTTTCCATCTCAATCCTGTCTATACAATGTATAAAATTCGATAAAACTTGACAAGATTGGAATGCATGTAAAAACCGTTTTGGTGAGACTGTGTGTATATTTTCATAACGGGGAGGGGCTGCGAAAGTTGATTCTTATCCTTTGCGCAAAAGCCACCGTTAAAAAGGACCTAAAAAATGGAGGAATTTTAATATCCGAGGTCGTAAGAGGTTAAAAGAGCCTGAAAAAATTGATAAGGCAATAAAAAGCAATACATGCCAAATATGGGCCATTTAGGTTTCACCATCAATTCTCCAAAGTTTGAGAATTTAGTATTCCTCTATTCAAAATATAAATCTGAGGGAGTTTTAAAAACGGGTTTGCACTTCCTTGAAAATCCTGAAAAAGCATGAAAATCATTTTGGACGTTATTGGTGTAGAAATCACTTTGAGCTTTGATTTGTAGATTTGATCTAGTCAATGTCTTATATTTCCAATCTTTTACACCAAAGGAAGCATTTGAGTTCATTCGTTAGGAATATCCAATATTCTTCGTGCACATATGTCATGTTTGTATGTTTTGATTTTTCTATCGAATTTTGATCACACCCATTCTTTTACGCTATCACCGACTTGGTTATTTTATGTTCATTCATGGTGTGATTTTATGCCTTGTGTCACCCCGATACTTGATTGCTTGATTTATTTCTCTCATTTGTCTATTTGGGGACATCATAAAAAGGGGGAGAATGAATTATCTGATTATGGGGGAGTTTTGAAATTCTGAGAATATCATCTTAAATTGATATATATGCTTATGTTTATCTCATTTCAAACTCGATACGTCACCTGGTATTTGATTTATCTCATGTGTGTAGGTACATCTCTTGATAAATCCCATGTTGCACACCCTGATGAGAAAAGCGTGATGATTCCTGAAGAATTGAAGAACAAACGATGCAGCCTTAGTCATATGTACCGCTTTCAGTTTTGGGTTCATGAAAGGGTAGATTTGTATAGGCATTGTTCATACTTGATAATTCGGATTTTTTTTATGTTTGTTCCGGCATAGACATAGGGATAGATTTGTAAGGACAATTTGTCCATCTTTATGTATATGTTATGTCATACGCCGTTACAAGATTGATGGTTGAAAAGATCACATCCTCATCAACGAAATCTGAAATCCGAAGATCAAAAGAAGAAGGAATTTGGGAATCAGACCTGATCGGACCGATCCGGCTAAAGGGACCGGACCGATCCGCCTGCTGAGTTGAGACCAGTACACCCCGGATCCATAACGAACCGATGAAGGCAAAAAGGCTGAACCGATCCAATGCCAACCGAATGGATCCGGTTTCAGAAAAAGAACCGATCCGAGTTTCTTGGACCGATCCGCCTAAAGGACCGGACCGATCCGACGAGGATAAACTCTGCCAGATCGTGGCCAGATTTTCTAGGGCAAAGAGTTCCTTATGTAATCCACGATCAGAGGTTGTTTTCAACAGAGACTTACACACGATTTTCTGAGTTCCATAACTCTTAAGTCTTCATGGTATTTGAGTCCATTGATTCATACCATTGATTCACACAAATTCCATACATTTGTGAGTCACTTTTGGTAACCCTAGAACACCATTGATGTTGTTCAACCCTTTGTGAAGTGGACCGCTTCTTCCTCTTCATTACAGCCCTACTGGAAAGGGTTTTTCTTCCAGCCGCGACTACAGAATCCGATACTCGAGGGTAATTCTTAGTCAACCTGTATTTCATTCTAATCTGATTGTAAACCGTCTTTTACAAATTATAGTGATATACAAATGGTTTTGCCCCTGTGGGGGATTTTTCCTTAAACTTTGTGTGTTGAATATTTATTGCATGATTTCATATTGTTTCAATCACACCTAGTTGCATGCTTAGGGTTAATTTGGGTTAAAATGGTATTTATTATATTATTTCTTAATTGAACGCAAGCGCCGATCCGCCTAAAGGACCGGACCGATCCGACGAGGATAAACTCTGCCAGATCGTGGCCAAATTTTCTAGGGCAAAGAGTTCCTTATGTAATCCACGATCAGAGGTTGTTTTCAACAGAGACTTACACACGATTTTCTGAGTTCCATAACTCTTAAGTCTTCATGGTATTTGAGTCCATTGATTCATACCATTGATTCACACAAATTCCATACATTTGTGAGTCACTTTTGGTAACCCTAGAACACCATTGATGTTGTTCAACCCTTTGTGAAGTGGACCGCTTCTTCCTCTTCATTGCAGCCCTACTGGAAAGGGTTTTTCTTCCAGCCGCGACTACAGAATCCAATACCCGAGGGTAATTCTTAGTCAACCTGTATTTCATTGTAATCCGATTGTAAACCGTCTTTTACAAATTATAGTGATATACAAATGGTTTTGCCCCTGTGGGGGATTTTTCCTTAAACTTTGTGTGTTGAATATTTATTGCATGATTTCATATTGTTTCGATCACACCTAGTTGCATGCTTAGGGTTAATTTGGGTTAAAAATGGTATTTATTATATTATTTCTTAATTGAACGCAAGCGCCGATCCGCCTAAAGGACCGGACCGATCCGACGAGGATAAACTCTGCCAGATCGTGGCCAAATTTTCTAGGGCAAAGAGTTCCTTATGTAATCCACGATCAGAGGTTGTTTTCAACAGAGACTTACACACGATTTTCTGAGTTCCATAACTCTTAAGTCTTCATGGTATTTGAGTCCATTGATTCATACCATTGATTCACACAAATTCCATACATTTGTGAGTCACTTTTGGTAACCCTAGAACACCATTGATGTTGTTCAACCCTTTGTGAAGTGGACCGCTTCTTCCTCTTCATTGCAGCCCTACTGGAAAGGGTTTTTCTTCCAGCCGCGACTACAGAATCCAATACCCGAGGGTAATTCTTAGTCAACCTGTATTTCATTGTAATCCGATTGTAAACCGTCTTTTACAAATTATAGTGATATACAAATGGTTTTTCCCCTGTGGGGGATTTTTCCTTAAACTTTGTGTGTTGAATATTTATTGCATGATTTCATATTGTTTCGATCACACCTAGTTGCATGCTTAGGGTTAATTTGGGTTAAAAATGGTATTTATTATATTATTTCTTAATTGAACGCAAGCGCCAACTCTTTCATCATCAAATGAGAAAATGAACCAACGTGAAACTATCTTATTCGATATCTCGTTGGAACCCAATTCTAACGAGTTAAGGTAACTCGAACGACATACCAAGTCGTTCTAACGACCTGACAAAAAAATATTTTTCTTCTAAAAAAATATTCAAAAGAGATGAAATCATTTTAAAACCAATTTAAAAAAACTAACACCCAAATATAAAATCCAAGGCTCAATATTAATGCGCATTCGTAATTGAGAGATCCTTGAAACATAAAGATGGAAACGTATACAAAACACAACATGATGATGTAATATTTGAAACTTGGCTTCTATATCTTCAAGAAGCCGCGTCACAGGTGTAACAACTCGCCTATTTTAATATCGGGTGACCAATTATCTACTAAAATATAGCAGGAAAGCATGGATTATTATCAACATCATTGTCGCAATAATATAACATAACATAACTAATAGGAACAATCCACACGACCACAAGAACAAAAATATCCATCGTGCATAAATAAGTAATATAGATGAATTGAATAAACCCTCAGCTACCAAAACATCCGCAATATAAACCAAATAATAACAAATTTTGGAAGAGTAAATGTCTGACAAAAGTATAAAATTCTACAGTAAGATAAAAGCCTATCATCTTTGGGCAACATGCCTAATAATAAATGAAATTATTGATCCTATCAAGATAAGAATCGACTGAAGCATCTAAGCAAGGATGTAGCGTCCACGACGACTGTTCGGCAAGAACGGATCTATCCATGTTGTCCCCGCTGCTGTTGATGCACACCTGGGGTGTAAAAAAGGAAACAAGGAAGGAAAAAAACATGTGGATCAAAGCCCGTAGAGTATAATATATTTTTACAAGTGAATAATTGCTTTAAATCATTAGAACCGTAGTGTATTACTTTCAAATTTAATCGGTAGCATTCCCTTGAGATAAAACTCACCTCTCAACTACAGTGCTCACCTAATGTGTTCATTTTATTTATCCTAATGAAACTATAAATTTAACTAGGACATATGACTGTTATTTAAGCCTTACCCCACTAATATTATCTTTTAGCTAAGTCTAACTACCTTTAGTAGGTATTCGTTCATTAACAATATTTTAGAGCCACAAATTGCTATAAATAAATAATCGCATAATAATCATAACATAGCTACAATCATGTTATAAATATATATACACATTCTATCATATAAACAGACACATATGTGTATGTGTGAGTAGGCATATGCAAAATGAATCCATTAAGCAAGTCATTTTTAAAGTAGTCCATGTAAGCATGATTAAGAACAATCTAAGCATCAAAAATCATAATCAAATATTCTAGGCACATGGAAATATGGAAGGAAGTGGGTTCAAATACCCCGATATGCCATACAAATTGTGTAAAACTAAACTACACAAAAACAAAATTAGTTTTTAGTTTGTAAACAATTTTCAAATAAGACACCAATTGAAAACTAAACTCAAAAGACAAACAAAATATTTATGTATTTTTCTCAATAGGACCGAAAAAATGGAAAATCAAAGTACAAAAGATAATCATCATACAACTAGAAAGCGCATAAAACATGAAGCGCGAAGTCTAGTGTATGAAAAATATGCAAGCAATCACCCATAAGATAAAGCATGTGAAGAATCATGTTTAATCATACGAGATTCAACCAGTCTAACATTCAATACCTCCAAAACTGATTTTCTAACCCAAACAGATGAATACTTAATGCCTCGAGTTTTGGAAACCATGGTGACATGGGATATAGACTTCTTAGGACCTCTTCTAAGATCAAAAAATATCCTATGGTTGCCTTTCCTATCACAATGTGAACATGTGTAAACACGGGGAATACGAGCTTTGGGTTGACATGCAAAGTGAGGAGGCATATGCAAAGTAAATCCATTTGCATATGCCTCCTCACACGCATTCACATGAGAATACGTGCATGCACGCCCCAAATCAAGTGTTATATAACAAGTGACGAGGGTGAAAAGGTAATAGTAATCGTATACAAGTTGATTTAGTGTAAATTTAAAACTGCCTGGATTATAGTAACGAGTGTCTCTACTGATAGCTATTAGCTCCTATTTCACTCACCTATTTGCCATCATCCTGTTTATAATGGGAAATAGGTGCGTGAAATAGGATCCAATGACTATTTATTGCGGTTCTCATTACTATAATCTAGGCAGGTGTAAATTTACACTAAAACAACTTCTTTACAATTACTTATTACCTTTTCACCCTAGTTACTTTTTATATAACACTTACTTTAGGGCGCATGCATGCATTATTCTATAACAATTTATGAGTAAAAATATGTGTGTGGGGGGGGGGGGGGGGGGCTGCTGCTGCAATTAGAGAGAGAAAACCGAATACCAATTTCAATTTCAATTTCATTATAAATGGAGGTGTAACCCCTTTTGAGTATGGTAATGACAAGTTAGTTAGCCCAAGACCTTGAATTAATGATAGGACATGCATACATAGACCCAATGAAGATGAACTTAGTTTAAACTCACAAATCTCTCGTGTATAACTCAGGAGATTGCAATGAACTCTAAAAGTAACTCAAGTGGAGGGAGAGAGAAATAAGCACCCTAAATACACCTTGGTAGGTAGGTAAAAAACACACCATACACCCTCAAGAATCTCTATCAAGTATTGAAAGCTTCGCAATAAATGACAATGGTGAGGGGATAAACCCTCTGGTTTGCAATAAATCTCTTTCTCTGATGTGTCTTTCTAGCAATAACTCCAGAGTTCTTGAAAAGATCACGATCATTCCTCAGGGGTGGTTGGGGTCCTTAAATAGCCCTCCACACCATCCCCGAGGCAACTCAGTCATTAAAACTATGAAAGATATCCCTCATACTTTATGTCACATCATTAAATGCTTGGTGTACTAGTGACCTCCACGCCATAATCATTAAATGCCAAGACATGCCTTTTGCCTAACCACTGTGTGTCAAGGGGCTGTTGTCGCAGAGGTGGCTCACCAACTGCATGACAGGCCCAAATACCACAGTGGTTTACTCAAGTGCATGTCTTACATTGTTTGGCTGGCCAGTAACATCACCTATAGTAGATGTGACATTAAGTAGAGGGCTATCTGGTTCATAACTCAACGCCCGATGGAACTCCAAGCTGCTCCGCTTGAGGTTCCACGATTAGGGTCCTTCGGTGTTTTACCAGGCGTATCTAAGGTGGTCTGGACAAGCCCCAATGGTGCCTCACTTCTCAATCCTCCAAACCAAGCCCCTCTAAGGTTCCCACGGTGAGGTCATTCGATAGGGCATGAAAGCTCTCCCAGGCCCTACCAAGCCTGTTCTCTCGCAAGTACCGTTTGACTTCACACAAACTCATTTGTTATTATTGTTACGTCATTAAAATCGTTATAGCTTGCAGTCATCAATAATGAAAATTCAATATGACTAATACAAAAATCTGAAATATGAGCTGCCACGCCAAGCTGCCTCGCTGAGTTGCCACGCTTGAGCTGCCTCGGTTGCTTAATGTCAAACACTGTTGCTAATTAGGAATTTGTCCCTAATCTCAAGATTACCTTCAAGCCCCCTTTACACAATTTATAATACCGATTTTAATTTCAGTTTCAATTTATAATACCAATTTCACTTTCAATTTTAATTTCAAATACCAATTTTAATTTTAATTTATACTAAACCACACACTTAAACACACACTAACACACACATACACAAACCTAAAAACACACACCCTGAAATGCATACACTAATCCACACACACACAAGCTAACCCACTCACGCACACATACACTGACCCACCCACACACACACACACAAAGGAGAGAGAGAGAGAGAGAGAGAGAGAGAGAGAGAGAGGTACCAGTTGAGAGGAAGAAAGAATCGCTAAGATAGAGAAAGAGAGAGAGGCAGACGTGAGAGAGCAAAACGAGGGAAAAGAAAATGAAGTGACTATGGTATTAAGTTATAAGAGTTGTAACGTACATGTCACGGTCTTTGACCATGATAACTTTATATCGCTGTCACGGTCTTTGTCCTTGACAACCCTACTTGTCACGGTCAAAGACCGTGAAAAAAACTGCATATGTTTTTGTCACGATTTTTCAGCGTGACAACCTTCGCCGGCGGAAGGGTAATATTTTGGCATTTTTGGTGTAGTAAAAATTGATTTGAACCAATCTGTTGATTCGAACCGGTTTGGTTCTAGATATAATTGATTCTGGTTCATGTTCTAAATACGTGGAATAGGTCAAGCGCAATTCTAATTAGAATATATTTTTGGAATCAAATTAATCCGAAATGTGTGAAAGTTTTTTTTTTATATTTTCGTGAGACCTTTTCCCGGTCAAGGCTACTGTCGAGTATCTAAATCACGATCGACCGAGCTCGACCACACAAGATGTCAGTAATGTGAATCAAAGATTCACAGAAGGCGGTTGTAACTACCCAGGTTTTTGAGCGGCTAATTTATATTATTTTGCCTGAGGGGCTAATTTTATAAAATAAGGGAAGTTGGAGTAAATATTATTTCCCGTGATATTAAGGGATAATATTTACTATGTTTTGTCAGTTTACCGTATGAGAAGGTAAATAGCATTATATTGTGTTTTATTGCGTCGTTGTATGTAAAACGACGGTTATGACTCATATTTAAATTGGAGTATAATTAATGAACTAAAAGGGAATTTGGAACACAAAAATTGTTCACTTTACTCCGAATGCCAAAATAGGGGGTGCGATTGTTTTTAGAATAGTCGAGATAGTCGAAATAAGTGCCAAGTTGTATTTTTGAGTTTCGGGCACTTTTAGCCTGTTATGACTCAATTAAGTGGATACGAGTCAGTTTAATGGTGTATTAGCAATTAAGAGAGGGCATTTATGTTTTAAGACCCGTTTAAGCCCCCCACCCCTTTTTCTTTCTTCATTTTGTGAGAAAAGCCAAAGGAGAGAGAGAAAGAGAAGAGAGAGTTGGGAGAAATGAAGAGAAAGAGAGAAAATGGAGATTGGAGCCGGAATCCGTTGCTTCGGGAAGAGAATCCGAGACAACAACCTCGAGGCAAGTTTCTTACTTGCTAGATATTGATTTAATGTGATAAATTGCATGTGTAGTTAAGTTTTGGAGATTTAAACCATAAATGGGTTTTTGTATATTTTGGTGTTTAATCCCTTAAATCTTAGTTTTGATTTGATTTGAGGATAAAATATTAGTTAGTAATGGTGTAGAAATGATTTGGGAACAATTGTTGTTGTTGATGTTGGGAGAAATCAAATATTTGGGGTTTGGGGGATTTTAGGGTTTATACAACCCGTAGCCCAAACTGGGCAAAATCGCAGGGCTGAATCGATTCAGCTCCCAAGTGAATTGATTCGGTTAGGGGATAGCTTACAGGTTTGGGAGACCGAATCGACTCGGGTTAAGACTGAATCGATTCGAACAATTTCGAAACGTCAAGTTTTGCTCACCGAATCGATTCGGCCCTAGGGGCGAATCGATTCAGTTACCCTGTTTTTGTGGGATTTTTCCTAGTTTGATTTTTAGCCCTTTTTCTTTTAGGTCCAAGGTTTAGGGAACTTCCTTTGGGAAGTAATGGGTATTCCTAGAGGATTGTTTTGGGTAGAACTATGTCCTAGGATAAAATGGGATGATTGGGCTTACCCCAAGGGCTAGTTTGTATAGGTTAATGTCCGAATGATATAGGAAGTTAACCTAAAGATATATTGGAGATAAAATGTAAATGTTGAGACTTTTTGGGAGACACTCCTTGACGGAGGCTCACTTTGATGGTTTATGAAATTTTATAAACCTTTGGAGACTAGTTTGAGGTTTATGGCACTTCGGGTCTTAGGGCATTAATAAAATATGACTCTAAGAATAAGAAATGCATAATCTGAAATGTAGTACTAAATGAATAAGTACAAGTGATTTTGAGAATGTAAAAATGGATGTTTTCAAATGAAAAGGAAAATGATTTTCATAAATGTTAAAATATGGATACACACCCTCTCTAAATCGCTATCTTAAGGGAAGTTCGCGCGTGTGGTGAAGCCCCCTTGCTAGTGAATGCAGGGTGGATATATCCCTAGGTCATATGAGCGTTTATTATATATTTTTTTGCTGGTTAGGTAATTCCGGATGTGGTTATGACTATCTTGCGGGCATATGGCCGCTTCCTGACGTTTCGGTAGGATCCCAGGTTGTCTTAATGATAGGCCCTAGAAGATGATAGCCATTTAGGGGCGCGCACAGTGGGAAAATCTGGACGGGTGGTCTTAGATTGCGTTATATAAAATATGATATATAACTATGTTTAGTAATGTGGGACATTATTAGTATTAAAGCATTTTATGATAATGAAATGGCTTTAATTACATTTCCCGGATGGAAGAAGGGAAATGGGATGTTAAATACATTTTTCGGATGGAAGAAGGAAAATGGATGATTTGATATGAAAAGGTTAAAGCATTTTTATGACAATAAAACTTGCTTTAAAATTATGTATTTTTCCTGGATGGAAGAAAGGAAACAAAATTGGTAAAGAAAGTTTTGAAATGAGATTAATTGGTAAACATTTGATAAAATGTCTTGCCACTTATATATATTCCTAAAGAAGAAATAGTAATTATGCTTTTAGATGATGAATGGGTTTATTTCTGTATCCTTGAGTAGCTGTAGATGAAACCTCTCATACATATATGTATATAATAATTACGTGCTGAGGGTCTAATGGATCTCGACAATCAACCTTGTCTAGTAGTAGTGTATCGGGGGGTTCCTTGTTTGGATTTCTCTTTGCGAGACACCTCACGCACGAATAAGGGCATAGTGTTGAGAATGGGGAGAAGTTAGCCCTTAGTACTTGGGTTAACTAGATCATTTCATTGATATTGCGCTAGGTTTCTTTTAGATTGAGAGGTGAGAAATATTATTGTTAACTGCGAGAGAATTACACACTTAACTATTATGCATTTTAGTCACATGGAAATCATATCAAACCGGGTCTTGACCCGTCTATATTTCTTTTTTTTTGCATATACTTCTTGCCGTACAGGTGCTCTACCGCATGGACACACGTCTTTACATTTCCATTCCGGTTGTCATAGAGCTACGGCATATTGCGGATGTTGTAGGTCACCTGTATTAGATGCTTATTTCCATTGTACTCTAGTTATGTTCAGTCATTTACTCGGGCGTGTTGCCCACGCTTTGCATTCATTTATTATATTGTAATAATTGAATTGTAATACTCGGTGTAACTATTCGTATTGGTTTATTCACCGACAACTTATTCGGTGATTATTTATTATATTGTCATTATTTATCCATAAATTTTTTATATCCACCGTTTTTGGAAATGGGATTGTCTAAGTGTTTTTCTTTTACTTTCAAAATTTTAAATTTAACAGTACGATTTCTAAAATGATTGGTGGTTATCTCGTACTATTATTTTAATCGACATTGATGCTTAGAATTGACCATCCATGATTCCTGTGATCATTAGAGTATTGGGCTGGCCACCTATTATTTTAGTAGGCGGGTTGTCACAGTTGGTATCAGATCATTAGGTTCTAGAGTCCTTAGGAATCTGTGCGGATGTATTGCGTCTTCTGCGTTTCTTTTGATTTTACATAGAGCCTTAAGATTAAAATCGTTGATTTCTCTTGTGATATTTTGTTCTTCTGCTAGGTTATGAAACCCCTGAAAAACATTTGCGCGTTCGTGTGAGATTCGTAAGTAGTATGATGAAGGGCGTCAAGGAAGGCCATTGTGAAGGCGTCACTGGATGGGATTACTAAGAGCTGTGAGCTGTGGTCGGGGATGAGGGCCGCTTTAGAGGTCGCTCCCTTTGTAGCATTATCTTATATTGCTACAGTGACTACTAAGTACAGTAGGTATAGTTTTCCAAGTACCGCTGCCAGCAGAGAGTGGTGCTAAGTTTGGGATTCCAAGCGATGTCGATTTGAAGATGAGAGGTCCTTGACGAGGACCACATATTGAAGTTCGGTTGGATTGGAGGAGGTGTAATCTCATTCGATGAGAATATAAGGCCCGAGAGTTTTGTCCTAGAGAGGGACATAGAAGTGCCCAGGTGCAAATATTGGAGGAAAATCTTTCACCCATTGAGTAAGGTTGAAGTAGCGGAAATGGTAGTCGCCATAATTTGGTGGAGTAAGAGGTTTGCCCGTAGAGATAACCCATTGGATAGTTTCAATAGCGAGTTTCTCTAGGATGCCAGGAGTGATGAGAATGTAGATTCTCAATTATTCACTTGAGATTCGGTCAGAGGCCGACAGTGAATAAAGGGTGTTATGGTTAAGAAACTGTACACCGAAATAAGATTGGTATGAGGAGGAGGGAGACCTTCAATGTAATGATAGGCTCACAAGTAAGTGTTGCTAACACTTCTAGAGAAGTAGTGTTCATGGGACCCCATCGGTGGACATCCACCCGGGGAAGACTCATTAAACTAAGGTCGGGGATGCTAGTAGAATGTTCTCTTTATTGAGGAAGTTAAGGGAACTACACGAGTAATCTCCAGGGTAGCTAGAGATGGAAGTAGTTTGGTTCGGTTAAGACTAGAAAAATGTGTCTATGAACCATTAGTAGTGGTCAGAGATTGGCATGTATGTTGGCGAGAATTTCCACCGTAGTTGAGGGTGGAGTCTTCCTTATGATGAAATGGAGTAGTATTATATTAGCCCTAGATTCGGGTGTGTAAATCGAGCTTATGGTAATGTCGATATTATTATAGTGAGTATACCTATATGACTTCCGTGGAAGGGAGGTTCTATATTTTTCCTTCACTCGTTCTGAGGCGGGTGATGATATTTTAAGTATCTGTGTGGTATGTTCTACTTGTATTATATGTAATATACGAGTAGAGATATTCTTGGATTGGTTGGTGCGATAGTAAGCAAATAAATTGCGAGGTTATCCTATTTCTAGTTCTAGAGAAGAACTAGTTGTTCTATAATATCTCACCTAGATATATGATTGAGACTTTATAGAGATGGTTTACGGTATGTAGGTAGTTTTCATTACTTGTTTCATTTGTTTTGTTTGATTGTTTGCTTGCTTTGCTTGTGTATGATGTTGCTTTATCTCCACGACCAACCAAGTTAAGTAGTAATGCATTGGAGGGGTTCCTTGTCTGGATTTCGCTTTTGCGAGACGCTCCACGCATGAACCTTAACGAAGTTGGAAGTGAAGAGATGCTGTAATTCTTTTCTTTTTTTCTTTCTTTTCTTTCTTTCTGTTGTGTTCGTGCTGGGTTGGAAAGTTTAGCCGAGAATCACGTAATTGAGTGATTAAGGGGCTGCGTTAAAGTGCGAGATATGAGCACTGTGATAGTTTTTCCTCTGATCGATATGGGGAAAACTAAGATATGAAAGTCGAATAGAGACTTATGGTTATGCCTTAATGAGAAGGACATTTATAAAAGATGTATGTATGTATATTGGGATAAAGTGTTGGTGGCATTTTACAGAAAGTGAATGCCAGATTGGTTAGATTTTTAGTTAATTGAGATGTTCGGACTTAGAAGTAGAAGTGCATTTGTATAGTTACTAGTTAGGATTTTAGTGATCCCGATCATGTGTCTTCGACCATTACTTCTCGACGACCAACGATGCAAGGCAGTAGTGTAACAGGAGGGTTTCTTATTGAATTTTGCCTCGACGAGACGTCCCACGCATGAAACCGAGCGAGTGTCGGGAGTTGGGAAAGGTCTTGGATACTAGGGATATAGTTAGGATAATATTTATACGACTAGATTGGGATAGATAAATTGACTTTAGGATTATTAGGACGTAAGGCTTTTAGGGCATGTAGCATTATTTTAGGAAGGCGGTAGGGAGTTAACCGCAATAGGTTTGTGGGTTAACTCTAAGGGTCCCTAGAACGAAGATGTATGGGATCTCGAGTGGTTCGGAATGTTAGGCCGTAGGAGGTGGGGCCTTTCTTAGATAGAACGTTACTTCGGTAACCTATCTTCTGAGGAGTTCAAGTGTGAGCTGACTTTTTACTCATGTACTCGTGTTGTTAAGATCGAGAGTGGATTTAACGAACGAGTCTCTGCCAGGAACGGGTAGTATTAATACGGGAGCATGGACCCATTGTTTATGCGTCTCACAAACTTGAATTATATGAGAATTATTATCCCCCACTTGATTTTGAGTTCATAGCAGTAGTACTTGCCTTAAAGGAATAGAGGCACTACTTTCTGGGTAGGAAATTGGTCTTTTCACGAGCAAGAAGTTGGAGTTCGTGAAGGACTATCAATTGGATATTCCCTTTCGCTAAGTAAATGCGGATGGGGTAGTAGATATGCCGAGTAGAAAACCGTCGGAGAGATTAGTAAGGCATGGAATGCCAAGTGGAACGAGCTTCACCGAGGGGACGCTATAGTAAGAGCGTTCATGTCCGTGGTTGACCAATTCCCCTACTAGTGTGAAGAGACTAGTGGTGGGAAGAGGAAGGATGGGAGTGGTAGCTTGTATGGATCGAAATTTCCGTACAACAGTTCGGATCGTTCTCTATAAGTATGGTGCCGTATGTGTGGCCTAGTGTAGTTGGATGAGTAATTCGTATACTCGTTGGATGGAACCAGCGGACAGTGTATTTCTTGGACTTGGAGTGGTCCGAGAATGTTTCTTTAAGGATTGGGCTCATTGAGCCGCATACTTTTAAGGGCTACGCCATTGCGAATAAAAGTAAGTAGTGTTGGGGGTGAGCGATGTAGTGTTAGTGTAGTTATTCCCTAGTAAGGATGTAACGTGATTCGGGAAGAAAGGCAATTTGTGCCGAGTTGTGTAGGTATCTCCTTCCGTAATAGAAAGGTAGGATCGATAGTTCATGAGGGACGATTTGGTGTTATGTAGAGCACGAAGAAGGTAGACTGAGATCAAATAGTGATGACCTTAGTCCGAGTCCAACGGGGACGCGGCACTGCTGAGGAGTCTGTTAGGATGATAGAACGATAGTTTAGTATAGTATACCTTTATATGGTTATACTGTATGCCTGAATTTTGAGGGAAAAATTCCCTTCTAAGGGGGGGAGTATGTAACAACCCAGGTTTTTGAGCGGCTATTTTATATTATTTTGCCCGATGGGCTAATTTTATAAAATAGGGAAAGTTGGAGTAAATATTATTTCCCATGATATTAAGGGATAATATTTACTATATTTTGTCTATTTACCGTATGAGAAGGTAAATAGCATTATATTGTGTTTTATTGCGTCGTTGTATGTAAAACGACGGTTATGACTCATATTTAAATTGGAGTATAATTAATGAAATAAAATGGAATTTGGAACACAAAAATGGTTCACTTTACTCCAAATGCCAAAATAGGGGGTGTGGTTGTTTTTAGAATAGTCGAGATAGTCAAAATAAGTGCCAAGTTGTATTTTTGAGTTTCGGGCACTTTCGGCGTGTTATGACTCAATTAAGTGAATACGAGTCATTTTAATGGTGTATTAGTAATTAAGAGAGGGCATTTATATTTTAAGACCCGTTTAAGTCCCCCACCCCTTTTTCTTTCTTCATTTTGTGAGAGAAGCCAAAGGAGAGAGAGAGAGAGAAGAGAGAGTTAGGAGAAATGAAGAGAAAGAGAGAAAATGGAGATTGGAGCCGGAATCCGTTGCTTCGGGAAGAGAATTCGAGACTACAACCTCGAGGCAAGTTTCTTACTTTCTAGATATTTATTTAATGTGATAAATTGCATGTGTAGTTAAGTTTTGGAGATTTAAATCATAAATGGTTTTTTGTAGATTTTGGTGTTTAATCCCTTAAATATTAGTTTTGATTTGATTTGAGGATAAAATATTAGTTAGTAATGGTGTAGAAATGATTTGGGAACAATTGTTGTTGTTGATGTTGGGAGAAATCAAAGATTTGGGGTTTGGGGGATTTTAGGGTTTATACAACCCGTAGCCCAAACTGGGCAAAAATCGCAGGGCTAAATCGATTCGGCTCCCAGGCGAATCGATTCGGTTAGGGGATAGGTTACAGGTCTGGGAGACCGAATCGATTCGGGTTAAGACCGAATCGATTCGGACAATTACAGAACGTCAAGTTTTGCTCACCGAATCGATTCGGCCCTAAGGGTGAATCGATTCGGTTACCCTGTTTTTGTGGAATTTTTCCTAGTTTGATTTTTAGTCCTTTTTCTTTCAGGTCCAAGGTTTAGGGACCTTCCTTTGGGAAGTAATGGGGAGTCCTAGAGGATTGTTTTGGGTAGACTAATGTCCTAGGATAAAATGGGATGATTGGGCTTACCCCGAGGGCTAGTTTGTATATGTTAATGTCCGAATGATATAGGAAGTTAACCTAAAGATATATTGGAGATCAAATGTAAATGTTGAGACTTTTTGGGAGACACTCCTTGACGGAGGCTCACTTTGATGGTTTATGAAATTTTATAAACCTTTGGAGACTAGTTTGAGGTTTATGGCACTTCGGGTCTTAGGGCATTAATAAAATATGACTCTAAGAATAAGAAATGCATAATCTGAAATGTAGTACTAAATGAATAAGTACAAGTGATTTTGAGAATGTAAAAATGGATGTTTTCAAATGAAAAGGAAAATGATTTTCATAAATGTTAAAATATGGATACACACCCTCTCTAAATCGCTATCTTAAGGGAAGTTCGCGCGTGTGGTGAAGCCCCCTTGCTAGTGAATGCAGGGTGGATATATCCCTAGGTCATATGAGCGTTTATTATATATTTTTTTGCTGGTTAGGTAATTCCGGATGTGGTTATGACTATCTTGCGGGCATATGGCCGCTTCCTGACGTTTCGGTAGGATCCCAGGTTGTCTTAATGATAGGCCCTAGAAGATGATAGCCATTTAGAGGCGCGTGCAGTGGGGAAATCCGGACGGGCGGTCTTAGATTGCGTTATATAAAATATAATATATAACTATGTTCAATAATGTGGGACATTATTGGTATTAAAGCATTTTATGATAATGAAATGGCATTAATTACATTTCCCTGATGGAAGAAGGAAAATGGGATGTTAAATACATTTTTCGGATGGAAGAAGGAAAATGGATGATTTGATATGAAAAGGTTAAAGCATTTTTATGATAATAAAACTTGCTTTAAAATTATGTATTTTTCCTGGATGGAAAAAAGGAAATAAAATTGGTAAAGAAAGTTTTAAAAAGAGATTAATTGGTAAACATTTGATAAAATGTCTTGCCACTTATATATATTCCTAAAGAAGAAATAGGAATTATGCTTTTAGATGATGAATGGGTTTATTTCTGTATCCTTGAGTAGCTATAGATGAAACCTCTCATACATATATGTATATAATAATTACGTGTTGAGGATTTAATGGATCTCGACGATCAACCTTGCCTTGTAGTAGGGTATCGGGGGGTTCCTTGTTTGGATTTCCCTTTACGAGACACCCCACACACGAATAAGGGCATAGTGTTGAGAATGGGGAGAAGTTAGCCCTTAGTACTTGGGTTAACTAGATCATTTCATTGATATTGCGCTAGGTTGCTTTCAGATTAAGAGGTGAAAAATATTATTGTTAATTGCGAGAGAATTACACACTTAACTTTCATGCATTTTAGTCACATGGGAATCATATCAAACCGGGCCCTGACCCGTCTATATTTCTTTATTTTTGCATATACTTCTTGTCGTACAGGTGCTCTACCGCATGGACACCCATCTTTACATTTCCATTCCGGTTGTCATGGAGCTACGGCATATTGCGGATGTTGTAGGTCATCTGTATTATACGCTTCTTTCCATTGTACTCTAATTATGTTCAGTCATTTACTCGGGTGTGTTGCCCACGCTTTGCATTCACTTATTATATTGTAATAATTGAATTGTAATAATCGGTGTAACTATTCGTATTGGTTTGTTCACCGACGGCTTATTCAGTGATTATTTATTCTATTGTCATTCTTTATCCATAAATTTTTTATATCCAACGTTTTTGCAAATGGAATTGTTTAATTGTTTTTCTTTTAGTTTCAAAATTTTAAATTTGACAGTCCGTTTTCTAAAATGATTGGTGGTTATCTCGTACTATTATTTTAATCGACAGTGATGCTGAGAATGGACCATCTATGATTCCTGTGATTATTAGAGTATTGGGCTGGCCACCTATAATTTTAGTAGGAGGGTTGTCACAGCGGTAAGCAACCAAACTCCCTTTAGCACTCTGCTAAGTCCCCGTTACTTTCAAATGTATATAGAACAAAAGTCAGTAACATCAAAGCTGGAACTCCAAGTCATTTGTAGGTGTACGTTTAAAACAAAGTAGTCACCATGTGTAGTGGTGAAAGATTCAAACAAACTTGCTATACAAATTATCACAAATCTTCGGTAACAGTTTGTTACCATCATGTGGAATGGAAGGTGACACCAACTATCACTAGAGGGTAGTCCAAAATCATATGGGGAGAAACCAATAACTAAAATTCTCTACTGCTTTTGGTATTTTAAAACAGAGATAAAATTTAACTTTTCCTTTCCCGCAGTTATTTTACTCACTTCCAATAAATCACCTCTCAGTCATCAAATGATCACACATGAAATACTTAAACTCCTAAATCCTAATTATGGTATGTTATCGTTTGGAAAAATCAATATTACAGCGGAACATTGTAGCATAAGATTTATCAATCATATATAAATTATAACTATTGCATAACTAAAATTGCTCTTATAATGCAACTATCTTTACAATAGCACATGATTTGTCAACACCACAAGATTTGAGAGTAAGGAATAATGGGAATAAAAGGGTAAGAAATGAAGTTTCGTGATTTAATGGATATGTGCCAATTAATTACTTTTCATTATGTTTTAACTTTGTAACTAAATAGAGCCTATGGTATTAATATATGTCTTGAACCTTATCCACAGAAATAAAATGGGTTATTTGCTCTTTGGAGACAAAGATTTATACATATCTATAGCTTGGGTCCAATGTTTTATATATTTACATTTGGGGTGTCATTTTAACTTTTTGCCACATTTTTTAATATATTTTGCAACTCTTTTTCTTCTAAAAAGTATCACAAAATGTGAAATTGACAACCAAAATGCAAATGTGCAAAACTTTAGATTCAAACTACAAATATGCATAATTGATAGACCCAAAATGAAAATAACCAAATAGAACTTAGGATAATGTAGACATGAAAGTGCATGACCAATATAATATTGTGATTAGAATAATTCTATGGGCACCTGCATTGAAACATTTTTAGTGACACCCTTGCGTGTTTTTTATATATTGACCAATTAAAGTGTATTAATTATGATTAATTCATACCAACCAATGTATTAAAGATGCATCAAGGTGTCACTAAAAGGGTGTCAATAAAGATTGTCCTTATAAAATTACGATTTAGGTTATAATTCGGATTAGATCGTGTTGTAAAGCAAGAGCGGCTCTTAGCATGTATTAATATTGTGATTAGAATAATTCTATGGGCACCTGCATTGAAACATTTTTAGTGACACCCTTGCGTGTTTTTTATATATTGACCAATTAAAGCGTATTAATTATGATTAATTCATACCAACCAATGTATTAAAGACGCATCAAGGTGTCACTAAAAGGGTGTCAATAAAGTTGTCCTTATAAAATTACAATTTAGATTATAATTCGGATTAGATCGTGTTGTAAAGCAAGAACGGCTCTTAGCATGTATTAAGTGAGCGATCGCACAAAATTCTTACTGGTTAATTTGTAATTGCTTACATAATGAGAACCTTTTTTTATATCAATATGCATAAAGAACTTATTTTATAATTTTGCACAAAACTTTATCAATTTCAGAATATATCTGGGGTAAAGATGTCCCCAATATAAGGGATAGAATTAGCAATGGTGGAGAAAATCATTAATTTGTTTTCCATGCCACAATGTGAACGCGGAGAATAGGAGTCAACATCTTCTCTGTTTTGGGGAATAAGAAAATTTACCAAACATTTGTTTATATGCAATTATTGCATGTTCCATCTGAACATAATAGAGTGTTGAGATCTGTTTGTTTAGTTCCCTTTCGTCACTTTTGAAGAGAATATTTTAGTTTTTTTTTTTTCAAAGATTAATTAAGTAAGAAAAAAAGGCAAAGGGCAAAAGATACTGGAATCATATACTTGGAGCATCAACAAAGTGCATATTTTTAAAACAATTACTGTTATATAAAGTTAACTTCTCAATATGTTTGAATATCTATCGCTGATTTCTTCTCTCAAAATAACCCCTGCATGTATAACTACCATCTCGAGAGTGTCATTATGTCACAATTGAGAAGACTTGCGATCAGTTTCAAAAACCACCCATAAACAACACTTTTTTCTTTGTAAAAAAACCTATTACAAACACGTCGACTCCTACTCTAACTAGAATCATACATGTATATAATTATACACAATAATAATGAAATAATTTATAGATTTTATTTTATTTTTATTTTATTATTAATGGGCGACAACTAACAATTGTATAAAATAAATTGGATATAGGCTTGGTTTAGAAAAGAACAATGGTGTTATTATAGGCCCACCGAGCAAGCAAGCCAGGATGATCAATTTAAGAAAAATATAATAAGATATAAAAAAGTAAAAATAAAACTAAAACTAAAAAAGTCATTATCTGAATCATTGTTTTAGCATAATGACATCACTTACTTTACTACTAATGGACATGACATTAACAATAAACATTTCAATTAATATTTTCTCAATTGAAAAGTGTACAATTTTTTAAATTATGTATAATATATGAAAACTAAATTAAAATATAAATAGATAATAGTTAGTGATGATCTCATTGATTTGGTTGGAGAAAGACTTGTAAAATGAGGCAACTAGTAGGTACATGCAATGATGCAAGGGGTTAGTAGTAGTGGAGGAGGGGTGGGGGTGCATGCAAAGCCTTTTTTCTATTGCTTTCTTTTAAGGAAATCTTAACAAAACACTAACAAACAGATTGCTGATTTCAGAAAGCTTTTGTTTTGCTTTTTCTTTCTTTGTTTTTCTCTCTCTCTTTCTCCCCCCGGCAAGTAAGCCATCTATTCTTTTTCACATTTTTTTAGAGAGTGAAAGGTTCTCCAATTTTGTTAGGGCTCAATAGATGGCAACATGAGTCATTCATGAACTGTTATTAAGAAAGAGAGAGAGGTCATCTTAGATAGGCCGAAAGGTTTAGGTAGTGTTCTCTCCCTCCTTTTCCCTCTCGTAGGACAAAAAAATTAGGGGTGTTCACGATTCGATTCAATTTAATCTAATTTTAAGGTTTTGATTGGATTGAACTGACTTGGCGGTTATTTAAAAAAATGGATCAAGACTAAATCGATAATGTCAGTTAACCGACCTTAATCGGTCCGATTTTTTATAAGGTTGGTCCGATCTAATCCGTCGGTCCTCACTAATAAATTACATCATTTATAAAATTGACTTTGTAAATTTAGGACCGATTGTAATATGTATTTTGGAAATAGGACAACACACATTTTACTTATAGTTTGTCCCTATTTTTTAATAAAGCGGCTGATAATGAAAACGAAATGTTCGTTGTCATATATCCATAATCAATATTATTTTAAGTCCTAAAAGTATATAATCTATTTATAAAAATAAAAATATACCCAAGTCTATTTTTTTCAAATATTAAAAACTAAAAAAATATCAAATTTTGCAATTAAAACAAACCTACTACTAAATTAAACTATAATTTAAACTAATCAAATATTAAAATATATAATTTTACTATTTATTTATCTTATATATATATGTATGTGTGTGTGTGTGTGTGTAAAAATCTATTATTTTATATAGAGTTGGTCCAGGTCGGTACTAATAGGATTTTGGAACCTGTAAACCATGGACCGAACCGACTTGATTGGTTCGCTAAAAACTAAATTCGAATTAGACATTATGCGGTGTTTAGGTGGTGGTCTCTCTCTCTGTTGTCCACCCTCGTAGCACAAAAAATGGTCACTTCCTCTCCTTCTATAATAGAAAATCACGATTCTCTCATTATGTAAGAGTGTAAAAAGAATCAAGCTAATCCCAATCAACTTGTTTGGATGGAAGCTCGATGGTGCTTGGCTCGTAAATTAAATAAATCCAGCGTGAACAAATATTTTTAAGTTCATTACCTTATTACGCTACACTTGAGTTATGTTCGATGACCATTAATTATACTAATATAGTATTAAAAAAATTGAGCTACTCGAGTTCGGTTTATGTTTGTTCGAATAAAAGCTCGCTTGAGCTTAACTCGTTATATAAACAAGTCAAGCTTTGGCACATTTTTTAGCTCGTTTACATTTTCAAACCAAGTTTGAGCTTTCCACTATTTGGCGAGGCTCGATTTATTACGTCTCTATATGAAGGATTCCCATTTCTGATATTTTTTTTTATTCAAAATATTAATTTTTTTTATTTATGTATTGTGATTTATATGTTTGTTTTAATATGCGATATCGCTGTAAATTTTTGGAAATTATTATAAAATTCATTATAATTTTTATATGTATACCTAAGTTATAGTTTAGTTTCCATTTCAGTCCATGGGTGATATTTATTTTTGGCTCTTGTCCACTTATATATTTTTTAGGCACTGAGGTCCCTTTCCCTTTAATGTATACCTTATAAGTTAAAGTATACACAAATTTAACACGTGTATATTATAAAATTTGTGTATACATTATAATATTCCATATACAAATTACAAATTTTTTTCCAAAAAAAATCATGTATACTTTACAAAATATATTGTATATATTACCGGAACTTGAGTATGCATTAAGGGAGAGGGATCTTAGCACCTAAAAAATATATTAATGTATTAGAGCAAAAATAAAATTACCCACTAGTGAATAGATATGCAACACAAAACATAAGCCATGTTATGATAAAATGGAAGATAATAAATTTCAAATTTGGTGGGGATCATTTTAGCACTAACTAAATGAAATTGGATATTAAATTAATCAACACAGCGCGTTATCAACACAACCCGTTATCACCTTGTAAGATGCTCTAATTTTTGGAAAAACTTTATATAGTCCACAATTTTGAACTAAATTATAATTAAATTTGTATGTAACAATTACATAATATTTTTTATTCCACTCTTTATGATTTTACATCGGAGTAAGAAAAAACCCGCAATAAAGACATAAACGCTACATTTGAATTTCATGGGGGACCTAATATATTAGTCAAATTTTGGTAAGCATAGAATAATCACAAGATTAATTGGACTTGCAGTCAAAGTTGGCATGCAGTTTGAGTGGTTGACAGAGGATTTTTTAGGTAATACATAAACGATTTACTATTCGATGATCAAAATTGAATCTCCCTAGCATTGCTCTTACAACTCTTTGCACTAACTTACTTTGCATGATTACTCGAATGGAATTTAGTTAGAATTGGTGTTAACGCTAAGAGTACATATAAATTTAAATTGACTTGTGAAATATTGTTCATAAAATATGGTATTATGTGGCTTAACTAAAAATATTTTGCTAAACGAAGCAAAATATTATTTTAAAAAATACTATTCATATAACCGACTCCAATAATTGAATAATGATTTTGTTGAGTTGAGTTGCAAAAAAAAATAGAAATTAATACTTTTTTTTGTTCACCAAATGACTAAGTTTTGTCACTAAAATAACAATAGCAACCTAAGAGAAAAAAAAAGGTAACAAAATCTAATTTTGCTTACCTTTAACTTCGTTGTTTAATATTAAATCCTCCCAATTTATAAATGACCCACTTTATGTCAATTCCTCCCAATTTATAAATGACCCACTTTATGTCAATTTTATATATATATATATATATATATATATATATATATATATATATATATATGCTCTTGTTCGGACTGTTCAGCATTTTAACAGTGCGGATCGGACATGTGTTGTCTGGTGGTGACCTAGAAATTATCGATTAAATTATAGGCGCTCTCTTTCTCTTTTCTGAGCGCACCGCAGGCGACACAGTTCGGCGCGCACTGTTAAAATGCGAGGTAATTCGCACAAGAGTAGTGTTATGTGTGTGTGTGTGTGTGTGTGTATAATGTTCTTGTGCGGACTAGTTCACATTTTAAGAATGCGGACCGGACATGTGTCACCTAACGGTGGACCTAGAAATTATCGTCTATACACATGTCCGGTCCGCATTCTTAAAATGCGGACTAATCCGTACAAGAGCAGAATTACACACACACACACACACACCAACTTTTACATTACCATTAAACGTCTTCCCATGTTGATTCAAATCGTGTATCACACGATATGTTAACCGGCCATATACGAATGAGTAAGTTTTTGACATAAGTTCAATGGTATAATGCTGCTATTGGAACAGTTTTGGGAGTGGATTGGACTTGGTCCTTAGTTCGATTTCTGGCACTATCAAAATAATGTTTGATCAGTAGAAGTCACAAACTGCGAATGAAAATTAGTTGAGTTGTGCGTAAGCTGCCTGGACACCTTATGATATGCTAAAGAAAAAAAAAAAGTCTAAATTTCTAAGAATAGCAATATCAGAGTTCATATTTTAGTATTTATAAAATAAAAACTTTTCGGTTCATTTTAATAGGGTTTCAGTATTTTTTGACAAAATAAAGATAAACTAATTACTATGTAAAATGATTTACTTAATATAAAACATCACGAAGAGATTGTTATGATGTTAGCATATCTTATATATTAAGCCCAACATTTCAGCAGGAATTACTTGTTTCAAGTTTGGTACAGTGAGGGCTAAACTAAGCTAACTAAACCCCGTGACCAATAGATATTTAAGACTTCACTACTGACCAAAATCAGAAAACATAAAACATGTAATTTTGGCCAGGAGAAAGATACCTTCACACGCTCCTTTGATTAGCGTAACTACTCTACACTAGCAATTGTTATCTGACAGCGTACAAGTTTTGAAGACGCGCTGTTGCTGCATCTGGGGATGATAAAGTATGACCGACCCTATTGGGATTCACTACACAGAATCTCTGTCCACAGAAAGGGAGAAAACGCGTAAGTACTTAACAACTTTACTGCCAAACAAACTTGTAATCTTATTTTGAAAGAAGGAAAATTTTTATCTTTAATTATTATTGTTACTTAGAGGATGAAAAACAACAAGTTTAGTAACAACAGCCAAACAGACCTTTAATCTCATTTTGGAAAGAAGAAAATAAGTGATCTGATCTTTCATTTTTATTAGCACTTATACCCTCAAATCACACCCTCATGACTTGTTACTTACACATCAAACGGTCTCATATTGCTATGGAAATATGAAATAGTTTAAGGATAATTCGTCTTTAACCCCATAAGTTTAGTCGTATTTCATTTTGATATTTAGGGGGTGTTTAATTGAAAAGAGGAAAAATAAGATGTATTGTCTGAAAATACTTAGCAAATTACTTTTAGGTTTTTCGCAAATAAATTTTAAACACTTAGAGACACTAATTCTCTTCTTGTAAAAGTTTACCCTAGTGCCATAACAAATGAACCTACTAGTAAATTGTCTTTAAATATTTAAAAATTAATAACAAGGACCTAATTATAAATTACCCAAAAACATTTCACATTGAAAAGTTTGGCTCGGAAAATGTTTTAGTCTTTGTATGTTTGATCGTAAAAATGAGAAAAATATGTTTTTCAAGTTGAAAATACGGTATATATAGGGCAAATAACCAACTTTGTTCGGAAAATATTTTCTTATGTGAAATGTGAGGAAACGAAAAAGTTGAAAAACTCAAGGAAAAACAAAAAAGTTGTAGTTAGTAGGTAGTTTGCACCTTCTTTAGCTTGGAACATAATTTCAATGGATAGATCATTTGTCAAACCTAACCAAAGTTGAAAGATATTTTTCTATGGGGGAAGAGGGAAGATAAAACTTAAAAATTGAAGAGAAAAATCTTTAAGAAGTTGAACGTTTTTAAAATAAAAACCTTATTTATGAAAAATATGGTTTGTCAAACATTACCATATATATATATATATATATAGAGAGAGAGAGAGAGAGAGAGAGTCAGGTTATAGTACATCATGCTCTATACATCACCCATGCATCGCGCCTAATTCTAGGCCCTAAAAACTTTTTTTTTCAAATTATATATTTTTCTCTTGAAATTAACCTTCTAATCAACCCATATGCAAAAAATTAGGTCAAAATACATTTTGTAGCTATTTTTAAAAAATCCACAAAAAACTGCTAAAAATACCTTATTTATAAGGGTCTGCGTCAGCAGTTTTTTGTGGATTTTTTAAAAATAGCCATAAAATGTATTTGACCTAATTTTTTGCATATGGGTTGATTGGAAGGTTAATTTCAAGGGAAAAATATATAATTTGAAAAAAGAGTTTTCTAGGGCCTAGAATTAGATGTGATGTACGGTGTGATGTACGGTGTGATGTAGGTGAGCCTTCCTATATATATATATATATATATATATATATATATATATATATATATATATATATATATATACTGTTCTAAAAAACCCGCCTAGGCACACCTAAGCTTAAGGCTTGGGCGAAACGCCTCGTCTTAAGTTTTTTACGCCTTATGCTTAGTAAAACTCTTAAGAGGCACTTTTTTCTAAAAGCAACAATGCTTTAGTGAAACGATATCGCCTTTTAAAGAATTTTTTAACTAACCGGACCCTTATCTCATCCAAAATAATCAAATAGTATTTTAATTTTAATATATTCAGACATATTTTTATGATATGTATAATTTTAGTATTTTAATAGCCTTGTTACGGTGTAAAAATATTAAAATATATTAAGAAGGCCTAAACGCCTTTTCACGCATTTTTACGCTTAAACCCGCCTAGGCTTCTAAGGTTTAAGGCTTGACCTACACGCCTCGATCACACCCGACCTAAACGCCTTTTTACGCTTAAACCCGCCTAGGCTTCTAAGGCTTAAGGCTTGGCCTACACGCCTCGATCACACCCCGCATTTTTTAGAACCTTGTTATATATATATATATATATATTCCATAATCCCAGACTCAAACAAAAGTTTAGACTCATCAAACATTAGGGACTCCCTCTTCATATTTTCCATCAATCCTCGAAGGATATCTCTTGTAAGACCTCGTATTTTTGGGAATAATTAAATTACCCCGAATTTTTGGAAATATTTACTCGTAATTTAATTAATTTGAGAAATAAAGTGAATTGAATAAATGTTAATTAACGAATATTGGATGAGTATTTATGTGTTATTATATTTATTTTTGTGATAAGTAAATGAAAATGTGTTATTTTACATTACATCGTAAGTGAATAAATCGACGGGTTTGACGGTATCTTATTCGGAACGCGCGTGTGGAGTCGTGTTGGATATGAGATGGGAAATTGATGTTAGGTGACTCGGATGACGCTTTTGAGTGCATGGATGATTCGGGATGGGTCGAGATAGTCAAAATTAGGTACCCGAGGGTTGCAATCGGATTCTAAGGACTTTTTAGGCTATATATGACCCCTACGGGGGTATTCGGGTCATTATTATCACTTAAAATAATTTCAGTATTAGTGAAATATTAAAGGGTGTGGGATGATGGAGGCAGCCATTCCATCATTATAAATCACCTATGCTTGAGAGATAAGTAAAAAGATAAGGGAAACTCAAGAACATCATTCCGAGAGGAGATTAAATAATTTCGGGCCTCGGATCATTGCGTTTAGAGGATCTTAATAAGCAAAATCAAAATTCTCTGCGGTTAGAGATATAAGTATTTAAACTTTTTTCATCCCCACTATCGGAATTCGACACATCCTCATCCACATCCCTCAAAGCTAAACTCTTATTTTTTTCATCCCTTTTCTTCGGAGGACACATGTTCATCTCATATGTTTGAAGGTCACCTACAAGTTATTGGACTCTCAAAGCGTTGACACGACTTAGGGAATCTAGGAGCATGACTTTGTTGTCAAATATTTAAAGGAACAACCATAAGATTTTTCGCATAACTTTAGGATCGGGGATAGGCTCACCTAAGTTAAATGAGGATTTAACAACATCCGATAACTTGGCATATAACTCATCAAAAGACTCATTCTATAACATTTTAATCATTTCAAAATTAGACTTCAAAATTTTCAACTTGGAAACCTTAATAATATCGGCACCCTCGTGTGTGGATTTTAAAATATCCCAAGCATCCTTTGCCATCTCGCAGGTCATAATTCTTCTAAACTCTTTAGGCATGACCGTGGAGAAAATAACATTTACTCCCTTGGAACTAAATGTTGAGGAATTCTTTTCAGTTGTTGTCCGAGTGGAAAAAGTTATAGGCAAATCACCTTCGGTAGGATGAGACCACCCTTGCTCAATAGAGTTCCAAATGTTCTCATCAATCAATTTTAAGAAAAATCGCATCTGCGCCTTCCAATAAGGATAGTTTGAATTGTCAAACATAGGAGGTCGGGATATGGACCTACCCTCACGATTGAAATCCATCACAAAAACCAACAACGTGCACTAAATAGGGATCTAACATAATAAGCTAGTGTGACCCGCTCTGATACCAATTAAAAAGTGCTTTAATATACTAGGGTTTATACGGATTGCAAACAAACACTAATTTTTAATTTTTTTCAAATTAATTGAATCGGTTTTAACTTTACACCAATTAAACTTGTGTTGTGTAAACAATTTACCAAATTTTATCTTAACCTAAGCATGCAATTAGGCGAATAAATAAGATTAAAATAAAAAAACACAACATGACGATCTACGAGAAAAACTCACAGCGGAAAAAAATCTTGGACGACCCAGCCACGCAAATCACTATGATATAGGTATCGTTATAAGTATGAATTTAGCTTCTTAACCAACTTGACTCCTTCAAGCCTTGATGCACTCTTTGCTCCTTAAACCTTTTTTTAAATAATCTGTTAGATGCCTTCCACCAATAATCACAACGTAGGCGTTCCCCACATTTAGGTATCACACCAATCCTACCATTGCGCAACTAGTTTCAACATCTTACGCAAACACGTACGAACACAAGTTCTCAATGAAGAGAAAAACTCTTGGTTCCAGACAAATGAGATCTTAAATAAACGTATATGAATGATTATTGGATCTCAAAACAATGGGTGAAAACTATGGTTTGGAAGGCTCTAGATTTGACTCTGAAAAATATTTTCGCAAAGACCTCTCACTAAAATAAATTGTGAACCCTCTTATTTATAAAAAAAACATAAAAAATGAGGCGATACAAAAATTGAGAAATCTCATTCGAATGAAATCACTAGGGTCGTTCGAGCGAAGTATGCTTTCTCGTTTGAATGAAATAAATCCCGTTCCAACTAGATAGGCAAACTCGTTTGAATAACCATCTAATGAGAGTTGAACAAAAAGTCCCTGTGAAGTAGAAAATTTTCGTTTGGACCTCGTTTGATGTTCATGTAAACGAAAACCAGCTTCTCTTTTGAAGAGCTCGTTTGAACGATTTGATGAGACTCGTTTGAACGACAAAGGAAAAATCGTTCGAATGACTGAGTAAACAATATTTTTTCTATGAAAATTATTTTCACGAAGAATATCTCAAATTAAAAACTAACACCCAAACAATGTATCCAGGGATCAAACATAAATATATATTCATACCTCATTGAGATCCCACGGACGTTGAAGACGAAACTCGACACTAAACACGATGTGTAGTCAATGTTGTTTTAACTTGGTTGCTACGGTATTCAATCACACATCATAGACTTGAAGAACACACAACTCAAATCCTAAGTTGTGACTCAAATAAATTTTGTCCAAAGGGAGTAAGTCGAATATACATACAAATTGACTTGATCGAAAATTTGTCCTTACAAGATTTTAAAGAAATCACAATTTGTAAAACCTCGTAGGAGGGGCTATTCTCAACGAGACTCTCATGCTTATATGCTGTGCATTGAGACTACATAGGTAATAGATTTTACAATTCTACTTTAAAGTATTTATAGGCTAACCACCTTAGGAATCTGCTTATTTTGTGCGACACACTGACGTACCATGTTTGGAATAATAATCAATTACTTTATTACCTTACCTTTTTTTCACCTTTTACTACACCTCCTCCAGCCAACAAAATTAACACTCCCATATTTCTTTCAATCTTTTACCACTTGTGGATGCTATTTGGAACGTCTCCTATGCAGATGTGAATTGGTTCATATGTGGCTATGTAAATAAAAAAATGTTTATGTTATTTGGTATAAGAATATATGTTATATACATTCAATATGAAAAACCATCTCCAATGCAAAAGTAGTGAACTTGGACGACGCATGTGAATGATTGGTTTATTTGGTAATTGGAGAGAAAGAGAGAGAGAGAGAGAGAGAGTGAGAGAAATTTGATTTGATACTTTCATTTTTCAAAATGTCTAAGAAACCTCTACATCTAGAGGGTCATTCTCATAATGTCTAAAAAAAATTTGTCACATCATATTCATAATTACCTTTCACATTAGCATTAAAGAAATATTTTTATTCACATTGTCTATGCATCCTATGTGTAACTCCATTCTTTCAATTCACATGAGCATTTGAGAATTTCTTAGTATGGATAAAATCTAAAGAGGTCTTCCAAATAAAATACAAATTTATTGAACATAGCCAAATGAACTTAATATGTTCATTAAATGTGATTAGTTAAAATAGAAATGACTCAACAACGAATTCCACTATTCTTAGCATTATTAGCATTATGATCGTACTTAAAGAGGTTAACAAATTTGAAATCTGCCCTCACACTCCATGGATAATAGATTTTACAATTCTACTCTATTACCCTCCCTCTTTTCACTGTTTAGCACACCCCCTCGAGCCAATAGAAATCAACAATCCCATTTTTTTCTCACTTTTTCACCACTAATCTGGATGGTGTATGGGTAAGGCCGAACGAGGTCCCCCAAATGGGTCCAGCAAAGGTCCCACTCTCACTTCCGGGCCATCCTCTCCCTTGTTTAAAAGCGCCTGGAATCCACCAATCCTTTCCAAGTTCCAAGTTCCAACTCCCAATTCCCCCCTCACTCACTGCTACTGTATGTGCTCCAGTTTTCTCTCTCCTCAACTACAAAAGAAAGGAAAAATTCATTCAAAACCCAACAAAACCACAGCTGTTTCTGTGTCTCATTACTTTCTCCCTCCCTCCCTCTCTCTATAAAAAGAAAGTGCAGAATAAAGTGCAAAGGTAAAAGAATAAGGGAAGAAAAAAGACCATTGCAGCATAATGGGCAACATATTATTGCTGGTGATGGTTTTATTTAGTTCATGGCTTTATTGTTGTAAAGCCTCTGTTTCATATGACCATAAAGCTATCATTGTTAATGGGCAACGAAAGATCCTTATTTCTGGATCCATTCACTACCCTCGAAGCACTCCTGAGGTATTTTTTTTGTCAATGCACTTCACGGGTTCATCTAAAGTCCCAGTTTTTGTACAATTCACCATGTTTCTTGAAGTTTTTTTTAAGCTTTCAGTAAGGCTATTTTTCTTGCTAAAGAAAAATGTCCTTCTTGGCACTATAGCTAGTCCTTTTGCAGTAAATGGGTCTCTCTAAATCATCTTATCTCTCACTAAAAATGGTATTTTGGGGTATAATTTTTGTTGGTTTGTTGCAGATGTGGCCAGATCTTATTCAAAAGGCAAAAGAAGGAGGTTTGGATGTGATTCAGACTTATGTTTTCTGGAATGGGCATGAACCCCAACCTGGCAAAGTACATAAAATAAATATATTTTTTTAAAAATATATGTAAGTTCTTATAAATATTTGTTAAACAGGTGTTTTTGTATTTTTGCAGTATTATTTTGAGGACAGATATGATCTGGTTAAATTTCTTAAGCTAGTGAAGCAAGCAGGACTCTATGTGCATCTCAGGATTGGCCCTTATGCTTGTGCTGAATGGAACTTTGGGTATATTTAATTTCAAAGAATAACAATTTCCTAAGAAAGAAAAAAAATAATTACATTTGGCAATCATACTTTTTTTCTTTTCCACTTTCAGGGGATTTCCTGTTTGGCTGAAATACGTTCCTGGTATCAGTTTTAGGACAGATAATGGACCTTTCAAGGTTAGACACCTTCTTAAAAGAAAATTTTCTATTTTCATCAATATCATGTTATCCTCCTATTCCATCAATGTGATTTTTTTGTTAAAATCAATAGTCTAAGTTTGATGTCTGATTATTGTAATGAAGGCTGCTATGCAAAAATTCACAACAAAGATTGTAAATATGATGAAAGCTGAAAGGTTATATGAAACTCAGGGAGGTCCAATAATTCTTTCCCAGGTAATTAAACTAATAAAATAGCCACTTATTAGCTCTTTCAATTTTTTGAAACTGAGAAAAAAGTATATGTTTTTCTGTGTAAATAAATTTGACAGATTGAAAATGAGTATGGGCCCATGGAGTATGAATTAGGTGCCCCGGGACGGGCTTATTCAAAATGGGCAGCCCAAATGGCTGTGGCCCAAGGGACCGGTGTTCCATGGGTCATGTGCAAGCAAGATGATGCCCCAGATCCCATTGTAAGTGTCTCCACTTTTTGGTAATATTTTATAACCTTTTATTTTCATGTTCTCAAATCAAATCCATTGCTTGATGTTTTTCTTGCTATTTAATTTGTCTCCTTGTGTTGTCATGAGTGGAATTGAATTTTTCATCCAGTACCACATGCTAGCATTTGATCTTTGTCACTCTCACCTGTGGTACTTTGTATTTTATTTAATGTCCACCAGCTTATGAGTTTTGTAATAATGTGCTTTTGACCATGTTTCCTTGTTGAATATGTACACATTTTTTTCAACTTCCAGTTGGAGAGTGTGTACATAGAATATTTTCCAACTGACCCATTATTTTGGGTCACTAATATTATTTCAGATCATAAGATCTTAAAATATAATGTAATCATGTGACTATTAATTTACTTATATATTCCTCTAAATTCCATTTTAACATTTTTTTTATCACCATGCACAGATTAATGCCTGCAATGGTTATTACTGCGACTATTTCTCCCCAAATAAAGCTTATAAACCCAAGTTGTGGACTGAAGCCTGGACGGGCTGGTAAATTTGCATTTGTTTATTTTTTTTATCTAAAATGTATTGTTCTGTATTTATATTTATTTTTTTATACTCGAGGGAATTTCCTTGGCGGGTTATTTCATTAAAATTTTTCTTGCAGGTTTACTAATTTTGGAGGTGCAGTTCCTTACCGTCCAGCAGAAGACTTAGCATTTTCAGTTGCAAGGTTTATACAAAAGGGGGGATCTTTCATTAATTATTATATGGTAAGTTAGTTGTTTGTTATATTTCCTAAATAGACCTAATGTAATATTAACATTACTAATTGTTTTTTATTTGTTCGTGTTACCAGTTTCATGGAGGAACAAACTTTGGCAGGACTGCAGGTGGTCCATTTATTGCAACTAGCTACGATTATGATGCTCCTCTTGACGAATTTGGTATGCACCCTAGAATAATTTATAAAACCCGCGTTCCAACTCCAATTTCTTTTTATTGCATGTAGCATGTAGTTTAAGTGATGTGGATCGTGAGGTCGAATATGGTCTATACAAGTTTGGATTTGAATTAAGACAAGGCGCGGTTATAAGCTGGGTTCTATTTATATTGTAAAAATTGCCACCTTGTCGGATGACCCAATTTGCGACATTGCGTTAAAGGGTTACATCTGTCATTTCACAATCATGGGGGCACCTTGTGATTTGCATTTGGTGAAATGACAATTTTTCCCCTGAATATCTTTGGCACGGTTCATTCTGATTGAGTGACATTATTTGATGAAACATTGGTCATGTAGGCAAAAGATTAGCCAGAAGATTTTTGAAATTGTTGCATGTATACTGTTTCTCTTGAATATTTGGTGCTGAATAATTGTTATTGCTTTGGTGTAGATACTGATTACTCAATATGGACTTACAACATCCAACCTGATAAAAATATTTATTTCATCATCCCATCGAAGGCCCTTGTCAAATCATCGGCTTATTTGTTATTAACATTGAAGATAAATATATAGCCAATACTAGTTAAAAGCTTCTGCGTCTCGTTGTGAATAAAATGCAAATTGTTGATGCTTCAAAGATTTATATGTTTGTCATCAAAATTAATGATAATCTTCTTTTCTTTGTCAAGGTCTACTAAGGCAGCCTAAATGGGGTCATCTGAAAGATTTGCATAGAGCAATTAAGTTGTGTGAACCAGCTCTAGTATCTGGAGACCCAACTGTTATGCCACTTGGAAACTATCAAGAGGTTTTTATTTACTTCATCTCTCGTAAATCAGTTAATTATCTCGAATTATAGGTGGACTCCACTCCTTACTTTGGTCGTTACTATACAGGCTCATGTTTTCAAAGCAAAATCTGGATCTTGCGCCGCATTCCTTGCAAATTACAACCAATATTCTTTTGCTAAAGTGGCTTTTGGGAATATGCATTACAATTTGCCTCCTTGGTCTATCAGCATCCTCCCTGACTGCAAAAACACTGTTTTTAATACTGCAAGGGTGAGTAAAGGGACTTGCATTACCATGTTTTATTTGTAATTTTTATCTTTTGAAGAAACCCTTTATACTTCTCTATATTGCATCATTACCATGTATATTGATGAAGTTTATGAAAATGTTAAAAGGGAAACGGGAGGAAAAAATAAACCTTGAACTATGAAGCTTTTGGTTTCTGGAAGAAACCCCCTTGAAGTATGATTTTTGCTACAAAAACTGCCTTCCTTTGGGGACTTATTAGCTGCGCCTAGGGTGGATTTGCAACAAAATGCATAACAAAGGAATTTTTTACAATGGAAATAGTTCAGGAGGGTTTCTTGCACTTTGCCCTATTAATTAATTTACGTAAAAATTGCCTAACTAATTCCTCTCCTTAACAAGTGTGCACACACTCCACAAAAGTTAAGACTTGAAGGAAATAGAAGATTTTAAATGTTCTAAAATATTAATCCTTAAAATTAAACTCAATTTGATGAACAGATTGGCGCTCAAAGCGCACAGATGAAGATGACACCTGTTGCTTGGAGATTGGGTTGGCAGTCATACGGTGATGAGACAACATCTTATAATGACAACACGTTCACAACCGTCGGATTGTTGGAACAGATAAATACTACCAGAGATGTTTCTGATTATTTGTGGTACATGACAGAGTAAGTGCTTTATAACTTTTCATCGCCTCTCATATCCGTGAAATACTTTTCTGATAACTTTTAATTAATGGCGCGTTGTTTTTTTGTCTCCAGTGTCAAGATTGGTGTTAATGAAGGATTTTTGAGAAGTGGGAAGTGGCCTGTTCTTACAGTCCTTTCTGCTGGCCATGCTTTGCATGTTTTCATCAATGGTAAACTATCAGGTGAGCAGCGCTTGTTGCATATTAAGGGCATGTTTGTCTGTCTGATGCACTTTCTGATGATTAATTTCAAGAGATAATCTGCGGAAGTATATTGCTTGGCTAAGTTATTTCAACAGAATCCATCAATTTTAACTCTTAAGGTGTGTTTGATAGGCAATGTTTTCAATGAAAAACACACTTTTGTGCTGTTTGAGAGCTAAATTTTTCTATGCAAATCTTTTCCCACTCTTCTTCAAGTAGGAAAATGTTTTTTTACAATAATATACCCATGGCCTATCGTAAATAATCACTTAATTACAATCAAACAATCAAAAGATGAAATGTTAACTTGAATTTTTTCCATGGAATAGTCTAGGTTAGAATTTCTTTTCAAATAACCTTTGTTCCAGCGTTGTAATCAACCACACTTTCAAGTTTTAACCTTCCTAAGCTGCATCTAAAATTGCTGCCTATGGCAGTAGTTATTTGGATTCTTTAGGAACCAATAAAGCTTAACAAAATTCATTGAACCCATTGTAGTAGAATATTTAGACATTTAGGATTATGATTATTGTAGAAGTGTATTTATAAGAAAAATTGATACTTACATGACATCGTGTACAATAGGAAACAAGTCACGGTCATTGACCGACCACTAGTACTAATTTCCCTTCAACTTTTTTTTTTTCCTTGTTTTTGATAGGAACTGTTTACGGAAGTATAGAAAATCCGAAAATTACTTTTAGTGGTGGTGTGAATCTGAGAGCTGGTGTTAACAAGATTTCTCTACTAAGCATTGCTGTTGGCCTCCCGGTTTGTCCTCTCTCTCTCTCTCTCTATATATATATATATATATTTATATATATATATACACACACATATAATGTTTGACGAATATTTTTCATGGTAGTCTGAATATCAATTCTATGCTTTTTTGTACGACGTCAGAATGTGGGCCCGCATTTTGAGACATGGAATGCTGGTGTTCTTGGTCCAGTTTCGCTCTACGGCCTTAATGAGGGGAGGAGAGACTTATCATGGCAGAAATGGTCTTACAAGGTTTGTCTTCATACATTCTACACTCTTGTCTAATTTCGTGCTACCATGCTACCATACCAAAAATAATTATTTAACTTCATTTTTTGGTCCAGGTTGGCCTAGCAGGAGAAGCTTTGAGTCTTCATTCACTTAGTGGAAGTTCTTCTGTTGAGTGGGTCGAAAGTTCTTTTATGGCTCAAACACAGCCGCTGACCTGGTATAAGGTGAGTATTCCATTATTGAATAACGTATCTGTTATACCTTTCGAACACATATTTGCAACAAAATGCACAGTTGACACTTTTACCCTAATTAATTTGACGTGGACCTGCTTAGTGCCATATTAGAAAAACACCCATCTATTTTTGTCAAAACCACGGTGAAACTTAAAATGGTGGAAGTATTTTCAGTAATTGAAAGTTGAATAGAATCGCATTTAAGCCTACAAGCTATAATTCTGTGTTTTTATTTGAACACGGATTAAACTCTAGATTGGTGAAAATACTTTTTGCTCTTTACTTTTCATCCAGGTGAAAATATTTCACCCCGAACCAAATGGAACCTAAAAGTTAAACAAGTCTCCTTTCGCCAGGCTATAATGGCTAAAATGACATTTTTGGTGATGTTTTACAGACTACTTTCAATGCTCCAGCTGGAAATGAGCCTTTGGCTTTAGATATGAATACCATGGGTAAAGGTCAAGTATGGATAAATGGGCAAAGCATTGGTCGATATTGGCCTGCATACAAAGCCAAAGGCAATTGTGGTGCCTGTAATTACGCCGGTTGGTTTGATGAGAAGAAATGCCTAAGTAATTGTGGTGAAGCATCCCAAAGATGGTGAGAGAAAAATCTAACTTGCTCTGAATTGTTGTTTTAATGGCGCCTTTGATTGGCATCATATTTTATTTCATTGAAAATTCTTCGCTAGTATATTCAACAAGAACAAGTCTTTAATATGACACCACCTCATCTCTGATTCCAATTTTGTTTCTTTCAACTTATCATTAAATGAATTATGTTTTTGATCTTTTCCAAGTCTTTAATCAAATGCACCCCAACATAATTGATAAATGGACAATTTATGATGATTTCAGGTATCACGTTCCTAGATCGTGGCTGCATCCGAGAGGAAATTTGTTGGTTTTGTTTGAAGAATTGGGTGGAAATCCAAATGGGATCTCATTGGTGAAGAGAGAAATAGCAAGTGTGTGTGCCGACATTAATGAGTGGCAACCAACCTTGATGAATTGGGAAATGCAAGCCTCGGGAAAAGTCAACAAACCTTTGAGGCCTAAAGTCCATCTGTGGTGTGCCCCTGGTCAGAAAATCTCATCAATCAAATTCGCTAGCTTTGGAACCCCAGAAGGGACTTGTGGAAGCTTCCGCGAGGGTAGCTGTCATGCTCACAAGTCTTACGATGCCTTTGAAAGGGTATGTACAAATCTTGCGGAATTTATGACCCATTTTTTGAAGTATGATAGTCACCATTTGAAAGTAAAAACATCTTACGATAAAACTCATAGTTCATATTAAGATTCACTTGCAATAAATAGGAAAAATAACTTCAATTGTTAGTGGTTACTGTTGCTTTTCTACTAAACAAACAAATTATGAATAACATAATATTTTGTAGCTTAAATTTTAGAAACAAATGACTCTTAGGCATTTCGAAAGGGAAGGCGTGACACGCTATATGTCATAATTGCCTCATTCAAACATTATCCCTCTCTTCTCTTCTAAATAATACATTTATGTCTCCTTTTGCTTGAAAATTTGTACATACAATACCCTTGCGGGCGACTGCAGCAGGGATAGCGGGAGTTATAATATAAAATAAGAGGTGGGTGAGTGTAATAATATGTCAGAGCGGAGGTATCTGTAATAAGGACAAATAAGAGGGGAGGTCCATATTCTGTTTTGTTCTTCAATCTAATGTTCTGAACATCTTTTAAACATTGTTATCAATAGAAGTTCTTGTTTCTAATTAAATTAAATAATTTTATGTTGCAGTATTGCGTTGGACAAAATCAATGCTCAGTAACTGTAGCACCCGAGCTTTTCGGAGGAGACCCATGTCCGAATGTTATGAAGAAAGTTTCTGTGGAGGCCATTTGCAGTTGGTGACTCGAAAACATTTAAAGCAAATCAAATAAAGATGGTTCCTAGTTTAGTTTTTTCTACACGTCAATCCAAGCTATCAGATACTTATTTTTGAAAAAAAATATCTATTACACATCCACAATTGCCACGACCATTTGCTTTGGCTTTACCATGGTGAAGTTGTACAGATTATACAACACATCTTTTGGTTTAGAGCCTTCATTGATTTTGAAGCTGATTGGGGAGAAGATATTATTGTACATATAAAGTAGTTGAAGATGATATGGTTTGCCTGCAAATGTAATGCAAGCACATTGAGACGATGATATTAAATGAGTCCATGTGCAAGTTTATTTAGTTTTAGAACATGTAAAACAGTAAAAGCATTTGGCTTTCAAAGTTTATATTTTCTATGTAACTTGCTCTGGGCAGCAATTGTTTCATTTGCTGTGTCCATGTAAGACTGATTGGAATAGTATTAATGACACAATCCAAATTTTGTGTTTATGTGAAAAGATATATCGGTACTCTGTTGATTTCATTCAATGTGTGTTTATATCAAATATCACTATTGCAGAGTTCTTAGCTACTAAAGCTGTCTCCATGTCATTTCTATGAAGTCAACTATTGTCGCTGGAGAATAATAGAAGGAACCGAATTGACGATATATTAAATATAATTTAGTAGATGATTTTGGGAAGAGTGTGTCGCTCTTTTTAAGACGTTTCGAGGCTTTGCCTAAGTTTGTGCAAGCACTTCAAACCTTGTCACATCGTCCTATGTTCCAGATTGTTTATGCACTCGTACAATCAGAATCCTAACATTCTTTTTGAATTGTCTTGCTCGGAATCATCATCGAAGTATTAGGGAAAATTATTTTTTGAAACGAAATTTGCAGTGATAATTTTTTTCAGTGAGAGTAGTAGATATACCAAAATGGCTGGAGTTCTTAGTTTTCAAGAGAAAAAATTTTCCCTAATAAAAGTCCCACGGTTTTAAGATGTTTAAAAAAATAATTATTCACTTATTTTTGGTCCAAAAACTTTATTCAAAACTGCCCAAGACTGCGTGTGTGGGTGCAGGGCTTATTTATTCAAGCCCAAAGTGTAGCCGACCAGCCTAGTGTACCCAGTGGACTGCTTGGTCCAAACTAGCTGTTTATTTAGGCCCGTGTATTTAACATATGCTTAAATGCATGGAGACATACTCAAATCGGTTACCTTACCAACAATCTTAGAGGAGATATTTAGGAACACCACCAGTTATTTGTAAGCTAATTGAGTTACTTGTACAACTCAATCACTTATTTTCTACAATTATAAAATGTAAACCCTGGCTGGGGCAATGGGATGAAACCTCGCTTATTGAGAGACTAATAAAAATATAGTAACCTTTCCGTAGACACAGTCAAGTTGCCGAACCACGTACATCTGTTGTGTGCGATTATTTGCTTTATCTCGATATTGCTTTCTGAATCTTTTCTTGTGATCGTTCTTGCACTCACAATTCGCACCGTCTGTGGAAAACAACTCTTTTTCCTACGAAAGCAGTAATCAATAGAAAGCCCGTGATGTCTCACCACAGTAGCATTCTCACTCAAATTGGCGATGTGCAGGATGATCCAGCCCAACCCAAGGGCAGGTCAGAGATTCGCTAACAATCAACTCTTGGGTTCCGTCAAGAAAGGCAACCTTATGAAGAAAGTCAGGAACCACCTATGTCTACTCAGATCTCCAAGCTAGTCGACGCTTATAAAGCCAGGCTTCAAGAGCAAGAGGCGGTAACACACCTCCAGGTGGAAGAGAATGCTCGCCTGCAAAGGTGACTTGAAAGGATGGAAAGAAATCTCCATAGAAATATCAGGAAGCGTCGTGATAGGAGTCCTAGTCCTCAGGAGAACAATACTCGCAGCCGAGGGAAGAGCTCCAGGCACGAGCAAGATAGATCTGAACGCGGCAGGTCAGAGCGTGATCGATCAGAGCGTGGCCGATCAAAATGGCGCTACAGGAGCATTGATCGTCAGGATGAGGATATCAATATTTTATTCCGTAGAGAGATGGACCAACATCCAACCCATCGAGGAGCTAGGTATACTAGGCAGCTAGCTAGAAGAGCTCTCAACACCCAAACGAAATTCCCTTTCTCAAGGGTGATTGAAGAACAAGAACCCTTAAAAAAGTTTGCCATTTCGAGGTTCAAGATCTACAATGAGAAGACGGATCCCATTGACCAAGTTCGACAGTATAGGCAGACAATGACCCTGTGGAGCCATAACATCGCTTTTATGTGTCGAATCTTCCATTATAGCCTGCATGACGTAGCACATAAGTGGTTCAAGAAGCTGCCCCACAGGTTGTTCAAGAGCTTTAAAGACCTAGCAGAGGATTTTACTTCTCGCTTTATAACCAGCAGTTCCCACCCTAAGAGGATGGATTAACTGCTCACAATGAAGAAAAAACCACAAGAGAGCCTTCGTGATTATGCCAAGAGGTACTGGGAGGTCTTCAATGAAGTGGAGGACTTCTCGGAGCAGGTTGCCATTGCATCCTTAAAGATTGATCTACCGACCACATCTCTGCTGCACCAGTCCCTCACGAAGAAAGAGGCTAGCACCATCAAAGACCTCATCACCCGTATTGAGAAATACGCCAAGGTTGAGGATGTGGTTCACTATAACGCAGGGGACAAAAGTCGAGCAAAATCAAGCAAAGGAGGAGACCAGAGTGACACCCCAAAGAAGGGGAACAAGAACGGGGGAAAGAACAACTCTAAGAATGGGAGTAAGGGTGATCCTTCAAAGGTGTTCCAGGTTGTTAACACAGTCTTCAAAGAACTAATCTACAAAATCTTGAGCAAGATCAAGGATTAATCGTTCGTCAAGGGGCCCAAGAAGATGTGTGATGACCCAATAAAGAGGAATAATGCGTTGAGATTCGCATTCCATAAGGAGGGTGACCATAGGACTTAGAGTTGTAAAACTAAAAAATTTCACTTGGAACAGTTAGCCCAAACTGGACATCTCAATGAGTACATAGAAAAGAAAGTTGACAAGGTCGCAGCCAATGGCAACTAAAAATCGGATAATGTCCTTGATGATGACAAGGGGCAGAAGTTCGCAGTGATTCATGGAGCGTCCGACCTAAAGCAGATCTAAGGGAACACCATTCGAATGGAGCTGAAGAAGGTCACCGCTATTATGGAGGCATTCCTGATTGACCCTCCAAAAAGCCAGGTTTGCAAACGCCAGTGACCAGAGGATGTCGACTATACCAAATACATCGTCTTCACTGAGGAATACTTGATTGAAGTAAGGACTCCCCACCATGATGCACCGGTGATCACCCTCAAAATTGTAAATTGGGATGTTGACAAGCTACTGGTAGATCAGGGAAGCTCATCAGAGGTGATGTACCTAGAGCTATTCTACAAGCTGAAGCTCAACCTAGCCGACCTCAAGGAGGCCACAATTTCGTTGATCAACTTCGCAGGGAAAATTAAAATACTGCGGGGAAATATAGTCTTGTCGGTCAGGGAAGGCAACATCTCAAAATTGATTGAGTTCTTTGTGGTCGACATAGAGTCCTCATATCACGCTATTCTAGGTAGAGGCTGGTTACATGCCATGCCTGCTCAATAGCTTTATAGGAGATCAGGTCCTACCTCAGTAAGCTTCCCCTATTGGTGATTCTCGACGATAGATAACCTCTGTATCTCTATCTCGTAGTATTAGACCACGTCATTAGCTCAGCTCTGGTATGCGAGAAGGAAGGCAGACATTACCTTGTCTACTACGCCAGCAAGATGCTTCTGGATGCAGAGCAACGCTACTTGCCCTTGGAAAAGCTAGCTTATGCATTAGTGGTTGCCTCAAAGAAGTTGAAACACTACTTGAAGCTCACTCAATAACAGTGATCACTTCTCAAAGTTGTTCTTCAAAAATTTGACTTCTCCGGACTCGAGCTCGGGAGGTTTGATATCCACTTTCATCCAAGAACAATAAGTAAGGGACAAGTCCTGGACGGTTTTATCCCCGAGTTCACGGGGATCAATCTAGCGACTAATAGGAAATGGAGCAGTCAATAAACTAGGAAGTACAGTCTAGAGACTGGTCCCTATACGTTGATGGAGCTTCCAATTCTAAGAGGGAAGGAGTAGGGATCGTTATCGTCACACCAGAAGACGCTATCATCTAACAAGGAAATGGATTGAGATTTAAAGACGCCAACAATGAAGCCGAATACGAAGCACTAATTGCTGGCCTGCCCCAAGCCCAACTGCTGAGGCCAAAGTGCCTCAATGTGTTCGGCGATTCTAAACTTATCTCTAAGAAAGTAAGTGGAGACTTCAACGCAAAAGACGACATGATGGTAGCCTACCTCGCCATAGTGAGAGGTCTTATGGAAAGTTTTGAGATGGTTGATGCTAATGCCTTAGTAACCCTAAGCTCAGCAGTAGACTCTGATCTCAGAATAACTATTCAGATAGAGTTCCTTACCTAACCAAGCATTAATTAGACGGTGGTCGCCGAGAAAGTCCTCACAGAAAGGCCCCTTAGTTGGATGGACCCCATCATCGTCTTTTTACGGAGTGACACATTACCGGATAACAAAAGATTAGCTCATCAAGTAAGGGTGAAAGCATCTCATTTCTACCCTGCCCCAGGGGAAAGCTGTACAAGCGATCATTTACTGGCCCTTACCTCCATTACGTTGACACTGAGGAAGTTCTCATCAAGCTTCATAATGGTATTCATGGGAGTCATGCAGAGGGAGGTCATTTGCTTTTTGAGCGATCAAGGAAGGCTACTAGTGGCCTCACATGCAAAAGGATGCAAGTACCTATGCTCTCAGATGTGAAAAGTGCTAGAAATTCTCTTCTATGGTTCACCAACTAACTAGTGACCTGAAATCTTTGACAAGTCCTTGGCCGTTCGCACAATGGAGATTGGATATTATGGGACCACTACCTACCGTACTTGAGAATCACAATTATCCACTGGTCGACACAGACTACTTCACCAAGTGGGCAGAGGTAAAACTAGTGGAAACATTTGTGATGCCGACATGACAAGGTTCATCCGAAAAATCTTCATAACACGCTTTGGGGTACCAAGAACTATCATCATCGATAATGGCACATAGTTTGAAAGAAACTTATTTCAAGGCTTTTGTGATGAGCATAACATCAAGCATAATTTCAGTTCTATGACAAATTCATAAAGCAATGGTTAGACAAAATCTTCCAGCAGAAAGATGCTCGACGACCGAAAGAAGTGGCTGGAAAAAGAAAAGGGTGCCGGGTGGACGAGCTCCCCCATAGTCCGTGGGCCTACCGTACTAACCCTAAGAGACCAATTGGGGAAACACCTTTTGCTCTCACCTATGGAACGAAAGCTATCATCCAACTTGAAGCAGGTATCCCTACCATGAGAACCAACTCGGTTGACCAAGGGCTAAATGATGATGCATTGCGCACTGAACTTGACTTAGTAGACGAGAAAAGATAACATGCCATGATCGGGGTAGTTTCATATCAGTAGCATCTGGACAAACAATATAATAAAAAAGTCAATCCGAGGAAATTTCAGGTGGGGGACTATGTCCAAAGGAAAGTCATCGACATTGCCGTAAAGTCGTTATATGGTAAGTTGGGACCAAACTAGGAAGGACCTTTAAAGGTAATCAGGGATGGCCTTCAAGGAGCATATCACTAGGAAACTCTGTAAGGCAGGGAGATACCAAGAGCATGGAATGTAACCAATCTCAAGAAGTTATAATTGTAGTCTTCTTTTTCAGCACATTTAGTTTACTCAAATTTTCATTTCAAACTTCTCTTGCTTGCAAGATATTATTCAATGAATAAAGGCCCATTTGCTCTCGTATTTCATTTTTATATATTGGCCTCTTCAATTTTTTGTTATGTATCTTAATCATTGTTCTAAAAGGTGCGCCTAGGCTTAACGCTTGGGAAAAATGCCCCGCATAAGCCTTTTACACCTTATTCTTGGTAAAAGGCTGAAGGTGCACTTGTTTTTTTAAAACAAAAATGCTTTATTGAAACGATATCGCCTTTTAAAGACTTTTTTTTTTAAAAAAGGACCAATATCCTATTCAAAACAATCAAAAGACAAATAATATCTCAAACCTCTCTGCCTCTCGTCCAAAAAAATGCGCGTTTTTTCTTTTTGTTTTTTTTAGTATTTAAAAAAATAGTATTTTAGTTTGCATATATTCAGACATATTTTAAGGTATGTACCAATTTAGTATTTTTAATAGCCTTATTATAGTTTAAAATGTTAAAATATATTTAAAAAAGGCCTAAATTCCTTTTCATGCCTTTTTACGCCTAAGGCCCACCTAGGCTTCTAAGGCTTAAGGCGTGGGCTCGACGCCTCAGTCATGCCCCATATTTTTTAGAACCTTAATCTCAATATTACGCATAATTTTCAAGTGATGACTCCCTCAACACAAAGAGAAATCACCTTCGATTACAATGAGTTGCTCAACGTATCTCAACCAAGTGACATCCTGGCACAAAAAAGACTCCTATGGATTATAATAAGTTATTCAACTTGTTTCAATTAAGGGATCTCATTATGTCGAGCAGGTTCACGTAATTATAATAAGTTGTTTGAGTTTATTTCAATTGCTACAACCCTCAAGTCTTTGTCATAAATAAACACAATAGATCTCATGAGTTCCCCGATAATATAAAAATCCCTACAGGGGATCCTCAGGCAAAAAAGCCAACGTAGGTTGGTCACCAACTGTATTGGTCGTTAAAAACGTGATCGAGCGTATGTCCCATTAGCCAGGTGCATTCTTGCCATCATCTCACCTAAGTCTAAGGGAGTGTGAGGACACAACCTAAAAGGTAAGTCAGATAGAATGATATTTCTAAGACATATTGGACTGGGAGAATGTTCGATACAAGTCGTCAAACTCGTTTAGCAGGCAAAGACCCAAAATGGTGAACACTTGTTATAGATTCATTTAAATAGCGAAAAGCCAAAAATAATCAACATTATTACATGATCAACAAAAGTTCTAAGTCATTGGTAAATGTCAACTCTTCCTAGTCGGCAGTCAAAATACAAATGCAATCATTAACTCATATTTAGTCAATTTATGCTCAAAATATGGAACAAGTTGATAATTAAACTTAAAACATTTTGGCAAAAAATTGGAGAGTAAAATTACAAAAATATAAGATATATCAAAGACTATACAATGACTCAGACCAATTATGGATGGCGAGAAAGATAGTCAGCTACGCGTGCTTTTCGACCATATTCTGGATTGAGAGCGAACACCTCTTCGTTATCTTCAAGATAATGATTTAGAAGCTGGGTAGTAATGGAAGCAGTTGGCTTCCATTTATCATCCTTCGATAAAGGAGGCTGGAGATAAACTGGGCAATCTACGTGGTACTTTTATCATAGGTATAATTCCTTTTGGGTCTTGAGCTCCCCGAGGGCAGTTAACCACCCACCATTAAATGCCACCTCCTCGGCTTCTTTCATCCTTGTTGGAGCATTGGCTCAGCCTTCATCATAATCCATTGCCCACACATCTGTAGAGCCCATTCTGAAGAGGTGCCTCAATCTTGTAACGACCTTTTGGATTCCAGCTGCAATGACATATCCTCTTTGGACGTCCTTTTTCAGCTTAGAGACCTCATTCTTTAAGGTGACATTTTCGGCCTGAATTAGCTTGCCTACTTGGCTCACATCCTTGTTCTCCAAGAGTTGGGACCTCAAACCATTTATCTCCTCTTGAACTGATGAATCAATTTCCTCCGTGATTTGGAGGTCATCCTTCAGTTTGGCTACCAGCTTGGATTGGTCCTTGTACTGTTCAGTCCTCGCTTTTAGTTGCTTGCATAACTTTATGAATGCTTTGAAAATGTAACTACTAATGACTGAACCTAAATTTTTCCCTAAGTTTGAGGTAGGAGTGATGTAGTTTTCTAGGACAATAGTCTACAAAGAGCACAAAAAAAAATGCAACATACATCAGCATAATTGAAAGAACAAGAAGCATCAATAAAAGCAGAAGTTTTTTTCATTGATCAACAGGGGGAGGCAAAAAGTCAGTACAACTAAAGAAAGTAAATTACAAGGCACGAGCAAAAGAAAAAGAAAAAGTCCTAAAACTATGGAACTTTATTCCTTCACCTGCTTGGAGCTTTCTGGCGCCTTCCCTTTCTCAATAGCCCTCATCTCTTGGTCGGTAACCGTTTTGACCTCAGTTGAATCCTTCTCAACATAGTTGACAGGCTGACCAATTGAAGGATCTTCATCAGTAAGTGGAGAGGGTCCTGGAGAGTGGATATGGAACATGTCAGATTCTGGAGAGACTCCCGCTGCCCCAAAAGTTTGATCCCATCCCTTTTTTAAGGACACTTTCTTAGCATAAGCGAACTAGATCTTAACATCGTCATTGGACGCATCTCAACCTTCCGTGTAGCTTCTATCCTTCACGCTCGATATCTCCTCCTGCAACTTTTGAACCTTCCCAACCAGGCCCATATTTTCTTGAATGAGCTTATCCTTCTCTGCGACCACCTGGCTGTTGGTCGCCAAAAGATCGGCGTTGGCCTTTGTCGATCTCTCTCTCTCCCTCTCAAGTGCAACACGGGCATTAGCTAAGTCTTTTTTGAACTTCTTCAGGGCTTCTTTCAGCTCCTATTTATTCTTGGACTGGTCGACATATTCATCCAGAAGGGTAGTAAAGTCAGTTAAAAACTATGAAAAAAATAAATAAGGACTAGTGCGCAGAAGATGAACACAAAGAAAAGATAAGTAAAAAAAGAATATTTAACAAAGCAAGTCCTTGGGCAGACTTGAGTGCCAGGTGGGTCGACCCCAGATACAAGGGGCGCTCGCGGTTAACTGCGAGCGTTGTCCCCTTTAGCAGATCAGGGGTAAGCATTAGAGTGATGTCCACACTAGACCCCTTAGAATCCATAGAAAAGAAGGACTCGATAGGGTCTTTTAAGGACAACCTCTTCTTGGCCTCCTCTTTCTTTCTCTCTCTTTCTTTTTTCATTTCTCTCTCTCTCTCTCTCTCTCTCTCTCTCTTCTTCTTCTTCTTCTTCTTCTTCTTCTTCTTCTTCTTCTTCTTCTTCTTCTTCTTCTTCTTCTCCCCCTTAGCTCCCTAGGTGGAACCACTAATTTTAAGGGAATACCCCTATGCTCTTTTCAGAGACTTCATACGATCAGAGAGTACAACCTAATTATCATCATCAATGTTCAACACTCTCCTCTTCACAGGGGGTTCCATATTTGTTGTTGTTGTTGTTGTTGTTCTTCTTCTTCTTCTTCTTCTTCTTCTTCTTCTTCTTCTTCTTCTTCTTCTTCTTCTTCTTCTTCTTCCTCAATTGGTTCAGGGAGCTATTTTTCAGGAATTTTTAAGATAGGGACCTTGTTAACTGGATGAGTGATGAAACTATTAGTAGTGTTTCTTTACTCCAACAAGTAAGCTGCAGCATGAGGGCACTCGCTGTCAAGAAGTCTATCTCGAACTCTCCAAGCTTTGAGTAGATCAACAACTCTCACCTCACGAAGGTCAGGTTCTTATTTTTGTTAAGAGCTTCAAAACAGAGGAAAAATACATATATTAGGAGACTAAAAATAGAAGTAGAAAGTAAGTAAACAGAAGTAAAAAAACCTCATGGAAACATAAGAAGAAAGACAATGACCTATATGATCCTCCCCGAGTCAGGGATCCAAGGACCTCGGTACCTCTCGCCCTAAAGTAAGGGAGGATGTTTCCAAATTGTGGCAATAAATCCTTGATCATAATAATCTTTATAGGAGTCAAGAAGATTCATGACTAAAACCCTATCAGTTTTTCTCGTTTTTAAGTACATATAGACCATAATTGGTGTGTAACCAAACGTAGCAGTAAAAAAGCTCAACAAGCCCAAAGTCGGTCCCATATAGTTCATTTATCCTATGGACCCCATTCACAATTTTTTAGACATTTAGGGATTATTAAGCAGGGACGACATCAAAGTACTTGAAGAATCTCTGAAAAAAGAGGTTTGGGGGAAAAGTTAAACCCCTATGTGTAATCAAAAGGGTATGAATCCAGTGCCCCCTATGTCATGAACATCTTTGGGGATGGTGGCATAATCGATTTCCATCCATTTTGGGATATTATAGGACTTCCTAAACTCTGGTACAGTTTTATTATCAAGAATAGCTAGGGATGATGAAAGACCTCTAGCAACAAAAGAAGACTATTCTAAATAGTGAAAGCAAAAAAAAAGGTTAGAAAGACTTACATAAGTGTATGGGAAGCTTTAAGAATATGAAGGACAAAAGAGAAGAACGCATTAAAAGTTTTATGGGAGAGCAACGTTTGAAAAATAACGGTTGGAGGTGATATACCTGGATTTGAATCTCACGCTAAAGATGGAGCATAAGTATTGATGAGGATTCTAGCGCTCCAATTACGTGTTCAACACAATTACAAGTCTGCCATGGTGTTTGATTTCAGACGATCATACCCTCACAAGTTCACAAGTATTACAAGCATGCCACGCTGGTTTCAAAATAATTTTAGGCCATGGGCCTTAAACTTACTTAAAGTCTATTGGACCAAATGTTTATCTCAAAGATGTTAGGGGCAATTGTGAAGGCTTATTTATTCAAGCCTAAAAGTGTAGCCGACCATCCCAGCGTAGATAGTGGACTGCCCGACCTAAACCAGTTATTTATTTAGAGCCGTGTATTTAACATGTTCTTAAATGCATGGAGATATACTCAAATCGGTTACCAACAATCTCGGAGGAGATATTCAGGGACACTACGATTTATGTATAAGCTAATTGAGTTACTCTCAATCACTTATTTTTTATAATTATAAATTATAAACCCCGGACCGGGGAAATGAGATGTAACCTCGATTATTGAGAGATACTAATAAGAACATAGTAACCTCTCTGTGGACATAGGCAAGTGTCGAATCACGTACATCTGATGTTGTGTTTGATTATTTGCTTTCATCTCGATATTGCTTTTTAAATCTTTTATTGCGATAATTCTTACACTCACAGTGGGCTTGTCTCAATAAGTGTCCTATCTAATACACAAAATTTTAATGCTAAACAGACTTACTTACTAGTCAATAAGGTTGTTGAAATGCTACTCTCTTTTACTTTGTTAATAAATGAAATTCATGTGGGGCTTTTGCAAATGATCTTCTAGGACAAAGACTTTGAAAAGTATTTCTCTATCTGTGAAGCTTTTTCAAAAAGTTAAAATTAATTTTCAAACTTTACACATGTTCCAACAATCTTTTGCTTGTAAATTTTGAAAATATTTTTAGCGAACAATATTTCATAGAATTGTGCACAAATAAAGATGTTTTTCGACTTGAATCTGTACGTAGTAAAGATGATTCAAAATATACTAGAATAATTGTAATTTTGAACTTTATTTGACAAACATTTCACACATAACCCTACTTGGGTGTAGTTACAAACCCAACACATTACGACGATGTTCGGCTCTAGGCATAGGCCAACTAGGCCTTCGCCCAAGCCCTTCCAATTAATCGAGGCCCCAAAATTTATAAGAAAAAATTGTATACAAAACATTTGTTTAAAAAAATGTAGTTATGGAAAAAAAATTAGAGTTTACCACTTAAAAATGCCACGCAAAAAATATCCCACTCTAAAACTAAATATTTTTACCACTTAAAAAAAAGAGCTCCAAAAAAGTCCAAACTCACTTTAATACTAAATTCACAAAGGTGAGCCAAATTTTAACACACTCACTCATAAAATTTGTTAATATCAATTAAAAATAATATTTAGGTTGAATTAGATAAAAATATTATCAGTTCATAAGGATTATAAATTAATAATTTTTTAACCCACTTTTTTAGAACAACAAAACAATTCATTTTGAGTTAATTTTTTGGGGGGTACCGTGGAATGTTAAGAACCCATAAAAAAATAAAGCTAAAAATTATTTTTTTACTATTTAAAAAAATTCGTTCATTAACCTATTTTAGAGAAAGACCAAACAATAAGAAAATGATCTTCTTCTGCTTTGGTGAAGTCCCAGATCTGGTGAAGTCCCAGATCGGTTGCATGTGAGAATCTCCTTCCAGACTCTTTCTTATAAACAACCTTACTTTCCCTCTTTAAACCTTAGTTGGCTAAACTTTAAATAGTTGATTGACTTTGAGTTTAAAGTTTGGCGTGCATGGTTATTTTAGTAAAAAAAATTGAGAGTAAAATGATGCTAATCCTAGTTTTTTTTGTTTCATTTTTTATGAAAAACTAAGTTTTATCTATCTTTTGATAAACATCATAATTTTTGTTAAAAAATTGACTAATAAAAATGTTGTAATCTAATATAGTTTTTTTTAAATTCTTTTTTTTTGAAAGTTTTTGATTCTTTTAAACACTAGTTGGGCAAGCTATAATGAGCTTGCCCAAAGTTAATTTTCAAAATTTGGTTTTTAATTATTCTCACCGTGGTTGAGTTTTTTACTTGATGATTTAATTTTTTTTATTATTTCGGATTTTACCAAAAAAACCGATTTTATCGCAAATCGCACGGTTAAGTTTGCACGATTCAGTTTGATTTTATCCAATGCTAATATGATTCTTAATGAGTCCTTATTTGAAACTGGCGAGAAGGTCTCATTGTAATCAATGTCTTCTCGTTAATTAAAATATTTGGCGACAATTCTAGTTTTATGTGGTTCGATAATTTCTTTCGGATTAAGTTTGGTCTTAAAGATCCATTTGCACCCAACTAATTTTTGTCCTTCTGGCAATTCGACCAACTCCAAACTTAATTTTCATCCATAGATTTTATTTCTTTATTCATGGCATTAATCCATTTATTAGAATCATCACTATTTACATCTTTTTCATAAGAAATCAGATCATTAATATTCCCCACATTAAATTCGGCCTCGTAAATGTATACCACATAGTCAGTCGAAATTGTCAATCTCTTTTTTCTCTTTTAGATCTTCTTAATGTAACTTCCTTTGCTGCTTCAACAGGTTCATTAGTTATAGTCTCATTATGTGGTTATTCAGTTGGTTGATCATTCACTTGTTATTAATTGTTATTGATTGAGTCAATGATCGGTTCAATGACAATGTTAGGAACAACAGGTACATTATGAACTCGGGGTAGAAGAATTTATATCCCGACTTCTTGAATGAGTACCTCCCTATCTCTTTCACTCCCACTGACCTCACATCTCCAATGAATTTAGCATTTCCAGATTCTATTATTCTCGTTGTATGATTAGGATAATTAAATTTATATCCTTATTGACTTTCCTCGATACCCAATGAAATGACAAGATAATGTCCTAGGATCCAATCTATTTTCTTGAAGGTTATAATTTATGACGCCCCAAACCGAATTTAGAGTAAATGTCGGACTTAACTCTCATCCAAGTCCGAGGGTTAAGGGGGAGGGGGAAATTACTTTTAATTTATTTAAGAAAATGTTTATTAAAAATTGTCATATTAAAGAAAAACCATTTATTATCCAATTATTCAATAATAATTTCAGTCCATTAATTTAAATAAATCTCATTTAATTATTTTGTAAAAGAGTCCAGCTAAAATATCATTAAACCACAATTAATAGAAAATGCCCTTTATTATTACAAACCAAAGTTCCAAGTTCAAGTCCAAATTTAAATAGTACAACTCAGACATAATTAAATATCGAACATTGCCGCTATGGGATAGTAGTAATCAGAGCTCTAACAACGATCGAAACTCTCGGGAACCTTACCAACACAAGCTTTTGCGTCCTTACCTAAAGTGCGTGTGGGTTTTGAAAAGTAGGTATGAGCGGAATGCCCAGTAGGGTGGGAGATACTAAGTAATAATTTGTACTAAAATACTATACGTATACAGTATCTTTTAATATTTCAAGAAAACAATTTATTCAATTTATGTAAATGAATGCAACTATATGCAACGCTTCTGATCTAGATGCCCAAACTCACACTTAAGCCAGTTCATGTCTCGTGCCAGAGACTTATTTAGTTGAATATTAGTCCTTAACAATTTATTGACTTAAGTGCCTTTAACTTACGAATATTCTCATTCTTAATTATTTATTGCAAGATTTATCAATCTTTGCCTTAGAGTCTAGCCATCAGTCCTGGACTTCACGGGCTCTACACAATCGGTCTCCAGTTGCCATATGTTCTTCTGTAGAGGCTTTGGGGTCTTTCACCGCTAGGGACATCATGCCCTACTTAATTCTTGGCATCATCCAAGTATCCTTTCTTATATTTTCCACGTATTTCACATTTATCACATTTCATATATTTAATTATTCTCATCATTTTCCAAGTTCATTGTTCTTTTCACTTTCACTTGTGTCACACTTTATTATTTATCACTTTCTTAATTTTTTCAATTAGACTCGACCGAGGAGGCCATAAATGCAACACCGTTTTCGAATATTATTTTCGTGAAACTTATTATTTTCTCTTAGAAAAAATATGTCTTTAATTTATTTTTATCAAACTCACTTCATACATTTAATTGCAAAATAAATTCTTGACAATATACTACTCACTGTATTTACGACAATGCCACTACTATTTATTTTACACAAATATTATCCTTTTAAATGGGTTTAATAATACTAATTTCACCAAAATCATTTTATAACTTATCAAAAATATATTTATGATATTTCCAACATAATTTAAGTAATAAATTCCAAATTTCATAAAAAGAGTTTATTTTCATTTTAAATAGCTAGAAAATCCATATTTAAGTCTTTAATCTTTATTTTTGAAATTAATAAAATAGGGCTGTACTTTTCATATTTCTAAAAACATGTTAAAAACAGTATACTCCATCTTTAATCATCTTAATTAGTGAACCCATGAATTACTTCAACATTTTACACAAGTTCCATGGATTTCTACCTAGGAAATCCTCCAAAATGCTACTAACATGCTCATAATTATGAAGTCTTTCACCGTAATCATTTTCTGAATATTTCATGCTATAATGATTCATTATAATAGCATCATTTATAATTATTTCAACTTCAAAACTAATTCTAGCATGAAAATCAAAATTTTCAACAAGGCAAAATAAGTAAAATACTTCCATTTTTAAGCATGATTTTCATTACTTTAACACATGATTTTAAGCTTTAGAAATGAGTTGAGAGGAGAACCCTACTTGGATAATATGGAGGATGAATATAATCAAGAAAGAAGTCCAAGAATAAGCTCAAAAAATAACTCCAAGGTAAGCTCCAAACTTCCAATATTAAGCTCCAAAAATAACTCCAAGGTAAGCTCCAAACTTCTAATATTAAGCTCCAAAAATATGCTGAAAATGATTTCTTCAAGCTTTTACACTCTTATGTGGTTGTTCTAATGTGTTTACAATGAGAGAATTCAAGGCCTATTTATAGTTGTTTGGGAGTCACCATGACCGTTGGATCAAAACAAGATTGGATGGTTGAGATTAATGGTGTGCCACCAACCACTCCATTAATGCAACCCACCAACCACTCTATTAATGAAACCTACCAATCACTCCATTATTGCAACCTACCAACCACTCCATTATTTCTTATTCCATTTTATATTTTACTATTTTCACAACTTAAAATAGCTCTAAAACAGGACTAATGATATTTTTGGAAGATGTCCACGAAGAGAAAGATGCTCAAAATTAAATTTCAAGTCAATCTTGAATTTTTCAGAATTTTTTGAGTATTTTAATTTTTTTGACGAAAATAATAATTTATTTATTTATTTATTTTTTGACTTTTGACCCCATGGCACTCTTAGACCTATTTTTAGTATTCCATAAATATGTTTAAATTATTTTTAACCCCAATAAAACATACTACAAAAATCACGCAAGTTGCAGTTTACGCGTCGGTACTATTCATGTCACAATTTTAATAGTTCTAGAATAATACGGGGAGTACGAATAAATAATCATGAAAACTCGTGCAGCGTGGAAATAGAACGCAACGAATTAATATTACCGTATAATTCGATTACCACAGGATGATGAATACAAAATAAAAGGGGAGAGTATTACATTCTCCCCTCCTTAGGAGATTTCGTCCCCAAAATCAAAACCAAATCATTCGAAAAGATGAGGGTGTTCTGCTCGCATTTCGGCTTCTCACTCCTAAGTTTCTCCTTCAACACCATGGGATTCCCAAAGGACTTTCACTAACGGGATGACCTTGTTACGTAGGACCCTGTCCTCATGATCCAAGATGGAGATAGGTCGTGTCAAGAAAGTGATATCTTCTTCCAGCTCGATGTTATTCCAGTTGATGACATGTTATGGATCGTGAAGATACTTCTTCAGCATCGAAACATGGAATACATTATGAACACGAGCTAACTGCGGACGCAATGCTAAACGATAGGAGACATTCCCAATTCGTTCTAAAATCTCAAAAGGACCAATAAAACGTGGAGCGAGTTTACCCTTCTGCCCAGATCTTTAGCTTACAGTCCGTGCCATTTTTTTCAACAACACACGGTCACCTACCAAAAACTCCAGAGGTATACGTCAATTATCAGCATAATTCTTTTGCCGATCTTGAGCCGTGACAAGTCTCTGTCCGATCAACTGAACCTTGTTTGTCATCTCATTGATTAGATCAGAACTAGTGAGGTGCTTCTTGTCAACCTCTGTCCAGCATACAGAAGAACGACATGGACTTTCATACAAAGCCTCAAAAGGAGCCATCTCAATGCTGGCCTGATAACTGTTGTTGTAAGAGAATTCTGCCAGATGCAAATTCTCATCCTAACTCCCTTGGAAATCTAGCGCACAGGCTCTCAACAAGTCTTCTAAAGTCTGAATCGTACGTTCTGATTATCCATCTGTCTCTTGATGATATGATGTACTCAAATTCAGTTCTGTACCCAACTCTTGTTGAACCTTTTTCCTGAATTGAGAAACAAATCGTGGATCTCTATCTGAAATAATCATGAGAGGGATTTAATGAAGTCGGATTATCTTTCGAATATATAACCTTGATAACTTGGCTATATTATCCGTAACTTTCATCGGGAGGAAATGATACGACTTAGTGAGACGGTCTACAATAACCCAAACTGCATCGTGACCCCGTTCAGATCGGGGTAGAGCAGTGACGAAGTCCATTGTGATATGTTCCCATTTCCACTCGGTTATAGGGAGTGGTGCTAGTAACCGTGCTGGTTTCTTATGCTCGACTTTTACCTACTGATAAGTATAGTACCTTGAAACAAATTCAACCACATCTCTCTTCATACCGAACCATCAGAAATCCCTACAAAGGTCCTTATACATCTTTGTTTACCCTGGGGTGTATACTAAACAGGGACTGGTGGAATTCTGCTAAAACCTCTTCTCGTAGTTCTCTAATGGGTGGAACAATCAACATGCCCTTATGACGTAAACCACCATCCTTGTCCATCGTGAGAGTATCAAACTCACCACATACCCGAATACGATCCTTGAACTGCACAATCTCTCCGTCGAGTGATTGAGCATCGAGGAATTTTTGATGAGCACGTGGCCTGGATATTATTCCCCACAAGTAGGCCCTATTTCTCGTCATTTGAGCATGCATTCCAAAATTTTAAAGTTCATTATACATCCGTCGTCGATAGCAGTTCATCGCAGCTAAGGAAGGTTTTAACTTCCTACTTAGAGCATCTGCCACTACGTTGGCCTTTCCGGTATGATTCTCTAAGGTAAAGCCATAATCTTCCAGGAGTTCAATCCATCTCCGTTGTCGCAAATTGAGATCTCGCTGAGTGAAGATGTACTTGAGGCTCTGGTGATCTGAGAATACTTTGAATTATTCATTATAGAGATAGTATCTCCAAATCTTGAGAGCAAACACTATAGCTGCTAACTCTAAGTCATGGGTGGGGTAGTTCCTTTCATGTATCTTGAGATGTCGGGATGCATAGGTAATTACTTGACCCAATTTCATGAGCATTGCGCCAAGTCCTGATCTAGAAGCATCGCAATACACTGTATAGTCTTTCCCTCGCTTGGGAAGAATGAGAACTGGTGCCGATGTGAGTCTAACTTTCAACTCTTGAAAGGCAGCTTCATATTCCCCTGACCACTCGAAGCAAACATCCTTTTGTGTCAGCTGAGTAAGAGGCAAGGAAATCTTGGAGAAGTCCTGAATGAATCTCCGATAATAACCGGTTAATTCGAGGAAACTTCTTAGCTCAGTAACTGACTTAGGCCTGTCCCAACTAAGAACTTCTTCAACCTTGGATGGGTCGACCAAAATTCCCGCTCCAGATACCACCTGGCCGAGGAATCTGACCTCATCCATCCAAAACTCGCACTTGCTGAATTTTGCAAATAACTGATTCTCTCTAAGCAGCTGAAGAGCAGTGAGAAGATGCTCCTCGTGATTGACATCAGAGGATGATTACACCAGAATGTCGTCAATAAAGACAACTACAAACCGATCTAAGTACGGACGGTAGGTACGGTTCATAAGGTCCATGAAAGCTGCTGGGACATTAGTTAGGCCGAAAGGCATAACTAAAAACTCGTAATGACCATATCGAGTGCGAAAAGATGTTTTGGGAATATCTTCTTCCTTGACTCGTAACTGATGGTAACCAGATCGAAGGTCGATCTTGAAAAATCTGCTTGCTCCTCGAAGTTGGTCAAATAAGTCATCAATCCGTGGAATAGGATACGTATTCTTTATAGTTACCCTATTCAGTTGTCTGTAATCGATGCAAAGTTGGAGAGAATTATCTTTCTTCTTGGCAAATAATACTGGTGCTCCCCATGGAGACACACTTGGAGGTATAAACCCTTTGCTTGATAAATCTTCTAACTGGGTCTTCAATTCCCGCAACTCTGCTGGAGCCATTCTATGAGGAAGAATATAAATGGGTGAAACGCCGTGATGAACATCAATGGTGAAATCAATCTCCTGACATAGAGGCAAACTAGAGAGGCTTTCAGGAAAAACATCAAGAAATTCTCAAATAACTAAAGGTCTGATAACGTGCGACTAGGCTCTTCTTGAGAGAAAATACTACTCAACCAACCAACGAAATGTCATTGCTCTCAAATCGTAGAGAACTTACATAGATAGTCGACATTTTGTTCACTGTTAAAACGATAACGAGATCCATCTGGAAGTAATACAGAAATGGCGCCGAAACACGACAACCAATCCATACCGAGTAACACCTCAAAGCCATCCATATCCATCAGTATTAAATCATATTCCAGAATAAAATCTCCCGCAATAACTATGCAACTTCTACAAATCTTGTTCAGAATAACACCACTACCTATGGGTAATCCTATGAAGATCGGGGGACTAAAATTTTCTACGTCAAGACCCAAACAAAATGTTAAAGAACCCGATATAAAGGAATGAGATGCACCCGAATCGAACAATGCTTTAACCCATGTACTGAATAATAGAATAATACCTTCCATTACTGAAGGATTTTGGGGAAGTGTTGAGTGCTGGGTAAGAGCATAAGCACGACCTTGATTGAACCTGCTAGATTGGCCACTGTGTATCTGAGTCTGTCCACGATTTCCCTGATTTGGATGAGGCATATTGGAACTATGCATAGGTTGTTGTCGAGGTCCTGAGATGGGTTGTTATTGCTGTTGTGAAGGGCGAGTCTGATTGGGATTTCTTCCAGACATGATATTGCCATTTTGATAGCTTCCCTGATGTCCCCTGTTCTCCCGCTGAGGATACTCTCGCATCATATGATCCGTGGACCCATAAATAAAGCAAGCCCTAGGGGATGTTGGGCTCTGGTTGTTACTTCTCTCTCCTGTGCCTGTTCTGATGTTGGCAACGAAACCCCTATTTTCGTATTTGAATTTCTTGCCATTAGCAGAAGATCCACCATTCGGATTTAGTTGGGTGCCTCCAGGAGTTCTTTTCTTATCCCTAATGACTCGATAGTCTTTAGCCTCAAGCTCTAGGTGGATCGCCTTGTTTACTGCCATCTCAAAATTGATATGATCAAAACCCACCACAAGCTTACGAATGTGAGGATTTAATCCTTTCACAAATAAACTCGTCTTCTCGGTGTCATCTGATCTGACAGACTTTACGTGCTTTACTAAGCTTTCAAACTCAGCCTGATATTCGTTCACTGACAGCTTTCCTTGAATCAGCTGGGTGAACTCGTCTTTCTTAGCATCTTTATATGCCTGGGGAAAGTACCGATTAAGAAAAGATGTCCTGAAATTGTCCCATGCCACTGTCTCGGTAACGCTGGTAAAGTGAGTAGTCCACCATCATTGTGCCTATTCGGTGAGTTAAAAAGTAGCCAACTTAACCTTATGCTCAAATGGGACGTCGAGAACATCCATGGCTCGTGTAACTTCCTCGAGCCATTCTTTCGCGACATCGGGCCCAGTGGAACCATTGAAGGTAGGATGATTTAACTTCCTGAACACTTTCAGTATGGATGCCACTGTGGAGCTTTCGATGGAACCACTGTGGTTACCCCTTTCACGTTGGGATAAAGTGTCAGCCAATAGACGTAAGGCATCTTCCATACGTTTAAGCCCGATGTTCTCGGCTTCAACGCTAGTACGCTTGGGAGGCATCCTAAAGGGATAAGGTGAGTTTAGCACAATGGTAAAAGGGAAATTGTACTAGGGTATAATAATGTGAATTCGTAACGCCACACACGTCGAACCTAATGCTCTGATACCAAGTTGTGACGCCCCAAATCGAATTTAGAGTAAATGTCGAACTTAACTCTCATCCAAGTCCGAGGGTCAAGGGGGAGGGGGAAATTACTTTTAATTTATATAAGAATTTTTTTTTAAAATTGTCATATTAAAGAAAAACCATTAATTATCCAATTATTCAACAATAATTTCAGTCCATTAATTTGAATAAATCTCATTTAATTATTTTGTAAAAGAGTCCAGCTAAAATATCATTAAACCACAATTAATAGAAAATGCCCTTTATTATTACAAACCAAAGTTCCAAGTTCAAGTCCAAATTTAAATAGTACAACTCAAATATAATTAAATATCGAACATTGCCGCTATGGGATAGTAGTAATCAGAGCTCTAACAACGATCGAAACTCTCGGGAACCTTACCGACACAAACTTTTGCGTCCTTACCTAAAGTGCGTGTGGGTTTTGAAAAGTAGGTATGAGAGGAATGCCCAGTAGGGTGGGAGATACTAAGTAATAATTTGTACTAAAATACTATACGTATACAGTATCTTTTAATATTTCAAGAAAATAATTTAATCAATTTATGTAAATGAATGCAACTATATGCAACGGTCCCGGGCTAGTTTCCCAAACTCACACTTAAGCCATTTCATGTCTTGTGCCAGAGACTTATTTAATTGAATATTAGTCCTTAACAATTTATTGACTTAAGTGCCTTTAACTTAAAAATATTCTCATTCTTAATTATTTATTGCAAGATTTATAAATATTTGCCTTAGAGTCTAGCCATCAATCCTGGACTTCATGGGCTCTACACTATCGGTCTTCAGTTGCCATATGTTCTTCTGTACAGGCTTTGGGGTCTTTTACCACTAGGGACGTCATGCCCTACTTAATTCTTGGCAGCATCCAAGTATCCTTTCTTATATTTTCCACGTATTTCACATTTATCACATTTCATATATTTCATTATTCTCATCATTTTCCAAGTTCATTGTTCTTTTTACTTTCACTTGTGTCACACTTTATTATTTATCACTTTCTTAATTTCTTCAATTAGACTCGGTCGAGGAGGCCATAAATGCAACACCGTTTTCGAATATTATTTTCGTGAAACTTATTATTTTCTCTTAGAAAAAATATGTCTTTAATTTATTTTTATCAAACTCACTTCATACATTTAATTGCAAAATAAATTCTTGACAATATACTACTCACTGTATTTACGACAATGCCACTACTATTTATTTTACACAAATATTATCCTTTTAAATGGGTTTAATAATACTAATTTCACCAAAATCATTTTATAACTTATCAAAAATATATTTATGATATTTCCAACATAATTTAAGTAATAAATTCCAAATTTCATAAAAAGAGTTTATTTTCATTTTAAATAGCTAGAAAACCCATATTTAAGTCTTTAATCTTTATTTTTGAAATTAATAAAATAGGGCTGTACTTTTCATATTTCTAAAAACATGTTAAAAACAATATACTCCATCTTTAATCATCTTAATTAGTGAACCCATGAATTACTTCAACATTTTACACAAGTTCCATGGATTTCTACCTAGGAAATCCTCCAAAATGCTACTAACATGCTCATAATTATGAAGTCTTTCACCGTAATCATTTTCTGAATATTTCATGCTATAATGATTCATTATAATAACATCATTTATAATTATTTCAACTTCAAAACTAATTCTAGCATGAAAATCAAAATTTTCAACAAGGCAAAATAAGTAAAATACTTCCATTTTTAAGCATGATTTTCATTACTTTAACACATGATTTTAAGCTTTAGAAATGAGTTGAGAGGAGAACCCTACTTGGATAATATGGAGGATGAATATAATCAAGAAAGAAGTCCAAGAATAAGCTCAAAAAATAACTCCAAGGTAAGCTCCAAACTTCCAATATTAAGCTCCAAAAATAACTCCAAGGTAAGCTCCAAACTTCTAATATTAAGCTCCAAAAATATGCTGAAAATGATTTCTTCAAGCTTTTACACTCTTATGTGGTTGTTCTAATGTGTTTACAATGAGAGAATTCAAGGCCTATTTATAGTTGTTTGGGAGTCACCATGACCGTTGGATCAAAACAAGATTGGATGGTTGAGATTAATGGTGTGCCACCAACCACTCCATTAATGCAACCCACCAACCACTCTATTAATGAAACCTACCACTCTATTAATGGAGGGTCACTTCGCGATGGGCGCTGGTCTGGTAGGGCGCAGTTAGCCTAAGCGACATGGCTCTCACCTTCCATTGGCCAAGCACTTTCGACGTATATCGAACGGTTCCCCCGCATCGTACCTCTTGATCGAAGTCATGATGGGAGGTATATCGCAGGGAACTCATTCACGTACGCCGAGTATATCGAATTCGCTCTCACATGTACCGTCCCCACGAGGTATATGGTGAGGCAATTCACGTACACTCATGTATATCAAATGGCTTGTCCACACGTACCGATTGCCCGCAAGAGCAAGACGTATATCATGGAAGTCACGCCAAAGGGGGGAACCCTTTTCGATTCACCCAACCAACTGCATACCCGTATATAGGTATCATGCCTAGGACACACATATGAGATTGCCGGTTTCAACTCGAAACTCTGCCAAAATTTCGGGTCGGCCAGCAGCTCGAATTTTTTATGCATTTTTAAAATGGGATCCTGTCCATGAGCCTGGTCACAAGTCCAGTGATAGCTTTTCATATATTACAAACCAAATTTTTCCAGGCTCAAATCCCGTCTGGCATTTCATTTTGCATTTAGGAGAATTAATACAAGTGAAAACATACTAATTATAATAATCATGCTGAGACCGTCTCTAAAAAGAAAATTCTCCTTTTTCTTTATCAAAAATATAAAAATATTTTGTCTTTCAATCTCGAAAAAAATGTCAATTTTTTTTATCCCTTTTTATAAAAAATAAATCCCATTTTACGCCTTCTCAGGTCGATCGCAAGCCCTTGGCCTGGCTCCTTATTGGCTTCGATCTTTAGTTAAGTCACCCTAGAGTTCCGTCCGTTCCCCTATTACTTCTTTCGAGTCCGGAATCCATCCGCCTTCCATGGAGAACACAGATCAAGTACCCGTTGTGTGGCCGGATCTGACGATAGTCCTAGCTCAGCTTGTGTCAAAGATTGACAACCTCCAAATTGAGGTCCGAGAGATGAAATAAAACTAGGTTGCCGTCCCTCAAGATCCCGAGGCCTATGCCCTCACGCTATGGATCCACCCGAGCTCATGTGGGTTCCCGAAGAGTATCAGCACGCTCGATGTGTCCCTCCTGTTAATGGGCCACCGCCTGCCCAGCTTCCTATATCGAACCTTGCCCAACATGGGGATAGCTTGCCTATGATCATTGATCCGAAGGAATAAGAGATGAACAAAGTCAAAGAGGACCTCAAGTTGCTCACCAAGAAGTTCGATCAAGTCAGAATACCAGGAAATTACATGGACTACAACCACATGTCTCCTTATCCTAAAGTGAGGTTACCTGAGAAGTTCAAGATGCTAAATATTGAGAAATTCGGAGGAAGTGGGCCCCCGATTGTTCATCTTCGAAGTTATCACCGTTCCATGACTCTACTAGGGGCTTCTAAAGAAGTGATGGCCCAATTGTTTTAACAACTTTGAAGGATTGCGCCCTCCGATGGTTTTTGTCTCTCAAGGAGTCCAAAATTCGTAGTTGGGAGGATGTAGCCTGGTAATTCATGTCGCAGTACAAATACAACGAAGAGCTTGAGGTCACCTGCCGTAATTTAGAGCTGCTCAAATAGAACTCTGGAGAATCAGTCAGTAACTTCATCGCCCGATGGAGGGAAAAAGCAACAATCATGACCAATCGGCCTTTTGAGGAAGAACAAGTTAGCATAGTGAAGAAGAAGTTCTTACCCCATGTTTGAGCAACAATCGGAGGACAATACTATCCCCACTTCCGAGCTCGTAGAGAAGCAGGAGTAGAAATCGAGGAAGGTCTTGCCAAAATAGATGTCGACCCAAAAAAGGTGTCCGAACAGTTCACCCCCTGAAAATATGACAAGCCTGCCAATGCCACAGTCTCAACCATTAACAACATCTCTCAACCAACCACATCATGGGAGCCAGTAAGCCGCCCTGTCCCAGTCCTAAAGGAATAAACCGATCTCCATGCTCCCCTCTCCAAAGTTTATCAAGCCTTGTTAAGACAAAACCTTATCAAACTTTTGGATCCCCATCCATTGCCAAATCCACTCCCAAGAAATTTCAAGGCAGATGCCCATTGCGCCTTCACAAAACTGCTGGCCATACCACCGACTAATGCCTTCACCTTCGAAACATAATCCAAGGTCTAATTGATCGGGGTACTATCGGCCCACCAGCTAATCCTAAGCCAAACACTACTCATAACTCACTTTCAAATCATGCCAGTGCTATCTTTCTAGAAGAGAACCCGAAATTCGATCCCTCAACTCAAATCAAACCCATATACTCTCCTAAACCTCTCCAAATTTTCCCATATCTCCTCCTACACCTTGATAGCCTCGCTGATCAGGCACTGTCACTCCTAACCAGAGCATGCATCGTTGTCCGTACCCGTTCCAAAAGTGGAAGTATGGAATTATCATAAGTCTTAAACCAACTCCTAGAGTTCGCGCTGAAATTTCCCTCACAAATGATCATTGATTGCCAAAGGTTCAGTATACTATTCTTGGAATCACGAAAATGGTCCTGAGAGTCAGATAGTTGCGTAGTACTGACCGATGAAGGCAGTCTGGATGATGTCATCCCGATCATGGCAGAATTATTCAGGCAAACCAATTACATTTGCAGTATGACCGAGTTACTTGATGCTTTGAAGCTACAAGGGCGCCTGGTCCCTTCACCCTTACACATCCCCATATAATGGGATGACCTGTATAAAGAAGCCGTTGAAGTTATGGAATGCATAGACTTTACATGCAAAGACAAAATTATTGCCACCGGATGGGGGGAAGAATTCGGATATTCGAATGAAGAATAAGCTTTCAAAAAAACTGGCCCGATATTTGACATGTGTGGGATGATATCATTCGAAGAACTCCTCAGAGAAATAAACAAGGTAGAAAAATAACCCGAGATCGATGAGGAAACGGGATTCATGTTTTTCCCTTCTTCAGTAAATCATATTACAAGATTAGGGAGGCATTACCAGATCCCAAACTCACTACTAGCCAGTGACTAAGGGAAGGGCATTAAAAACATTCCTATGCCAGAGATGACCCTCGAGGAGAGTAAGATCCTCGATCAACTAAAGAAAAATCAAACTAACATTACTTTATGGGGGATTTTCATGTCTTCTCAGCTACACAGAAATGTTTTGATCAAGTTGCTCACTAGACCCACATTTCAGCCTTCTACCACACCAGAATAAGCGGTAAATTTGGTTAGATCCTTGATCTCTACCCGAATGCTATCTTTTTTCAAAGAAGAAACCCCCAAGATTGGGTCAAACCACAATCATGCACTCAACATCTCCGTCGAAGTTATGGGGAAGGTTGTGCCACTCTCTCTTGTCGATAATGGATTCGCCTTAAATGTTTTCCCACTGAGAACCTTCAAATGTTTATGCCTGAAGGAAAGCGACCTCGCTCCAACCTCCGCTCGTGTGCGTTCCTACGATAATACCCATCGGGAGGGCATGGGATCCATAAAGCTTGTAATAAGGGCTGACCCTATAAACCCTATCGTTGAATTCCAGGTTATTAACATCCCAGCCTGTTTCAACCTATTGCTAAGACGATCTTGGCTCCACAGTATCAAGGGTGTGTCTTCCTCACTCCATCAGAAAGTAAAGTTTTTCACCGACGGACGGGGCATTACCATATTGGGTGACGACGACAATACCGAGGGTGAAAGTACCAGCAGTCCGATCCTTGAGATACAATAGGGGTCAAATGATATGCTCCTATTAGGATTCTGAGTTAAACCACTTCCACTCCTGGTAGGGGACAACTTCAAAGAAAGGGTTTGTCCAGAATACGACCCTCGTGGCACATCAATGTGATATAGATGTTCAGAAACATGCACTTTATGCCCATACTGGGGCTAGGATAAAGACAGAAGGGATACTCGAGACGATTGAACTGAAGAAGGCTTTACCTCATTGTGGTTTGGGCTATCAACCATCAGAATAAGAGCTCAGAATGATCCTCCAGTCTCGACCAAAGAGAGGACTAGACTGCGTCCAGACTATACCATGTGACTCCTTAAATGGACGATTCATCAAAGAGTGTGAGGTCTTCCCCTTTTGCGACTTTTTGGAACCATCGTATGACCATACAGACAAGAAGATAAAGCCTGAAATGGAGATCTTTTTCCAAGACAGCTACCCATGGGCCGAAGGTTCCCAACACCATGAACAACCGTTCATCAAAGATACTGAAAAGACTGAGGAAAGTGACTCCGAAGATTCCTTTAACTTACAGACGCTGAGGCTGACACTCTGCATGGTTCATTCAGGAACTACATCACTGAATCCATCCCAACTAATTAAAGCTGCTGATATACCTCTCCTCAACTGGCATGCTGCGCCAGTTCTACCTGCTAAAACCTCCCCTAAACCTAATGTTTACCCCTTTTCTTCTTGTGTTGTCCATCCTTGCTCAAATGTAATTGAGTCCTCTTTTAATGAGGTTCTCAATGCTATTTTTCCTATCAATGAAATAAACGAAGATTTTGAGTATCTTGTTGTGCCTTACATTAACTGTTTGGATTCTAATCAAACTTTTGATGATGATGATTTTGTAAATGAACAATTCTTAACTGATCTAAATAAGGTTAATAATAAATAACATAATCGCGTTCAAGTTAATGAAGAAGAGACTGTGGTTATTAACCTCGGTTCTAGTAGCCGACTGCGCGAGATTAGGATAGGGGCTACCCTTAACGAGCATGAGCGTGCACAACTCGAAGAATTGTTAAAGGAATTCGTAGATGTCTTCGCATGGTCCTACGACAATATGCCCGTCATTGATCCTGAAATAGCTCAGCATGAGATCCCCACTCTCCCAGATTACAAGCCGATTAAACAAAAGTTGAGGAAACTCCGCACCGAATGGTCGCTCAAGGTCAAAGAAGAGGTGGTCAAACAGTTGAACATAGGCTTCATTCGTTTGATCGAATATCCCACATGTCTAGCTAACATAGTTCCCCTGCCGAAATCAGGAGGAAATGTTCGGATGCGTGTAGACTATCGAGATTTGAACAAAACATCTCCAAAGGATGATTATCCGCTACCCAATATCGACATGATCGTGGACAACATAACCAGTCATGCTCTCAAGTCATTCATCGATGGGTTTGTCGGATACAACCAAATCAAAATGCACCCAGAACATCAAGAAAAAAATGCATTCATCACCCCATGGGGATCCTTTTGATATACCGTTATGCCATTTGGTCTCAAGAACACTGGGGTTACCTACCAGAGGGCTGCCACAACAATCCTGCACGATCTGATTCACAAAGAAGTGGAGGTCTATGTGGATGATATGATTATCAATTCCAAAACTAGATAAGATCATGTTCCTGCTCTCCGAAATTTCTTCGAACGATTGCGACAGTATCAGATGAGACTCAATTCACAAAAATGCGTCTTTGGCATTACAAAGGGACTCATGGTCAGTGAGAAGGGCATAGAAGTGGATCCTGCCAAGCTGAAAGCCATACTTGAGATGCCACCTCCTCGAACAGAAAAAGAAGTCTGAGGTTTCCTTGGGAAATTACAATACATCAGCCGGTTCATCAGCTAGATAACCTCTATCTACGAACTGATCTTCAAACTCCTCCGAAAGGATTCAACCAAGATGTGGACTGAGGCATGCCAATAAGCCTTTGATCGAATCAAACAATATCTTACCCAACCCCTGGTACTCATGCCACTACAACCTGGTCTCCCTTTGCTCCTATACCTAACCATAACCGACACTGCAACTAGGGCTTTACTAGCCCAATACCTTGAAGATTGTCGCAAAGAAAGAGCCATCTATTATGCCAGTCACAAATTGTTCGGATATGAGGTCAACTACACTGCTTTGGAAAAGGCATGTGTCGTGCTTTTCTGGGCCACCCAAAAGTTATGGCACTACATGCTCGCCTTACCCATCAAACTTGTAACCCAAAGGGACCCCATCAAATACCTGCTTGAGAAACCCACCTTGTCCAGCTGAATGGCCCGCTGGTTGATGCTCCCAGCCGAGTTTGATATCGCATACATCACGCAGAAAGCCATGAAAGGAAGGGCTATCTCTGGCTACCTCGCTGATTAACCTATGGATGAAGCCGATGTTTTGATCTCTGAATTCCCAAATGAAAACATACTTTGCACTGCTCAAGACAACCTTCGATGGGAAATATTCTTTGACGGTGCTACCAATAAGAAGGGATATGGCATTGGGATACTCCTAATAGCCCCAGATGACTCCCACACTCCAATCTCCATCGAGATGGATTTCCCTTGCACCAACAACATGAATGAATACGAGGCATGCACAATAGGCCTCAAAGTTTATCTCAAGAATGATATTCAATGTTTATACGTCTACGGGGATTCCTCCCTCATCATCGGACAAGTGTTCGGAAAGTGGAAAGTCAAGGACGAGAAACTCCAACCCTTCCATGCCCACTTAGAAGAACTAGCCTCCTAATTCCAAGATATCACCTTCCATTACCTACCTCGAGAAGAAAATAACCTAGCCGATGCCTTTTTTACCTTAGCCTCCATGGTCGACAATGCCCGAAGGAATAACAATGACCCCCTTCTAGATTCAAAAGAAAGATACACCAACCCACTATTACCACATTGAGCTCGTCACCATAGAAGATCCCGAGCTAGCCAATTATTGGAACTATGATATTTGGCACCTCCTCAAGCATGGTAGGTATCCAGAGGGTTCCAATAAGAAAGATCGAGCAACCCTTCGAAGACTAGATACCCAGTACATCATCTGTCACAAAGCACTACTCAAAAGAAACTTCGATGGAACTTATCTACACTGCATCGCAGGGCAGACATTAAAAAGATAATGCAAAAGATCCACATCGAGGAATGCGAACCCCACATGAACGGTCACATGCTTACCAAAAAGATCATCTGAGAGGGATACTACTTTACCACCATAACCCAGGATTGCACCGCCTATGTCCAGAAATGCCTCAAATGCCAACAGTTCTCCAACATTCAATATCTACCTCTGCGTTAATTATACAACATGACTTCTCCCTGGCCGTTCTCCACCTGGGGAATAGACATCATATGGAAGGTTACACCGAAGGCTTCCAACGGGCATGAGTTCATTCTAGTTGCCATTAATTAGTTCACCAAATGGGTAGAAGCGGAGTCATATAAAGTGCTGAATGCTGAGAAAATGGCCAAATTCGTCAAGAAAAACATCATCTGCCGGTATGGAGTCCCACACGAGCTAGTATCAGATTACGGGTTGTATTTCAAGGTAAAAGTCACAGAGGTGGCCAACGAGTATAGGATTCAGAGACACATATCTTCTCCCTACCGACCTCAGACCAACGGTGTAGTTGAAGTTGCCAATAAGAACCTCAAAGCCATCATCAGCAAAATGACCGAAAACTGTCGGGATTAGACCGATCAGATCCCGTACGCCCTCTGGGGATATCGAACCTCCATTCGAATCTCTACTGGGTCTACCCCTTACTCTCTACTCTATGGCATGGAAGAAGTCCTACTAGTGGAGATGGAAATACCCTCATTAGACGTCATGCTTGAAAGCAAGGTCAGTAAAAAAGACTGGTGACAAAGCCGTATTGACGAGCTGACCCTCCTAGACGAAAGGAGATTAAAAGTACTATATTACATACAAGGGTACCATCGTCGAATAGCACATTCATTCAACAAGAAGGTCAAGGACTGCGTTGTCTAAGAAGGGGACCTAGCCCTCAAAGAAATCATAGAACCCGTCTAGGACCCCAGAGGGAAATTCAAGCTCAATTGGAGCGGCCCTTACATTGTCAAGAAGATCTTGTCCGGCGGTGCCGCCATGCTTACCGACTTAGATGGGGAAGAGATGTCTCGTCCATTCAACCTGGACCGTCTCAAGAAGTTCTACCCCTAGTTCGAAATTTCGACACGCTATGACTCTTCTCTTCTCCCTTCTATTTCAAAAAAAAAATCTCTTAATTTCCTTCTACCCAGAACTACGTGGGCCCGATCCTCTGCAAAAAACCATTTTTAAACAAATTAAAAACTTTTTAAAAACCACAGAGGTACGTAGGCAGCTCATTCACCTTACATGAGCACGACACTTTCTTTTTCACAAAATACTATTCTTTTCTTATCTCCGAGAACAGCAGTCGATTCCAACATATACTTGAACAAAAGGATTATGTATGCCTTAGATATTGGCATAGATAATTCACACAACACAAAATTCATCAATGGGCACAGCTGGATGATCAGAAACTTGTTTATTTCACTAATAAGAAATTACGGTACAGATTACATAAGGAAAGGAACAGATAACTCCCTCCCCTACCTTCCTAAAAAAAGCTAAAATAAAATCCCCACATTTATCCCCCATTAGACAATAAACTCTCCAGAAGTCCTACCCACAGCTACCAGAGGAGCTCGCTCCATCATCATCATTTGCATCCTGGGGTCCTCAAGTTTCCCCCGTTGAACAGAATGTCGCAGACATTCTATGGACCGATAAGCTCGAACCTGCTTCGAAAAAACCACAACACCTCCTTCCAAGGTATTAAATAAAACAAACCACCTTTGTCCAGTCTCCACTTCCAACATCTTTCTAACTACTCTCCTCCACAACAACTTCATATAATCCTAGGGATATGCAAAACTCTCCCAACGAATTGAGAAGGACAGGTCGACGGATGCCGATTCTCCCATATAGAGCCAAGTCGCAGGAAAAAATGCTCGATCAAATCCTCTACCGGAAAGAAATTTAGTGTTCGAGGTGGCATGACCTGTGCCCAGCCGAATTGGAGTAGAATTCGCCAAGAGAAATAAAAAGAGGTCTGGCTGAGACCAACCAGTCGCATATACGGGTGTTCTGCTAGCTCCAGAACCGGAAGCAACTGTCCCCACCAAGGCACTGACCAGTACAGATTCTGAGCCCCATGCTCCACAAGCCCATTCTCCCAGGTCTCAATATCCAGGTCGATGCTGAAGAAGTGACGTGAAAAGAAGTTGGGTATAGCCGACAAAGGATATTTTGGAAGAGTCACCAGGCGGAGTCTTTCAGACAACCACATGAATAGCATCACGGGGCTACCCCGTAGAAAGTCAGAACGACCTTCTCGCCAGGCATCCAGACCGTTCAGGGTTTCCGCCAGTATCACCACCGCAGTATTGCGATGGTATGACATCCATGAAGTAATGGCTGCAAGTTGCGGATCCACCAGTAGTTCCCCAATCACCAGCAATAATTTTGAAACTAGTCCCAGAGCAACGACTCCAACATAGCCAGCATCACCTACTTCCTGCAAATGCACGGACTGCAACACCATCGGGAGGGCATTCATTCCTCCAGCAACCAGTGATCTAGTCGCCGAAGGCAAAATACGAAGTAGCCCAGTCAGTAAATTCCTGGGAGAATGGGAAAATTCGAGTAAAGCTGCAGTAACACTGGGATTTATCCCTAGCATGGCAGAAAATTCCTCATAAGTAGGACAAACTTCATCCAACCCAAAGCGAAATATATGGTCTTCGGGGTACTAAAATTGTACCACCGACATCAGCATGTTCCACTCAATGGACCGATTGCGCCACAAAGAGACTCAACGCATGTTAAAAGCATCGTAATCAACATTATAAGAGCACATCACTTCCAAGTCTTCGAGTTAGTTAGCAAACTCAATGCCACCGGGGAGAGTCATCTTGAAGGACTAAGAGATAGTAGAAAGTAAGTAAGAATGTAAAGGTGTAATGAAAACACTACACCCCTACCCCTTTTTTATACTTAAGAACCCTCACAAAAGACATAATCCGTGCAGAAATCGGAGGGAATCCTACCCCAGAAAGTCCCAAAAGACTGATGAGGGAACTAATCAAAGATTTGAATTGATGGGACTGGACTTGACTGCCGATAGGCAGGACAAGGGGCTTGCAGATCGGCAACCCCCTATTTTTGGAAGTTTTCCTTTTTCCTCTTTTGTCAAAATCAAAAGCTCAATAAAAATAAATTAATATTCTCATTAGAATTTCAAAAATCCTTTTCCACCCCTATATAATTTTATGTTCTTAAGACTTCCTCAAAATCCCAAAAATATCTCTTTTTACGGTCTCAGCAGCAAAGTAAAAAGCGCATGTGCATGCATTCACTCATTCATCATTAACAAAGGATAATAAAAAATCTCATTGCATTGCATATATATATTCTTCTGTGATACATTAAATTTTGTAGGAAATAAAAGAAAAGCAAAAAACAACGGGACTCAGCCCGAACCCACATTCTCTCTCACCTACCATTCCCCCTCTCTCTAAGAGCTTCCACCCCTGGGACGCTCTCTCTTTCCCCTACGGCAAGACGACGCACCACATCTACCAGAGCCAGAGTCCTCCCCAGACGAAGTAGATGACACCAAATAAGAAGGAATCGGGATCGCATCCCGAATATGGGCGGTCGCCAAAGAGGTCTAATCTACAATATCCCTCAGCCAAGTGTTCGACACCCAGACTTACTGCAAGAAGAAGGCAAAATCAGTATTAAAGAAGGATCAAAATAGAAAAGGAACCAAAAAGAGGAAAAGAAGAGAAAGGTATACCGCAGGACGAAGAACCTCCTCTGTCAATACCAACTCCTCCGAATCCATCGCGTGAGGACGGTGTAACATAGGCACCATCCCTCCATCAGCTCGCCGAGTGTTGTATGAAGGGGTAGGTAATTGCACAAACAGAACCTCCAAAGTCATCATCGTCGCAGACGCCGATGGACCACCGCCTCTGTGGGAGGACCCCACCGCCCGACTCGAACCCACAGGAGGGAAAGGTAAGGCATCATATATGTTGGGAACCATTAACCATCTCGTCACAAAGTCCATATAGTCATACGTCACAGCCATATCAGTGTGCAAGAGGTAGGACTCGCCGATCATCGCCGCGATCCTCGCATCCTCCGGCATCAGTCGCTCTCGCCTCATAGACATAGGAGGCTGCACAGGTAGCACCACCACCACCTCCTACACAATTTGTTGAACCAACCACTCCCACAGATACCAAGAATGTCCGAACTCATGCGCTAGCAAATGCCTCATCTGCGTATTCACCCCGATCGCCCCCGTGTCCTGAATGGCTATCCCCCAAGGGTAAAAGGTCACCTGAAAATCCCCGGCAGGCATGAGTCAATACAAAATCAGAACATGCCAAAAAACAAGATAAAAAGCAAAGAGTCTTACCTTACCACTAGTCAGGACATTCAAGACCTGACGCACCGCCTCCAGAGAAAGAGATCCCTTCGACTGCCGATTGGCCTTGTGATAAGCATTCAATTTTGTAGTTCATTTATTTCCTATAGTTTGTTGCATTTTAGTACCGTTTTTTTCTTTATTTTAGAAGGCTTGTATTTGTATTATTCTATTCTTGGCTTGCATTGCGGTGCATAGAGACACCATTTATTTTTCATTTAAATTGTAATAATCGAAGCAAGCGTGATAGGGAAACCGAACAAGGTATAGAGAGGGTGTCCAAAGGCGAGGATTTAGAAGGCTCTATACTTTGGGTCGATAGGACTGCCGGGGCCGACTGAGATAGGCGTGATCTCCCCCCGATCCACTCAAAATTTTTCGGCACCCCACAACTTAAAAACCGTGGGAGGTACATTTATTACACACTCGCGCCTCTCCTGTTAGATAGTTATTTTTTTTGTGAGTGCTCTTGTATGATTTTATTCTCGCATTTATTTTATGAATGGTGTGATGAATTAAATTACTAAGACCTACACCCGGTCATTCAGGAGAAGGGATTTCATCACCTGACTTACTCGCTTACCATTGTGTGCTTCCCTAGCCATCATTAAATTTAAAATCAATAAACTAGGTACCCCACTAGGAGAATTTTTTTGCAAAGGGGATCACAAAGAATTCCGTGAATTTTTATCGCCCGTGGACTTAATTAAAATTTGACTACCCCTTCACTAAATCTAAAAATAAAAATTCGCTATGTACTAGTTAGGAAATTTCCTTGACTTAGGTGTGTCCAATTTAATTTTTTTGGTAGTTATTTTTAGTTAGTTTGTCCCAAATTTCTGAGTCCATATTTCTCCCCACCTTTTCTTCCAAAAAATCCAAAAATATTTTCTATAATTTTAATAAAAAAAAAAATCCAAAAATATTTTCTTTCATTTTTATAAAAAAAACTCCAAAAATATTTTCTTTCCTTTTGAAAAAATTTAAAAAACTCCAAAAACATATTTCTATCCACATGGCCGAAGAACGTCCTTTACGGGACTACTTTGATCATTTTCCATTGTCACGCAACACGTGTAAAAGTGATCCTGAGCCGTATCTTTATGATATCCTTAGTGGTCTCACCTCTCTCACGAGTACTGTAGATACTCTTGACCCGTCCATGCACGCACCTCATTTCCCATCACCCTCGGTGTCAAGTGTCGACGTGTCTCATTCTTTGTTGTGCACCCATTGTTATGATGCCAATCACATGTCCCATGAGTGCCCTTACATTCCATATCAATCCGACCCCACCGTGGAACTTGTGTATCCATATGACACTGTTTTGGAACCCACCTCTGCGTATTATCCCTATGTACCCAATCCCGAGTGGTGTGAGTACTCGAGCTATTCGTGGAGGCCTGATCACCCTTTCACGCAATACGAATCCCAACCCGATGTTATGGATCCTGACATATTCCCATAGTCGTCATGGAAACCTTGTGCACCCGTTCACGATCAGTTCCCTCACTACGCACCCCATGAGTATCAACCCTTTGTCCATCACGAAAGTTATCCTTTCGTGTATGATGAACTGTGCCCCATTCCACCCACTTCATTTGCGTATTCTCCGTATAGTCATGATAGTAGCACGTTGTGTCCACCTCCACCACCACACGTCACCCCACCACCATCATCCACTTCAGATCTCGAGGCACTCTTGCAATAATTCATCATCGAGCAAGAGCAAGCCACTCATATTCAAACTTAAGCTCTCCAAAGGCTTGAACAACGATTAAGTGAATTTGAGTGTGCGAGAGAGTCAGACATTCCCATGGATCCACCCATTGTTTCACTCGAGTGTGATGATGATGTGTCTTCTTGTGACACGAATTTTGAGTGTGACCAACCCTATCACCCCGAGAATCTTAAAGTTGAGACCATCCCATGGTCCGGGCCCCAAGTCGACAATTGTGTTGACTTACCTTTCTATAGTGAGCCTGATAAAATTCCACCATGTCCACCTGAACCCCACTTTGAGGTTCCTATTACCTTTCCCGCTGAATCCAAAACAATGCCCGAGTCTACACCTATCGACCCCCATGTTTGCGAATCCACCCCCGTTGACGATCGGCGTGCCATCTCCTTGCTTCAACCTCCGACTCCACTCTGGCGACCCACCACCCAAAGCCCCAACTCGAATTCCAGATCTGCCAACCTTATCCCATCCAACCCGAGTCCGGAACCAAGACCCATTTCCCATTTAAGACCCAAAGCCAAACACGTCTCACACCTGCCATATACAAACCAAGAGATTAAAAACCAACTCATTTACCCCATGTGCCTAATTAACCCTTTAACCCCTTTTTCCCAATTTTACCTCCAACTACCTACTTAACCCAACTTCCCATTATACCCTCTAAACCAAATCAGATTTTGTCACCCCATTTAACCCACATGCCCTCACACATCTTTTACCGCATGTGTACACACCCCATTTCCATGCACATTAAACCTTCCCAAAAATACCCACTTAGCTCCATGTTTTCCATGTATAAATAGAAGACTCAAGACCCCATTTAAAGAAGCTTTTTAGATAGGAATTTTTAGAGAGAGAATTGTAGAGATATAAATACCATTTTGTAAATAGTTTTTGTTTTTAATTTTTAGAGATTTGGTGAGATTTAATTGTGAGTAATTGAATTATATGGAAGATGATGGAGTTCAAATTGTCAATTTCAAGGAGACTTGTTGAAGATTTGTTCTCTTTCTCTACTCTTTTATTATATATGCCTTTGATTATTTGTTCATCATATTTAATATCATGTTAGGCTAATTCCCTTTCAAGGGGTGGGGGAGACCCTTATTTTATTTTATTTTAGTTTAATTAGTTTGATTACTTGAAATTTCTATTTGAATGTTAATTTTGATCCCCCACCCTTAGATTTACGCCTCGAGAGAGGGTAAATGATTTTCGAGAGAAAATCAAAATTCTAGTTATAATACCCATTTTAGATTCGAACTAGAGATAGGAGTTTCTTAAGTGGGGTATTATTACTTGAATTTCAACTCTAATTTATTTTCTAAGATTTACATAAATTTTAATTGATCGATCATAGCAGGTGATTAATTAAAAGGAGTGTAGATTTATTTTTCTAGAGTTGTGGGGTATTAAACTTAATTTTCTAAAATATTACAATTAAAATTACATTCGCAACGAGAGTTGATTTGTAATTTTGATATTAATTTGGGAGAATTCAATTAATTCAATTAAATAATTAAAATAGCTAAAATTTGTGGTGTAATCCCATTCCTTGATTATTCTCACAGTTATTTACCTCATTTATCTCTTATTTTTGGTTTAGACTTTATTTTTCATTTTAGTAACTTTCTAGTTAGCTGTTATCATATCACATTTTGTTTAGTTTAATTTAAATCATCACCTCACCCAATTGTTTTAATATTTGAAAAAGCTAAAAAAAGTAGAAAAGTGAAAAAGGACAAAAATAAAATAAAAAGTGAATTACAATTGTGTTCCCTTTGCTTTACTCCCTTGGAAGCGGATTGATACCCTTACTTACCTCTACACTTGAGTTGATATTATTTTGTAGGTATTTGAGGTTTTGACTAGTTTGGCTTTCAAGAACGACATACAAAAAGTAAAGTTATCCAATGGCGCCGTTGCCGGGGATATAGAAAAAAAGCAAGTTATCACCTTACACCATCGATACGATCGACAAAAGTCCCCAATGGTATCGTCCGTCAGGGCGATCAGATGGGTATTGCACCCAATTACCTCATAGAACCACATCTGCCAAAGATTGGAATTCACAATAAAAAAAAGAAGCATAAGGAAAATGCGAATGCATGAAAGGAAAATGCGCAAAATTAAAGAAATACCTCAAGAAGATACGTGGCTCCAGTAAAAGTTTGCCGACAGCACCGGCTGAATGCATCCAAATAAAAATAGAGGGTCGTCAATGTCAGGGTCCCCCAATCATAGGGAGGGATGTTCGAAAACATCCTCAAGTACGGAAAGAGCCACAAATGGAAGACATCGCCACTCGACGCCACCATGAAACCTTCCAGCACCAGAAAAATTAACAACCGGGCCATCTGCCTCACCTGCATCCCGTCCTCCACATCAACCACCCTACTCAGCAAAACATCCTTCAACAAGGACAGTCGAATGGAATCCTCAGAGACTATCCTCCCTACATCACCAATCGCTGCCCTCACCACCTCCGGCCTCACCCGCAGAGAGCGATCCACCTCTATCTGCTCCCCATCACAATCTAGCCCCAGGTGTGGGTAGTATCCCACCATCTATGGGAGTCACTGTCATCTCCCCAAAACTGAAATGGAAGGTGTGGGTAGTATCCCACCATCTATCCCCTAAAGCGCATAAGACAGCTGTCGAACGAGACGTCTCATCTAGCGCAGACGCCAACCTCCCCAAACCCGCTTATGATACCACCCAACGCACCACAAGTGGAAGATTCTCCCTAGCATCCTTAAGCCCCATCGTCCCACGGGCACGCATGTTCTTCAAAGAGATATCAAATTGTCAAAAGAAGAAACCTTTTTAAAATTCAAGAAGGAAGGAAAAATCATCAAAAAAGAGAAGAATGCCAAAAGTCAGGTTACTTACATAACCTCCAGGGCTCACCAACCTCGATGAGAGATGACGCGATGGCTCTCGCAGCAAGGTCCGTTCATCCGCAATAGGCTCGAATGCATTAAAGGAGTTCTCACTCCCCAAAGCAAGAGGGACCTTGGCCCCCCACTCCACGTTCGCCCAGTCATCAACAGTCAATCATTCCCTATGCACTACAGTTCTCACAAAGGCGACCATTTCTTAGAGATCGGAATGCTAGAACGATTTGCAGAAGAAAATTGCAGAAAGAAAGAAAGCAAGAAGCTGTGAAAAATGAGGGGAATTCGGCCCCTTTATATAAGATGCCAAGGGTCATGCCGATCGGCATTGACCCCTTACCTTCCCGAGGTAGTCCAAAAGTCCGTGCCACTGCCGAATGGCACCCTCTGAACCATGCCGACCGGCACCCCCTTAAAATTTCATACAAAAATTCCCAGAAAATACCAGAAAGCCCTGAAAAATTCTCAAAAAATTCCTAAAAATCCCAGGAAGGATTTAGAACATTTTCCCCAAGAAGATTTCACACTCCCTCAAGCGGAATCCCCATTTCCCCAGCGGAACTCTCAAAGACCAAGTAAAACTCCTCCCGACAACGTCCCCAGAGGATCTCTAAAGATCACCCCTATGCCCCAAAGGTCTCAAGGAATATATCCAAACCCTGGACCACCTAATCACTTCCCCAATGGAGTTTACGGCATCAAACTTGGCTTTTCGCCACAAAATCCCAAAAATCACAAGGATTTCCCCAGCAAAACTCCGGGGGATACTTCATTTCCCCCCAGCTCATTCGTTATTCCCTAGTAGAGTCCAAAGTCTAATCTTTATCCCCTGCAGAATCCCTAATTGTCCCAAAGGAAATGTAGGTCAGAATTGACCTCGGTCTTGGATCGTCACCTTAGTTAGGTCAGAATTGACATCGATCCTCGATCGTCACCTCCCTTAGGTCATAATTGACCTCGATCTTGGATCATCACCTTAGTTAGGTCAAAATTAACCTCGGTCCTTGGTCATCACCTCTCTTAGGTCAGAATTGACCTCGGTCTTGGATCATCACCTTAGTTAGGTCAGAATTGACCTCGATTCTCGATCTTCACCTTTTTTAGGTCAGAATTGACCTCGGTCCTTAGTCATCACCTCTCTTAGGTCAAAATTGACCTCGGTCTTGGATCGTCACCTTAGTCAGGTAAGAATTGACCTCGATCTTGGATCATCACCTTATTTAGGTCAGAATTGACCTCGATCGTCACCTCTCTTAGGTCAGAATTGACCTCGATCTTGGATCGTCACCTTAAGCCCGCAGAATTGTCTTCGACCGACAGAATTGGCCACCTCAACTTAATCCCACGGAATTGGCTTTGACCCGCAGAATTGGTCATCCCACTATAAGCCCGCAGAATTGGTTATCCCACCTTAAGCCTGCAGAATTGGCTTCGACTCACATAATTGGTCATCCCACCTTAAGCCTGCAGAATTGGCTTCGACCCGCAGAATTGGTCATCCCACCTTAAGCCCGTAGAATTGGCTTCGACCTGCAGAATTGGTCATCTCTACTTAAGCCCGTAGAATTGGCTTCGACCCGCAGAATTGGCCATCTCATACTTAAGCCCTCAGAATTGGTCATGTCATATTTAACCTCACAGAATTGGCTTCAACCCTTAGAATCGTTCATCCCCAGCACACTCCTTAGGTCCTCAACATCGAGCTCGACTCCGTGAAATGGTCATCCTTGTTTCCTTAGGTCCTCAGAATTGGCCTCTACTCTCTGAATTTGTCATCCTCACTCCTTTAGGTCCTCAGAATTGACCTCAACCCTCTGAATTGGTCATCCTCCCTCAAAAGCATCATGCAGTGTCTATTCGACGGCTATCGTTTGTTCCAAACTCACCCATTGAGGGGTTCTGTAGACACTCCATTATGTTACCCCCTAAACTCTCCTTAGGTCCCTAGCACCTCCCTTTATCACTACAAACCCAGGTCATACCCCGAGTACTGACCTAGAAGCCATCGGGCACTCCTAAGATCCATTTGACCAAAAGTTAAAGTCTTTAGCTCGACTAAGACTGAATGAATCTTTGAAGGTAACTGAAACCCCTTTCCAATGGTCCATCTCGTGTGCGATTCTGACTTACCATACAGACGAATGACCTGTTTTCCCCTGAGACTCAATCAAGAGGCCACCGAGCGCTCCCGGGCTCCGTTTGACCTAAGTCAACTCTGTAAAGTGACTGAGACTGAATGAATCTTCAAAGAGCACTGAAACCCCTTTCCAACGATCCATCTCGTGCACGATTCTGACTTACAGTATGAATGAACGATCCATTTTACTCCGAGAGATCACTGAATGCTTTCAGGGCCCAATTGACCAAAGTCAACTCTCTGAACCGGATCAAACTCTTTGGAATGTCAAAGTACATATCCTAAACGTTCTAACAGTCTATACCGTGTGTGATTCTGATGTACTATGCGGACGAACATTCCATTTGCGTCCGACGATTCCTCGTCTAATGGACCGATGAATGCTTTCGAGCCATATTTGACCCAAAGTCAACTTCTGAACCCTGGAGCGATCCAAGGACTTTCGAAGGTCTTTGAATTATATTTCCAGTGGTCCACCCCATGCACGATTCGGATCAATGGTTTGCATTCTGCGACCGATTTTCCAAAAAGGCCTGAAAGACACTGCCAAACGGCAGGTCCCAGACCATGCCTATCGGCAGTGTACCTAAATGCACCTGAAGATTGGCAGGAATAGGTCTATGCCGATCGGCAGTACCCTGGGCCTATAAAAAATAGGCCTTGTCCTCATTGCAAAAGGGAGCCCAGATATGATAGATATCACTCTTAGTAAATCCAGAAAACCTCTCTCGAAGTCAGCGTGATTTTCACACGCAAATCCCTTTCCAAATTTCACTTTTCATCATCCTTTTCATCAAACTTGGTGAATTCACTACCCTCCATCATCATCCAAGTCTAAGGGCTGCTCTCCAACATTCAAGATCAAGCTCAAGATCTTCAAGAAGGTCCAATTTTCTCAACTCTCTCCTTAAATTCTCATAAATTCCTAATAACTTATTTTATTACTTAGCACTTTTATTCTCTCATCTCACACATCCTAATATACTTTTTTATTTAGTATTATTGCACATCCCTTATTTTCGTATAAATAAAAACCCAAAAAATAAGAAAAATAGGGTTTGCTCATAAATTCCAAACGGGAATTCTCATACTTTTCTTACACTTTTCTCCCAACTAAAACACTTTTTCTACACACACACACACACAAATAAAAGAATCCCCCCAATTGGATTTATGGGATAAACCCCACCCCTCGTCTTATATGCGAACTACGTGGACTTTGATGCCTCTATAGCTACGTAGGCGTCTCGAGATAAAACCCGAGACTCGAGTCCTATTTTTACTTTTTCTCTCATTTTCTATTTTCTCTAAACTCCACTCTCTTATTATATATATATATATATATATATATATATATATATATATATATATATATACTCTTAGTGGCGTATTATTCCGCATGCATTATCGTTCTCTTTCTCTCTATATATATATTCTTAGTGGCGTATTATTCCGCATGCGTTATCATTCTCTCTCTCTCTCTATATATATATATATATATATATATATATATATATATATATATATATATATATATATTCTTAGTGGCTTATTATTCCGCATGCGTTATCGTTCCATCATAACGATCAACGTTATATATCAAGGTTCTAAAAAATGCAGGGCGTGATCAAGGCGTGGAGGTCAAGCCTTAAGCCTTAGAAGCCTAGGCGGGCCTTGGCGTAAAAAAGCGTGAAAAGGCGTTTAGGCCTTCTTAATATATTTTAATATTTTTTAACCATAACAAGGCTATTAAAATACTAAAATTGTACATATCATAAAAATATGTCTGTTTATATGCAAATTAAGATACTATTTGGATGAAATAATGGTTCGGTTAGTAAAAATATTCTTTAAAAGGTGATATTGTTTCACTAAAGCATTGTTGTTTATAGAAAAAAGTGCGCCTTAAGGGTTTTACCAAGAATAAGGCGTAAAAAACTTAAGGCGGGGCGTTTCGCCCAAGCCTTAAGCTTAGGCGTGCCTAGGCGGAGCCTAGGCGGGTTTTTTAGAACAGTGATATATATATATATATATATATATGTATTGTTAAGAAAAATAGGGCACAGAGAGAATTTTAGAAAGAGAAAGAGTTCTCATTAATTGGTGTCAAACAAATGGGGGAATCACCCCTTATTTATAGTACAAGTTAGTAGAGTCCTAATAGTCCACTTAAATAGGATAAATACAATATTTACAACACTCCCCCTTGGATGTACACCATATCCACCATTCAATGATTATTGCCTCATTAAAACCTTACTAAGGAAAAACCCATTGGGAAAAAACCGTAGTGAAGGAAAAAGAGTACAATTTATTGTGACCATTGAGTCGGTGTTGGACGTGCTTAATGCTGCCTCGTTAAAATATTTACTAGGAAAACCCAGTGGGATAAAACCTAGTTAAAGGAAAAAGAGTACAGCGCACAAATGTCCCAAATTACATGTTCTTGTATCCTCCCCCTGATAAGATGCTCCCCCTGATTGATATGTCCAATTTCACCGTTGGTGGAGCCGACGCATTCCAATCTCGTACACAAACTTCTGAAATGTTGCCTTTGGCAGTGACTTTGTGAAGAGATCAGCGAGGTTATCACTTGATCGAACTTGCATGACTTCAATCTCATTTTTCTTCTGAAGCTCATGAGTGAAGAAAAAACTTTGGTGAAATGTGCTTGGTTCTGTCTCCTTTGATGAATCCTTCTTTAATTTGTGATATACATGCTGCATTATCTTCATAGATAGTACTTGGAATATCTGTAATAGAAGACAATTAACAAGAACTACGGATATGCTGAATTAAAGATCTCAGCCATACACATTCACGGCTAGCTTCATGAAGAGCCAAAATTTCAGAGTGATTAGAATAAGTAGCTACTAAAGTTTGTTTAGTAGAACGCCATGAAATGGCAGCATTACCACAAAGAAATACATAACCTGTCTGAGATCGACCCTTATGAGGATCAGAGAGATATCCAGAATCTGCATAACCAACTAATTTGGAACTATTAGAGTTATATGAATAAAATAAACCCATGTCAGTGGTTCCACGTAGATATCTTAGGATATGTTTGATACCAGCCCAATGCCTTTTGTTTGGTTCAGAACTATATCTAGCAAGCAGATTCACAGAGAATGAAATATCCGGCCTAGTGCATTGCGCCAAGTACAACAATGCACCGATTGCACTTAAATAGGGTACTTCTGGACCCAGTATTTCCTCATCTTTTTCTTTAGGACGGTATGGATCTTTCTTTATGTCCAAAGACCGAACAACCATGGGGGTACTTAGGGGATGCGCCTTATCCATATTAAAAAGTTTTAATACATTTTCAGAATAATTAAACTGATGGACTAAAATCCCACTAGAATTTTTCTCGATCTGCAGGCCGAGACAAAATTTAGTTTTCCCAAGATCTTTCATCTCAAATTCTTTTTCAAATAGTTAGCAGTTGTTTCGAGCTCTTCTGGAGTTCCAATTAAATTTATGTCATCCACATAGACTGCTACTATTGCATATCCTTTTGAGGATTTCTTTATAAATGCACAAGGGCAAATTTGATTATTTTCATACCCTTCCTTAGACAAGTATTCACTAAGACGATTGTACCACATTCTTCTGGATTGCTTTAAACCGTACAATGAACGTCTCAGTCGTATCGAGTACGTACTCCTCGGCTTTGCTTTAGGCAAAGTAAATCCTTCAGGGATTTTCATGTATATTTCTGTGTCTAAGTCCCCATATAAATAAGCGGTCACAACATCCATGAGTCTCAAATCAAGATTTTTAGAGACCGCTAAGCTAATCAGATATCTGAAAGTTATACTATCCATAACAGGGGAGTATGTTTCCTCAAAATCAATCCCAGGTTTCTGTGAGAAACCTTGTGCCACAAGTCGTGCCTTATATCGAGTGATTTCATTCTTCTCGTTTCTTTTTCTTATAAAAACCCATCGATAACCTACCGGGTTAAAACCTTTTGGGGTTTGTACTATAGGTCCAAATACACCACGTTTATTTAGAGACTCGAGTTCTGTCTTGATGGCAATTTCCCATTTTGGCCAATCTACTCTTTGTCGGCATTCATTTAGAGTACGTGGTTCAGTATCATTATCACTGCCCTTTGAAATTTGTGTAGCTACTGCATATGAAAAAACATCATCAATGACAGTTTCTTTTCGATCCCACATTTCTCCCGAATATGTATAAAACATAGAGATCTCGTTATTATTATAAGGTACCTTTGCCTCTTCAGGGGCTTGTATAGTCACTTCAGTGACTTGTGTGTTTTCAGAAACAATAACCTCTTCAGGGGTTTCAGAGAAAGTGGATCTTTTATTCATAACCTCTTCGGGAGGGTGATTAGGGCATAATTTTTCATTTGATCTCCGCTTCCGGGGAGCAGAGTCTTTGGAACCTACAGGTCTTCCACGCTTCTGGCGTGCAACAGATTCATTTGTTGCTGATGTCAATGTTTGTCCCACTGGTACATCAATTCTTGCAGGCACATGTGCAGCGGGTACATGAGACTTGGTTACTTTTGCAGCATCATTGAATGCATCGGGTAATTTATTTGCAATTTCCTGAAGATGCAATATCCTTTTCACTTCATGCTCACATTGAGTAGTACGAGGGTCTAGATGAGACAAAGTGGAAGTGTTCCATGTTAATTCTCGCCGTTCTTCAGGAACGGACCGTACTTCTGGTACGTTCTTTCCTCCCCCTAACGGCGGGAAGAGTGTCTCATCAAAATGAAAATTCGCAAATCTAGCGGTAAATGTATCACATGTAAGTGGCTCAATATAACGAATAATTGATGGTGAATCATAACCAACATATATTCCCAAACGACGTTAGGGACCCATTTTGGTACGCTGGGGTGGAGGGATGGGTACATGCACTGCACAACCAAATTTACGCAAGTGGGATATATTTGGTTGACATCCAGACACAAGTTGAAAAGGTGAAAAAGGGTGATAAGCCGTGGGTCTAAGCTTTATTAACTTAGCAGCGTGTAAAATGGCATGTCCCCAGGCAGAGACTGGGAGTTTAGACTGCATAAGCAAAGGTCGCACAATAAGTTGCAAACGTTTAATCAAAGACTCAGCTAAACCATTTTGAGTGTGGACATGCGGGACTGGGTGCTCAACATCAATACCTTGTGATAAACAATAGTCATCAAAAACTTGAGAAGTAAATTCTCCCGCATTATCTAAACGGATGGATTTAATGTGTTGATCAGGAAAATGTGTTCTAAGTTTTATGATTTGAGCAAGAAATTTTGCAAAGGCCAAATTACGAGTAGATAACAAACAAACATGTGACCAACGAGTGGACGCATCAATAAAAACCATAAAATATTTAAAAGGTCCACAAAAAGGGTGGATGGGTCCACAAATATCCCCTTGAATTCTTTGTAAAAAGGATGGTGACTCAAAGGCAATTTTGAGAAAAGATGGTTTAGTGATTAGTTTACCTTGAGAACAAGGGGTGCAAAAATGATCATCGGGTAAGGTAAGTTGTTTGTTTGTTAACGAGTGCCCGTATGAGTTGTTTATGATTCGACGCAACATGTTTGATCCAGGGTGACCCAATCGGTCATGCCATAATATTAAATTATAAGGATCATTGAGCTTCCGACTCATGACAGTATGTGATTCTACAACATTAATTGTTGTATGGTATAACCCCATGGATAATGCAGGCAATTTCTCTAGTGTGAGCTTCTGGCTTCCAACACTAGATGTAATGTAAAGAAACTCTTTATTATCTTCATTACATGTTTCAATATGATACCCGTTCACTCTTATGTCCTTAAATCTCAATAAATTTCTTCTGGAATTTCTTGAGTATATAGCATTATTTATGATTAAGTGGGTACCATTAGGTAACACCACGTGGGCTCTTCCGGAGCCTTCAATGATCTTAGCAGGACCAGCTATAGTGGAAACATTCGTTGTATTGTATACCAAGTTTGAGAAAAACTTCTGATTTTTCAAAATGGTGTGGGTTGTCCCACTGTCTACCAGACAAGTATCATCGCTTGTGCTTACTTTCAGATCCATACCTTTAACATAATTAAACATAAATTGAAATTCAATCCACCAATCATATAAGCTTAAAAAAAATGATCAAAAACCATTCCATTAACTACTAAAATCTCGAAATAAAGATATAAGATTGTCTAAGCTCTAAGGATAAACTACTAATGTCTCAATAGGAAAGATGAAGCAGATAAATAAATAAATCATAATCATTTAGGTCTTCAGGACCGTCTGAGGTGGGTCTCCAAGCATGTTATCAAATGTCTCATCATCAATAGTATTTCCATCCTCATCTTCGAAAAAATCATTGAAATTGAGATCAGTATCGTCAAGTTTCCAACGGTCTTCAGGACCTTCCACAATGTTTGTCTCCACTTTCTTTTTCGAGGCCTGATATTTTTCAACCACTTTCTTGGACGAACGGTAGGTACGTGTCCAATGCCCACTGCGGCCACATCTATGGCAAATATCATTTGGATTTTGTGGATTTGACTTCTGATTCCCTTTATTGCCGTGATTATTCCACTTCTGGTGGTTCTTAAATTTCGTATTTTGTCTAGGGCCATGATTATTGTAGCCACCTCTTCTGGAGTTGCCACGGACCCGTCGCATATTTCCTTGGCCTCTTTCATTATTCTGAACAGAGTTAGCATTCACTTCAGGGAGTGCTACAGATCCAGTGGGTCTAGATGTATGATTCTTCATCAGTAAGTCATTGTTCTGTTCAGCAACTAGGAGACATGAGATTAGTTCTGAGTACTGTTTAAACCCTCGCTCTCGATATTGCTGCTGTAGGAGCATATTCGTGGCGTGAAAAGTTGAGAATGTTTTCTCTAACATATCTGCATCCTCTACCTTTTCTCCACATAGCTTTAGTTTGGAGGTAATCTTGAACATAGCAGAATTATATTCAGACACAGTCTTGAAATCTTAAAATCTCAAGTTGAGCCATTCATGGCGTGCACCTGGAAGTATGACCGATTTCTGGTGGTCATAACGCTCCTTCAGGGTGTTCCATAAATCAAGAGGATCTTTCACTGTCAGGTACTCACTTTTCAAATCATTGTGTATGTGATGCCTAAGGAATATCAGGGCCTTAGCTTTGTCCTGCTGGGACATGGTATTTTCAAGTGTTATTGCATCACCAAGATTTCGAGCTTGGAGGTGGAGTTCAGCGTCTTGAGACCAATTCAGATAATTTACCCCAGAAATTTCAAGTGCTTCAAATTCGAGTTTAGAAATATTTGACATTTTTAAGCTGTTCAATAAATAAATTATAATCAGAAATATGTAATGCATAATAAAGAAAAATTAATAATTCAATATTGATTGGAATATCATATGTGTGATTAGGACTTTAAGCCCTTGATTTAATAATTATAACTTCAGGTCCGTGCTATTTGTTTGTTGGAACTTCAGATTAATACATAAAATTGAACTTCGGGTCAATTTTATTGAGTATAAGGACTTTATTTACCCTATCGTGTCAAAACTTCAGGTTTGATCAGATTTAAAAAAAATATATATATTTGGAACTTCAGGTCCAAATTATAAATTATTTGGGGGCATTTAATGTCCCTAACTCTATGATAGAAATAATCAAAACTTCGAGTTTTGATTGAGGGTATATATTATTTGGAACTTCAGGTCCAAATTATAAATAATGGTTCAAGTCCTAAATTTAAAGGTAATTGAGAACTTTGGGTCCAATTACTGGAAACTTCAAGTCCCAAAAATCAAAACTTCAGGTTTGATTATCATGTCCAAAAAACTGAATATGAATTGCGAACTTCAGGCCGCAAAAAAAAAAAAATAAGAGTTGGGAACATCAGGTCCCAAAAATCGAAACTTCAGGTTCTATACATAAAATTATTGAACTTCGAGTTCAATTTTATGAATATCTTGGAATTTAAAAAAAAAAATCTCCACTCCATTGTGTCAAAACTTCAGGTTTGATCACAAATATATAACATCACGACTATATTAAAAAAAATAAAAAATAAAAATTGAGGTAACGACGACCATAACATTAATAATAAAATACAAGATTGATATAGACACAAATTATGTACAGTCTTTAATTTTCCAACACTCTTTGAACAATATTAACGTACTTAAAATTACTAAATGAATTATAAGGTTCTTATGTGGGATGGCCTTGAAACAGAAACGGACTATACAACCACATCCATGAGATCTCAAATCCATGGTATTTGTTTAATCAATAATATTATATTGTCATGAAAGAGACAGGTTTGATGTAATCATAAAACAAGATTCAAAGGAATGACAAATATAACATCCACTTTGACTTATGATATACATATATACACGCGTATCATGATAAACAATACTTACAGTGCTATTGGTCTACCGCCGCTGGAAAAATATAGGTGAATAAATGTTAACTGCAATCCACTAAACGACGGTATTTGTTTCTTGGGTTCGAGCGTGCTGATAACGTGTTAAGAAAAATAGGGCACAGAGAGAATTTTAGAGAGAGAAAGAGTTCTCATTAATTGGTGTCAAACAAATGGGGGGGTCACCCCTTATTTATAGTACAAGTTAGTAGAGTCCTAATAGGAGTGGACATCCACTTAAATAGGATAAATACAATATTTACAACATATATATATATATATATATATATATATATATATATATATATATATATTCTTAGTGGCGTATTATTCCGCATGCGTTTTCGTTCCATCATAACGGTCAACGTAAGGATAATCGCGTAAATCCTATTTTCTAATATTATTTTTATACCTTCATACGGATAACTCACTTTATCTCTTCCATGATACAAGTTGACGATTCCTATCTCCACTATATATACACATTCACACATATCATAGGGAAAAAAGGAAAATAACAAAAATACATGGGAGATCGAAAGGAGGAATGGGTGCCTAACACTTTCCCATTTCGTAACTTAGCCTCCGGACCCTTTCGAATCATTTTGGTTTCGTATGCATCAGTATGTCTTTGGATGCTATCCATCGGGATGGCTCCTTTTCTTTTGTCTGTTTTGAGTAAAATAGACTCGCGACTCTAATCTCCCTATATTTTTCACCTCACCCAAATGACGCCGGCCGAAGCGCTCCCGAGAAGGACGCGCGGGATCTAGGATCCTCCATCGCGCCGCCCACCCACCCACCGCGGGGATCCGTGGGGGGGGGGGGGGGGAATGGCCAAAAGTTTGGCCTTGGCTACTTTTTTCAATGCCACACTTTTTTAGCTCTTTTCAATTCTTTGGGTCTTGGATACTATTTTCAATGCCACACTTTTTTTACCCGATTTAAATGGTGGCTTAATCGCAAAGGATATTATGATTACATTTCGTATCTCTTCCTCGTTTTTCACATAACATATATATATATATATATATATATATATATATATATATATATATAAAAACAAATTCCTCACAGGCAACAATTATTACATGCACTACTATTATTATTCCCGCTTAATCACATTTGGTTCGTTGTGTAGGCATAATTGAGATGTAAACACTCAAACCAACATGTGATAGATAAGCACGAAATATAAATAAAACCATGCATGTGTGCATTAAAGGAGATAAGGAGCCGAACATGTAGAAAGATATCACTAATCACATCTCGTTGACTCCAACCAAAATGAAGCACATGGATGAATTGATGTAGCATCTCAAATCACAATAAAAAAGTCACGTAGGATATGGAAATGAAGTTGTGACTGTGGCTATCTTAAATGTTCATCCATAAAAGGTGTAAACAAAATACAAATCTCTTTTTGTGTTTTTCAAAAAAAAAATTATAAAAGGAAAATCTTTTTGTCTTTTCAAAATTTATCAAAAACAAAATCTTTTTGGAATTCTCAATTTTTTTTCAAAAAATAGAAAATATTCTGTTTTTTTTTCTAAAAATATAAAAAATGAAAATATACCACAAAAATGATACAAATGATATAATCTAGCAATAGGAATCATATGATATGAATATGAAAAATGCATCCTATTCTAGACATGGTAACCATCCTCAGTCAACTGTGTAAAATCCTAATGACTTCCTAAGAGTCTCGAATCTAAGGGCATCTAAAGTCTTCGTGAAAATATCGGTTAATTGGAGGTTGGTAGACACAGAACTCAAGGATACGACGTTCTTTTCTACTAACTCTCGAATAAAGTGCTCACGTATCCTTGTAAGGACACAAATTTCCAATTGAGTCCATATGTTGTTTTGGCTCAATTCCGGACAAAAACATTTATTCATAGGATAGAATGTTATTGTAATACTCTCAAGCCTATGAAGTGTGTGTTGAAGACGTAGCGGCAAAGAATATAAAGCTTCATCAAATGTGCTGGTTTGCGTGCCTCGTTTCTACGTCATCAACTATGGTTCCATGCTCCCAAGGTATGAATGCAATTATATTTATATAGGAGCTTGGAACAAAGTTTATTGGGTGTTAGGTTTTATAAAAACTGTGTTTTGTTTTAAGAAAGAAATTATATAAAACTTTAAATTAAGTTCATAAAGTTTTCTGGGCCAAAATCGAATTTTTCAATCTTTCTGGTCGTTCGTTAGATATGTCGTTCGAACGAGTTTTTCGTTCGAACCAGATGTCGTTCGAACGAACCTGCCAACGAATCTAAACTGGTCTGTCATTCGAAATGTCGTTCGAACGAACTTGTTCGTTCTAACGAGGTTTCTAACGAGATTCTAACGAAGTCCATACTGGTGTGTCGTTAGAAGTCTCGTTCGAACGAGAGTTCGTTCGAACGAAATATCGTTCGAACGAGCTGTCAGACGGGAACAGTTTTTGGCAGTTTTTCACCCACTTCCCCACTTGGTTTTTAACCAACTTTTTCAGACTTTATGAAGTGCGGGAATCACATTTTCCAAACAAACATTTCCATAATTTTTCCAACTTAGTTTATCTCTTATAGAGAGTTTGAGAGCAAAAATGGTTTAGGAAAATGTTCATGTTTTGAGTGAGATTTTTAGAGAAAAATACTTTCATCACTCTAGTGTTTACACCCAATTGAGTTTATCCAAGTTCATATATACATATCAAATTGCTTGGAGTTTGGCACCGGTTTATCTCTACCGAATTCAAGAAGAGAATTTTTGGTTTGCTTCTACATCCATCAAAGAAGAAGACTTTTTGTTGTGATTCTACCCACTTAGAGAAAGGCTCCTTGCTCGGGTGACGGTGACCATAGAAAGCCCCATCGGTGGATTCCGAGACCGCGGTGGAGTTCCGATGTTGTCAGCTAGGAAGAGGTGTCTACGAGAAGAAGCATTGAGGCTTGAGAGGGATCGAGTCAGTCGTTGTAAGTCTATCTGTCTTGTAATTGTAATTCCGTATCTAGTGGACTTGTGGCTAGGGTCGTCCGAGGTTTTTTCCTGTCTTGGGTTTTTCCTCGTACATCGCGGCGTAGTGTGATATTGTTTATTTTATCTTGCATAATAACGTAGAACGCATGCTTAGAATAATTCAAGATAAAATTTGGTTTAAATCATCACACTCATTTAATTTGGACTTTACTTAAATATTGGGTAATGTTTATTTAATTCATGTCTTTTGCTAAAATTTGGTTTCGCCTAATGTACTAATATTGATAAATATGACTTAGGCAAATTCTAGGACTTGGATTAATGAATCGGTTTAAGTGCTTCACTTGATTTGATTTTAATTTGTTTAAGAAATTAAAATTTGTAATTTTTTTTGTTTTATTTGTGAACCATCATTCAACGCTTCCGCATCATCTCTTGAATTTATATAAAAGGAAATTAACTTTGATTTTAATTGAGAAAATCACCATCCGGGAGTTCCAGCTTTTTCAATTTTAATGTGTTTTGTGCGCGAATGCTGAACTTGATTGCAAGATATGTGTATCATGCTCGTGTTATCACAGGAAATAGTCATGGTTTCCTGTGATATCCCATAATCCTCCAGCATCTGCTTCATCCATAGAAGTTGCATGCAACAACTCCCAGCGGCTATCTACTTAGCCTCCTCAGTGGACAAAGAGATGGAGTTTTGCTTCTTGCTCAACCACGAGATAAGGGCAGAACCAAGGAAGAAACACCCACCGGTAGTTCTCCTACATCCATCTACATCCTTGGCCTAATCGACATCAGAATAGGCGGATAAACGATCATCGGTATCAAAGGAATACCAAATTCCGTATGAGAGAGTTCAACTTACGAATTTGATAGTACATTTAAGAGCGAGTAAGTGGGAATCTTATGGGGGCACCTGACATTGTGCACAGACTCTAACACTAAAGTCAATGTCGGGATGAGTGGCAATCAAGTAGACAAGAGAAGTCTAAACCAAATTTCTTCACAAGGTCTCTATCATACTTAGATTGGGAGATGAAAATACCATCCTCTGGATGATGAACCTGGAGACCAAGGAAGATTGTAATCTCACCAACCATGCTCATCTAAAACTCACTCTTCATCTCCTCCTCAAAGTCCTGAGCACGTCGGGAGAACGTGGATCCAAAGACTAAGTCGTCCATAGAGATTTAGTCAACCAAAAAAGCATATTTTCCTCTTCTTACAAATAATGTCTGTAATATCCCATGACTTTGGGATTGAGAAATTAATTTTTGGGAGAAATAAAATTTATTTAAATTGGAGAATTTTAAAATTCGGAAATAAAGGCCCAAAAAAATTGAGGACGTTATAAAGTATTTCAGATGATGATTCTGAGTGCGCCATTGATTCCGGATAGGTCGAGATAGTCAAAATGACTATCCTTGGGTTTTATTTCAAGTTTGGAATATTTTTAAGTTAGTTTGACTCGAATTGGAGTAAACAAGTCATTTAAAGGGTGTATTATAACTTAAGTTGGGTGTTTTGGGAAATTAGGCTTATAAAGCCTTTGGGAGATTAAAATCTCATTCTTGAGATTACGAGAGAGACAAGCCCTAGAATAAGAGAAAGAAAGAGAGAAAGAAGAAAAAAAGTAGAAAGAGAGAGGAGAAAGCTTGGAGGCTCCGACCCGTACGCGATCTCAAGGACGATTCAACCACTACGATTTCGAGGCAAGTGTTTAATCTTGCTAAATAATTCATTTGTGTTGTTATTTCATAATTTGTGTGTAAAAGAATTGGATTTTGGGTATTAATATCAAACCCTAGATTTTGGGACTAAAACTTGAATTTGATGTTTATATATGGGATTGATGGCATTTAAGTTGATGAGATGAGAGGTAGGTTAGGTTTTGATGTAAGGAATATGATTGAGTTAAAAATTGGGGTTAGATGATGATATTTGGGTGTTTGAAGAGTTTGGCTTAATTCAACTATGGAAAAGGGGCAAGAGATCTGGTATGGACGGTCGACCGCGCACAGGGGACCGGTCGACCGCGCCTCAAGGGAAAAGCCTATTGCATTCTTCATAGGACAAAACTTAAACCCGCGGTCGACCGGGGGTCTGGGACCGATCGATCGGTCCCCTGTTTTTAGCCCAAGAATGGGAAATTCTCTTACCCCTTTTCTTTTGGGTTTTATTCTTAAGGGTCTTCTTAATGGACTTATTATGGAGGGTTATTATATAATGTTAAGGGATTTGTTACCTAGGTGGAATAGGGGCTTTCGGGCGTAGGTTAAAATTGGTTTATGAGGTTAGGATGCCTCTTTTGGGAAGGAAAGGGTTATGGGACTGAATGATAGGCGGATTATCTCAATATGATGGTGGTGGGCTATCATAAAATAGTTATGAAATGTAAAGATAGTCCATTTATGTTTATGTGCATATTAATAATAGATATTCCAAGGTATAGTAGGGAATATCATTGAGAATGGGAGTTCTATTTAGATATCAGAAGTGAGTTTAGACTTGATCTAAGGTTTAGGGATCTTTGGGAGAGTGGTAAGCGTATAGCATGAAATTGTAGGCCGAGATTTATGTCGAATCCTTATAGTGATAGGATTCTATTTAAGATATGATTGGGGACCGAGGATAAAGATAAGTCGTGTATCCTTAGTGATGATAAATTCAAGGAATATATCATAAATGTGTAAATGTTAAGGGTTCATAAGTACAATTTAACCGTAGTTGGAATTGAGAGCGGTGGGGTCATACTATCAACTAGAATAGGGTGTTGTAAATCTAGTCGGGATAGTTGTTATATATTTGTGTGTGATTAACAATGGGGATTCCAATAATTGATGAGATCATGGAATGAATTTAGGATTGAGCTTGAGGTTTGTAGACTATTAGTTATGTGCATACCAATAGTCAAAATTATTACTAGATATATCGATGTGCTTTCAGATATAGATGGGATGTGTAGTAAATGTCACATACATTAACTTTGGGTTGATAATCTTAATGTTGGATATATTGGAAGACTATTCTTATCATAGGGGAAATGAATGAATATGCTTCAAGTGAGGGATCGTATTTATATAACGAATTAAGTTACTATGCTTGGAGTGACGACTAGTATAAAGAGGACTATGTACACATACATCCGAGTTTATGAATCTCATACATATGGACGAGAGATAGTGTGTATATATGTGGATATATATATATATATATATATATATATATATGTGTGTGTGTGTGTGTGTGTGTGTGTGTGTGTGTGTGTGTGTGTGTGTGTGTGTGTGTGTGTGAGTAGATATGTATTTATGTGTGTACATATGGTGTGAATATCTATACCGTGTGTGATGGTTTGATTATATGATGTGATCATATGGATTTATATATATAGTGTGAACGATATATATACTTAATGTGTGAAGCATACCCGACACATGCTATCATGGGAAGTTGCACTATGAGGGTGAGCCCCTGGCTTGAGGAGCAGGGTGTGGATATTCCCCTGGTCATAGTCGTCCATTATTATTTGTGTGATTTTATATTTTTGGGGTTGAGAAGTCTTGGGTATGAGTCGTTCTCACTTGCCGGTTAGGAACTATGACCGTTTCCCATACGTTATGATTGATTTTGTCGCCATGGGGGTGTGATAATAGTCCGATAGGTGGTGACCCCGGGAGAAAGTGAGTAATTCCTGGAAGATGATAGCATGGTGCAGTATTTTGGTATCATATAACCGTTTATGTTATGTGTATTGCAATGTGTACATTATGTGTGTTATGTATACGTGGTTATAGTAATGAATGAATGATTGATTATATATATTTAGAGTAAATATATATTTATCTATCCTATATGTGAAGAGGATATGGAGTTTCTATGATGTACATCTTGGGTGATTTTGGTGTGCTAGTTTATTAGGGTCGGAGGATCGTACTTAGAGAAAATTGCGGTTATATCGGCCTCAGGGAGATTAGATAGAGATTTTATTTATGTTCTTAGATATAATACTCATTATTTAAGTAGTTGCAGTAGTATGATATATGTAGATGACATGATGGATCCATACTATCGACATTGTCAAGGAGTAGTGTAACGGGGGGTTCCTTACTTAGATTTCGCTTTGGGAGACGCCCCACGCTTGAAACGTAGTGCAATGTTGAGAGTAGAGAGAAGTTTTGTCCTTCGTATTTGTATGTATGCTATTTAGAGAATGAACTCTTATATTGAAACCAAATGTTAATATGTGTCGTACTAAGACTAATAAATTGGTAAGCAAATAACAAGAAACAATAAAGCGGAGTAAGATATATGTATTGTTGTGTGTATATGCTGATATGGGGTTAGGTTGGAAAGGATTTTTGGGTTATGTAAGATGGCAGGTCATGCGGGTATAAGCCGTGCTTATGGTCAGGTAAGTTGTCCTTAAGTGGGTGGGGTAACTTAATTAAGGTTCCAGCAAATGCCTAGGTGCGCGCTGTAGATGAGAGGTGAGTTGGGGGTTTCACGAGAGTGCCACTCCACTTTAATTATGAAATAGTGCATTTATATTTATTATGCACGGTTAACACACTTGCTAAACATTTTTATACCTCGGGCTCTGACCCGTTTATATTTCTCTTTTGCTATATATATATATATATATATATATATATATATATATATATATATATATATATATATATACAGTTACTACAGGTGTCCCTCCGCATGGATACCGGATGCTCTTAGCAGTTGCGGACTGTTGCGAGACTTAGATTGTAGTCATTTCCTACTTCTTGTAAATATATATAGGATTCATTTTGTATATCGGGGTTTACACCCAAGGGTTATTTAGATGTTTATATTTCTTCCATATAGTTGTTGTATTGTCTGTGACCCGACAGCTTATTCGGGTATATTTTTGTATGTTCTTATGATGTATTGAGAGTATGTCCTTTCTTTATGTTGAGCATGTATATTATTAAATTCGTGTTAATAGTCATTCTCATTGTTGGTTTGAATTCCATGGTATGTTATTAAATTTTTGGCATCCGCTTTTATAGTTTCGGGTAGTTAGCCTTATCTATTTTTAGTATAGTTTGTTGATGCTGAGAATGAGCCATTTGAGATTCCTGATTTAATGTAGTATAGGGTTGGCCACCTGTTATTATTTTAAGCGGGGTGTCACAATGTCTTATCTACTACTCCTCTCTTTCAACAACGGGTCAAAAGATAGGAAGTATGCCGCTTGTACCAAGCACGAGGTGCTTGCTTTCTTTAGATAGTATACATAATCAGGATGCTTGGGGTGTTCTAACCCTTTTTGTTATTACACTTAAAATTCCTCCTGTAGAATGACATTTAAAAAGGCACTCTTGACATCCATCTGATAAAGCTTGAAGCGCAAATGACATGCGATGGCGAGTAGTAAATGGATGGACTCAAGCCTCACAACAGGAGCAAATGTCTCCTTAAAGTCTACACTCTCTATATCTGTGTATCCATGAGTAGCCAACCTAGACTTATTGTGTATAATGGTATCGTTATCATCCATCTTATTATTATATATCCACTTGGTACCAATCACATTCTTCTCACTAGGTCGAGGGACAAGTCCCATACATCAATCTTTCTTAACTTAAGCAACTCATCCTGCATAGCGGATAACCGGTGTTGAACTTTGAGTGCTTGTTTGACGTTCTTTGGATCGACTTTAGACGTGTAGCACATAAAGCTAACTCTCTTCTCTAGATGAGCACGAGTCTTGACCCCTAAAGTGGGAGATTGTGATACCCCGCTTAATTAAATACCGATCGATCAGTCCTTTATTTAATTAAAATAGGATTTTCATTTGGTTCATTCTTAGCATCACTGTCAAAAACCATATTAATTATAATTACCTAATTAAATAATTAAATTGGTGCCAAATTTTATCTTCCTCTAAACAGATAAACATACTTGAAATAAAATAATAAATCCATGCACACCATCTTTGAGTCTAAAAATCAAAGATGAATAAATAACTAAAAGACTAGCGAATAAAACACCGGCAATAAATCCAAATTCAACATAATAATCCAACGAATAAATAAGTAATCCAAAACTGAATCTGAGATAAATGGGCAACACGCCTAAAATGGAACTATAACTGAATTGAAATCCTTAATCTTGAAATGAAGAAAAGATGCGTTAATCCAATCTCCTGCATGCATCCACATATGCCGCAGCTGCGTATCCCCGGAATAAAATCTCAAGCCTGGCGTCCCTATGGCTGGACACCTACAAGGCTTTTAAAAATATTTGCAGCAAGGGTTAGAACCCAAAACATTTTGAAAATATTTAACAAGTGATTAAATTTGCAGTAATTAAAATGCATGAATGCTCTTCATATTTAAGCTAGTGTCCCACTCACTTGAGTTAATAATTACTCCTCAACTATTTTGTACACCTACCAATTTTCCATATAACCCTCCTAGCTACACAACCCCGTCTAACTAGCCTTGTTATAAACGTTACCTGAAACCTTAGTCTAGCCCGAGTAACTTTTACTAATGATTTATAAGTTATTTCTCACATTACTTAATTTCTCATCTTTATATAACTATATAATAATTTCACTAGTGATATAAACAATATCATTTCACTCCAGGTTTTTCTCTAGTATATAATTATCTGCACTATTATATACGTATTAATACACTACACATTCACACACATGTTATATATATATATATATAGAGAGAGAGATGCTTTCTCTAAAATGCTATCATCCTAGGTATACTCAATCCAACCCGGATACCACAAGACGATTGACTTACACTGAATCATGAAATAAATAAAAAATATAGTGGAGGCGGTCATAGTTCCCCAAGTGTGAGACTGAGTCATTCCCAAAGCGTCTCAACTCGAAAAGAATCACAACATAAAATACCGGATGCTATGACCTGTGTAGGAAATGATGACCCCCTAATTTTAAAATCTAACAAAAAGTAATTTCCATTTTCTTTTAAGGATGCGGAAGCTAGATGGTTCAAATTAAACAATTACATAAACACCAAATATTAATTTCTTTCAAATTAAAATTAAACCAAGTGAAATTAAATTAATTAATGAATACATTTTTCACTTAAACAACTTAATCCAATCAAAGTCCTAGAAATTTGTCTAACCAAATATTCAATTCATTTTTGCAAATTTAGGCCAAACCAAATTTTATCCAATTAAATTAATGACTTGAACTAAATTAATTAAACATTACCCAAATTAATTTTAAGCACCAATTTAAATAAGTGTGACAATTAAACCAAATTTTATCTTGAATTATCCTAAGCATGCATTTCTAAGTCATTTTGCAAGATAAAAGTAAATCAGTCACTACGCCGCGATGTACGAGGAAAAACCCACAACAGCAAAAAAACCTCGGACGACTGCCCTAGCCTTAAGTGTACTATGTATGGTTTTACAATTACAAGATAGATGACTTAATTCCTCGATTCGACTCCTTTCAAGCCTTGACGCGTCCGCCTAGTCGACAACCCCGAAACTCCACTGGAACCTCGGAATTCACCAATGAGGCTTAAGGAACCACCGTTAACCACACACGGTGCCTTTCACAATGTGAGAATGCCGCATCAAAACATCAAGACTTCATCTTTGAGGGATGTAGAAGTAAACCCAAACGAACTCTTCAACTTGGTAGCGTAAACCCTGTGCCAAGCACTCCAAGCAAGGATATATATATTGAAACTTGGAGTAAACAATATGGGTGTAAACCAAAAGTGTTTAAGGGTGATTTTCTTGGAAAACAAAACACTCAAACCATGAATTTTTTCATAGAAAAATTAAACTCTCAAAACTCTCTCTAGGAGATGGAAGAATATGAAAAGGTTGCTTTGAAAAAGTTGGTTTCCGCACTAGATAAGTCTAAAGTTAGTGGGAAAATATGGAAAACTGCCAAAAACTGCCAAAATACCTGTTCCCGCCAAATCTTGTTCGAACGAGATTTTTGTTCGAACGAGATTTTTGTTCGAATGAAGTCCCGTTCGAACGACCCTTCTAACGAAGTTCTAGTGGATAAAATTGTAAAGTTGTTAGTAAACTTGTCAAAATTCTCGTTCAAACAGTATTCTCGTTCGAACGAAAATTCGAACGATATTCCAGTGGCCAAATGGGGAACTCGTTGGCAATCCTCGTTCGAATGAAAAACTCGTTCGAACGAACTTCCAAAAAGCTTAAAAATTCTATTTTTAGCCCATAAACTTTATTTTAAAGTTTTAAAGAAACCTTCTAAAAATAAATATTGGTTTAAACAAAAATTACACCCAATTAAAATTTGTTCCAAACTCCTATATAAATATTTAATGCATTCATACCTTAGGACTAAATGGAACACATATTGTTGACGTAGAAACGAGGCACAACAAACTCGGCATTTTATGAAGCTTTAATCTAGGCCACTACGTCTTCAAGTAACACATCATAGGCTTGAATGGATAAACATGAACACTATCCTATGACTCAAATATTTTTTTTCGAAATTAAGCCAACACAACAATAAGACTTAATCAGAGATTTGTGTCCTTATAAATCTCCCCTTTTGGCTATTCCGGGACAAAAACCAAGAAAAAATCCTAAAGGGCCGTCAAGCTGTACTAGACTCAAACATCCCACCCAAACTTGACTCAACACCCAAGGATCAATATCTTTGCCGATAAAGAAAGTTGCCATATTTAGAAAATTCCTGCACACTTAAGCAAACTATCAAACGCATAGAGAATATCAAGAATATTAAATGCAATTAAAATAAATACTCCCCCTAAATTAATTCTCCCCCTTTTTGTATAACAGTGACATACTTAGAAAGATGTCTCCCCCTAAGATAAATCTCTCAAACAAACTAAGATACCATTTCTCCCTTATCATTCTCCCCCTTTTTGTTCAGGAATAGACAAAGGATAAAAATAATTTTAAAAAAATAATGCATAAGGTGATAAGAACATGAAATCATATAGGCAACAAAAGCATAACTAATCCATATAAAGAATAAAGGATCCAACTAAGATGCAAAAAAATGATACCAATATGATTCGTAAAGTAGTAAGCATGTGATATCAACAAAGAATGCAACAAGATAGATACCAATGATGAAGTAGAAGCATAGCTGGACTAGAACGCAAGTAAAAGACAAATAGAATACCTCGTATATGAGTTCATAATAAATATCACTAATGCACACGCACATATACTAGGTATAAACACCACACATGACACAAAATACAATAAGCTTTTCACACTCGTATGGCAAAAATGTGTCATATGGAACCGGAAGTGTTGGGGTGTGAACTAGTAACAATTAAATTTAAACCCAATCACTTAAAACATGTTCATGGAGTTCTCATTTGATTGCAAAATTGATCACATTAAAATATAACCTCATGTGACAATATAAATTGAACTCAATGAACAAACATACACAATGCATACAAGCTTAGAGTTTTGATGATTCTACAAACCAGTAGAGTAATGACATTGATAGTACAACTAGGATAAACGGACATTGTACAAACCATTGATATACCATCCAATCTCCCTCAATAAGCATATAAAGGTTTTGAATGAATATATCAATTAAAACATAGGCCTTGGAAATTATTTTTCTTTTTAGAGCCATATTTTATTTTTAGGGCTTTGGACCACGTATTTCTTTTAGGTCCAAGCAAACGGTTGCTTACTCTCAAAGGATAATTTTTCCTTTCGGAGCCCTTCCCCGTTCACATTTATATATATTATTTTTATATTTCACACAAATCTCACGTGCAACAGATGTTAACATTCACTAGTCCTCCTAGGCCATAAAACATGTAGATGACAAGATTGGTAGGAGAACAGTTCACAAAGCTCAAATATACATATGAAGTTATAATTTTAAGTGAGCTCGTGCATGTGTGAATTGAGGCATATAAAAATAGAATCCATTATATCAACACAAAATCCAACTACTCCATGTAAGCATGGTAAAGAACATTTTAAGGATTGACAATCTAAACCAAAAGTTCTAGACACATGAGAACGAAAAAGAAGGGATTCAAACACAAATATATGCCACATAGAGTGTGTCAAACTAAAATACACACACACAAAAAAATCTTTTTGAGTTTTTGAAATTGTTAACCAAACAACAAAAATATTTACTCAAAAAAAAATCATTTGTATTTTTTTTCATCTAATGCAAACTAAAATGAAGAAAATATAATACAAAAGATAAACAAAAATCATTATTCTAGAATGTAATTAAGCATGGATCATATACTAGAACAATGATAAAGAAGCATACAATAGCATGATAATTTAGCATGAAGTACAAAGCTAACGTATGCAAACAACTAACACATCTAACCTTTAGATTTAGCAAGGGATGAAGTATGTGAAAGTAAATGAGAATCAAAAACCCTATCTTGTAAAGCTACCAAGTCGGATCTCCTAACCCAAACTAATGACGAAGGACTATCTCGGGGTATAAGAGTCGTGGCTAACTCGGTTGCCTTACGTAGGGATTTTCTAGGACCTCGTTTAAGATCGAAACAAAATTTCCTAAGATGAACTTTTTGACCACAATGTGAGCACCTAAAGACTCGACGAAAAGACTTACCTAAGGTGTGATCTTTAAAGGCTTTTCTAGGCGATTCTCCTAAAATATTGGTTTTGGCTTTATGAGTTGATTCATTATAAGTATCGAAGCCTAAACCACAAGTGTCATTTTTAATTTGGACCGTTCCTAATATTTTATCAAATTTCTCCGAACGACATTCCAAATCAAATTTGACTTTACTAGAATCCTTTAATTTATTTTCTAATTCTAAAATTCTAGACTTTAACAAAATATTTCTCTCTTCAAACTCAAGAAGCTCCTTTTTCATTGATTCCATTAAACCTCTAAGGCTATCTCTCTCACCTTCTATATATTCAAGCTTCTCTCGAAGAGTCCTTTCACGTGTCCTAAGGTCTTCCACTAATGCACTCTCATCAATGACCTTAACAACCTCTCTTAAGCTAGATTGTAACTTCAAATTTGTTCTTTTTAATTTAATATATTCTTCAAATAATTCTTGAAACGCAATTTGAAGTTAACTCACATCAACCTCATTTTCACTTTCACTCTCTCTTTCCTCTCCACTCTCACTACGAAAACAAGGGAATCATAAACTTTGACCTTGAAAGTGTCATGTGTTAAAATTTCATCAATAGAAGAGTGCTCACTATCATTCATATGACTAGCCATAAAGTCCACAAAGTTGGTCTCAGTGGGGGAATCGGGTCCCTCTTCATTATCACTATCACTAAGGGTTGCATTAAAAGAAATTGATTGCTTACCCTCTCTCCTTAGTTTAGTGGGGCACTCTTTTTCCCTATGTCCATACCCTTCACAACTATAACACCTATTTGACTCGTCCTTATTTAAATTTTCATTAAAAGTTTTAGGGATCTTCTCGGCTTTGTGATGCTTAGAATTTTCAAATTTCTTAAAATCATTTTTAAATTTATCTTTGTTAAATTTAAGAAATTTTCGAAACATCCTAGCAAACATAGCCATATTTTCCGAGTCACTATCACTTTCACTCTCTACTACTTGCTTTTCCTCCTTTCGGACTTTCAAAGCAACGCCCTTATCTATTTTCTTTTTAGTTTTAGAGGGAAACATGCCTAGTTTATAGGTTTGTAAATCACCTACGAGCTCTTCTAATCTTGTAGATGCTAAAGTGGGTAAAGAATTTAACACGGTCACCTTAGGAATAAATCTATCGGGTAGGGACCTTAAAATTTTCTTTACTACTCGGTTGTCGGGTATTTTCTCTCCCAAATTAAAAGATGAATTAAACATATCGGAAAGTCTAGCATAAAATTCATCAAAAGTTTCTTTTTCATTCATTTTGATGGTTTCAAATTGAGTGGTGAGGTTTTGAAGTTTTGAAGCTTTAACGACACTAGTTCCTTCATGAGTGAGTTGTAAAATATCCCAAGCTTCTTTAGTGGTTTCACACGTCATAATGCGTAGGAATTCATCCGGTGTGACCGCGCTAAACAAGGCATTTAAACTTCGGAAATTAAAATTAGATAGTTTAAATTCATTCTCACTCCATCTATCGGCGGGTTTGGGGACACGCTCATTATCTACTAAATGTGTAAGTGGACACCACCCGTTAACAACAGATAATCAAACTCTCTCATCGATAGATTTTAGTGCCGATTTCGTCCGCACTTTCCAATACGCGTAGTTAGAACCATCAAAAATAGGAAATTTTAAAAATGGAGAAAATTCCATTTTAGCCAAAAATATTTAAAAGGATCTTAAACGAAATAATTTAGCGATCCCGATCTGATACCAATTTGTAGGAAATGATGACCCCCTAATTTTAAAATCTAACAAAAAGTAATTTCCATTTTCTTTTAAGGATGCGGAAGCGAGATGGTTCAAATTAAACAATTACATAAACACCAAATATTAATTTCTTTCAAATTAAAATTAAACCAAGTGAAATTAAATTAATCAATGAATACATTTTTCACTTAAAAAACTTAATCCAATCAAAGTCCTAGAAATTTGTCTAACCAAATATTCAATTCATTTTTGCAAATTTAGGCCAAACCAAATTTTATCCAATTAAATTAATGACTTGAACTAAATTAATTAAACATTACCCAAATTAATTTTAAGCACAATTTTAAACAAGTGTGACAATTAAACCAAATTTTATCTTGAATTATCCTAAGCATGCATTTCTAAGTTATTTTGCAAGATAAAAGTAAATCAGTCACACTGCGCCGTGATGTACGGGGAAAAACCCACAACGGGAAAATACCTTGAACGACCCTAGCCTTAAGTCCACTAAGTATGGTTTTACAATTACAAGACAGATGACTTACATCCTCGGCTCGACTCGTTTCAAGCCTTGACGCGTCTTTTTGTAAACACCTTCGCCTAGTCTACAACACCGGAACTCCACTGGAACCTTGGAATTTACCAATGAGGCTTAAGGAACCACCGTCAACCACACATGGTGCCTTTCACCATATGAGAATGCCGCAGCAAAACATCAAGACTTCTTCTTTGAGGGATGTAGGAGTAAACCCAAATAAACTCTTCAATTTGGTAGAGTAAATCCTGTGCCAAACACTCCAAGCAAGGATATATATATTGAAACTTGGAATATTCAATATGGGTGTAAACCAAAAGTTTATAAGGGTGATTTTCTTGGAAAGTAAAACACTTAAACCATGGACTTTTTCATAGAAAAATTAAACTCTCAAAACTCTCTCTAGGAGATGGAAGAATATGAAAAAGTTGCTTTGAAAAAGTTAGTTCCCGCACTAGATACGTCTGTCAAAAGTTAGTGGGAAAAATGGGAAAACTGTCAAAAACTGCCAAAATACCTGTTCCCGCCAAATCTCGTTCGAACGAGATTTTCGTTCAAATGAAGTCTCGTTCGAACGACCCTTCTAACGATGTTCCAGTGGATAAAATTTTAAAGTCGTTAGTAAACTCGTCAAAATTCTCGTTCGAACGAAAATTCGAACGATATTCCAGTGGCCAAATGCGGAACTCGTTAGCAAACCTCGTTTGAACGAAATTCTCGTTCGAACGACAATTTCGAACGAACTGCCAGAAAGCTTAAACATTCTATTTTTAGCCCAGAAACTTTATTTTAAAGTTTTAAAGAAACCTTCTGAAAATAAACATTAGTTTAAATAAAAATTACACCCAATTAAATTTTTTTCCAATCTCCTATATACATATGTAATGCATTCATACCTTAGGAGTAAATGAAAAACATGTTGTTGACATAGAAATGAGGCACAACAAAATTGGCATTTGATGAAGATTTAATCTAGGGCGTTACGTCTTCAACTAACACGCCATAGGCTTGAATGGATAAACTTGAACACTATCCTATGACTCAAATTTTTCTGTCCGAAATTAAGCCAACAAAACATTAAGACTCAATCGGAGACTTATGTCCTTACAACCCGGGGATTATACTTGCCCAGCATTCCCTAGCTAGGGGATTCACCCATATCGCGCAACCTCCTATGATAGCACTAGAGGGGTATGTAATGATTAAAATATCTACACTGATATTAATAGAGCACACAATAATATATATATATATATATATATATATATATATATATATATATATATATATATATATATATATATATATATTATCACACTATTATAATAATTTAAACCCAACTAACTCGTGCCTAATTCCCGTAGCACTAGCCTAAAATGCCCGATTCTATATCCCGACTCTTATTTTAAATAATTTTACATTAGTTAAATTTTTTGACGTGTTGTCACTCAACTACATTAACCGGACACGTTTACTTGGGTCGAACTTTAAGTTACACGAATTCTATTTCACTTAATCCGTTAATAAATTAAATCATTAATTTATTCCCATAAAATAAAATGATGTCCCAAAATTTTCCCAGCAAGTTTGTCTCATCCTTACGTTTAAAACTCTGTTGGAAATCCCTTCGTTTTAACCCCGAAACTAAATGGGAAGACAATGATGTCAGGTCCCCCCAAACCGGTTCGACCTGACGCCCAAAACTGCTTGGCCCCCACTTTCGAACCGATTCGCTGCACTTGATTACGAACCTTCTTCTTCCCAGATCTGTGATTCCTCCATTATAAAACCTTTAAGCTTTTTATTTCCCCTTAGATCCTCACCCAATCATCCTAGAAACCATTAATCACCAATTACTTTACGTATAATCCCATATTTTCAATTTGGGTTCTATTTAGGTTTTATTCCACCGATTATGTCAACTTTATAAATCCAAAATTTTTCTTCAATTTCTACTAGGTTTATCATAAGATTCAGATTTCTAAATCCTAGAGTCACATAGCATCACCAATTTCACTTTCAATCTCCCCAAAGTGTCCCATTTAAGGAAAACCCAATTTCATGAAATTTCCCTCTCACAAACGATTTTTTTTAATTACACATGCTATGATATATATCGATTATCACAGATTTAAAATTACAGCAAGTTAAACACTTGCCTCTAATGGTTCGTTGCGTCTTATCCTTTGAGGCGGATGATGATTTGACGAAGAACACACTTGTTCCCTTTTGATTTGGCTCCCAAAATCTCCCTTTTTTCACCCTATTTTCTTCTCTGCAGAATTAGTGCTTTATTTTTGAGTTGTGACTCCCACAAACTCTCAAACTTAGGTTTTGTTAAGCTAATTTCGAAACTATGTTGATGGGCCAAATTAAAATGGTCTGAACACCCCTGTGTGGGCCTAGTTATGCCTAAAAATGCCCCAGGACCCATTTACTACCCCACGAGTACTCTTTTTTTACTACCTATCCGAAATCAATAGTGCACTCAGAATTGTCATCCGAGTTACTTTACTAAAAATCCTTATCTCGACCTCAATATAATAACCCTTTCTCCTGGCTGAGATAAAATAATACCACGTCACTATCAATCGTTAATACGTAGATAAATGATTACTTTCTTAGTAATTATTTTCCATAGATATTAAGATTTAACTCTCTCGACTAATATTTAAATAAACTCATAATAATTAATTCAATTAAATTACGACACATAAGTAATTTAAATTAACCGAATTAATTAAATACATAATGCTTAAAAATACGGGGTGTTACAGATCTCCTAGAATGGCGGAAGGGTCATGACTCTTGCGAACCCAAGCAGGTGCGTCCCCGAAGTCAGGAGTAGGGTCCACCTTGTGTGTGTGAGGGAACATGGGTTCATTAGCTGGAAGTGCGTCATCCTCACACAAAAGGCTAGAATAAAAAAATGCCAGAGGTTCGTCATATTGCACGGTGACTGTTATTGACTCCATAATCTTAGAGTTGCTCATGTTAAATACCTGGTATGCTCTACTCGTCGATGAATAACTTAAAAATATTCCCTCATCACTCTGGGAGTCGAACTTTCCTAATTTTTTTCTATACCATTGGATGTAGCATTTGCTCCTAAAGACATAGAAATATGAAAGGTTGGGCTTCTTTCTAGTCCACAATTCATAGGCATCTGAAGTGTTTGTGGATGAAAGTAAACCCTATTCACCACGTGGCACGTGGTGGAAACCGCCTCTACCCAAAATCTCGTAGAAATTCTACGACTTAGAAGCATAGGTCATCCGATTCTTCCTCTCAATAATCCCATTTTTCTGAGGAGTCTTCACGGTCGAAAATTCATGTTTAGTCCCGAGGCTATCATAGTAAAGATCCACCTTTGCTTCCTTAAATTCAGTGTCGTTTCCACTACATATTGTATTTATAGTGGCACCGTGTTGATTTTGCAGACAGTTGGTCATAAGTAACTCTATAGCATCAGATTTCTCTCTCAGAAAACCTAATATGGAATATCAAGAGAAATCATCTACCATCACGAGGATATACTTCTTACTACCCAAACTCTTAGTATGAGTAGGACCCATAAGATCCATGTGTACCACTTAAGTACTCGTGAAGTGGTAATGGAATTCACCTTCCTCAAGTGGGACATGCCAAAAAGCTCTTTCGCTCCTCTGATATTTCATCAGCGAAGCTACATGGAACACATCATGTATCCGCTGAAGATGCTCCGATAAACGCAGTCCATATGCCACTGGCCCCACTATCTCAATAATTGGGAAATGTCCCACAAATATCGGTGCTAGCTTCATTTTCTTACCGAATCTTATGACCCCCTTTATAGGAGACACCCAAACCAACACCTTGTCACCAACCTCTAACTCAATGTGCCTTCGATCTGCATTGGCATAACTCTTCTGCATGTCTTGATCTATACGGATATGTCTCTGAATAAGCTCAATCTTGGTAGTAGTCTCCTATATCATCACTGGCCCCAACAAGTTGTTATCCCCCACCTCTAACCAACAGACGGGAGAATGACAAAGCCTCCCATAAAGTGCCTCAAACGGTGCCATTTCGATAGTGAACTGGTAAGGGTTATTATATGCAAACTATACTAACGGAAAATATCGATCCCATCCTCCTTCAAAGTACAGAATGCGCATCCTTAACATATCCTCCAGCATCTGATTGACCCTCTCAGTCCTACTATCTGTCTGAGGATGATATGTGGTACTCAACCGGAAGACTGTGCCCATGGCCTCCTAAAAGCTCTTCCAGAAATAAGACACAAAGATCTTATCTCTATCAGACATAATGTTAACCGATACCCCGTGCACCTTAACTATCTCCGTAATAAATATTTGCGCATACTGCATCGTCTCAAAATTAGTGTGGATAGGTAAAAAATGTGCCAGCTTGGTCAACCAATCTACTATCACCCAAATGGAGTCGTAACCCCTCTGCAACGTCGGTAGTCCTGTAATAAAGTCCATCAAAATGCTCTCCCATTTCCACATGAGAATCTCCAGCGGTTGTAGCATCCCCGAAGGCCTCTGGTGGTATACCTTAAATAACTAACATGTAACGCACTTGGAGACAAACTTTGTTATGTCTCGCTTCATCCTTAACCACCAGTACTGTCTCCTCATATCCTGGTACATCTTATCCCCGCCGAGATGTATAAAAAATCTTGAACCGTGTGACTCAGTCAAAATATCATGCCTCAAATATTCATCCTCAAACATAATAAATCTCCCAATAAAATGTAGGCCTCCTTCTGAGCTGATAGAGTACGACTCTACATCCTCCTCCAGTAACTCACGCACCCTGTCCTGATAGTTCATCCTCCGCCTGTGCTTTCACTACCTGCATGAAAATCTCGTGAGTGATAGCTAACACTGACATGCACGCTCCAAAAACCTCATCATCATGTCGAAGATCACTCCACTTCCCTTTCCAGACCTCGGCCAACTCCTCAGTGGGTCTCCGGCTCAATGTGTCTGCCACCACATTAGCCTTAATAGGATGATACTGTATATCAAACTAATAGTCCTTCACTAATTTTTTCCACCGCCTATGCATCATATTTAGATCCTTCTGTGTGAAGAGATACTGAAGTGACTTATGATTCGTTAACAAAGTCAACTTATACGCCAACAGATAGTGCCTCCATATCCTTAGAGAAAATACAATCGCTGCTAACTCATGGTCGTGGGTGGGGTAATTCTTCTCATAGGGATTAATCTTTCCAGATGCATAAGCTATGTCCCTCTACTCCTGCCATAATACACCCCCAACTCCCTGTAAGGATGCATCCGTATAGTCTCGATACTCCACCCCACTCCTAGGCAATGAAAGTATCGGCGTTGACGTCAACTTATCCTTTATCTCATCAAAGGTTAGTTGACAATGGTCACTCCACACAAACGGTACCCCTTTTTAAGTCAGGTTCGTTAATGGATCTGCAATCTTCAAAAATCCCTTAATGAAGCAACGATAATACTCGGTCAACCCTAAGAAGCTACAAATCTTAGTCAGTATAGTGGATTTTTACCACTCCCTCACCGTCGATACCTTACTCGGATCAACAATAATACTCCTGTCAGATACGATGTGGCCAAGAAATTTCACCTCCCATAGCTAAAATCCACACTTCCCTAATTTGGCATATAACTGGCCGTCCCGAAGCATCTGCAAGACTCTACACAAATGTTCCACGTTCTCCTCCTTAGTACGAGAGTAAATCAGAATGTCATGTATAAATACGATCACAAATTGGTCCAAGAACTCCCTGAATACCCTATTAATGAGATCTACGAACATTTTTGGCACATTGGTGAGGCCAAACGGCATCACCCTGAACTCGTACGACCCGTACCACGATAGAAGAGTGGCCTTGGGAACATCCTCCTTCAAATACGTAACTGGTTATATCTCGATCTCAAATCAATCTTTGAGAAGTATGTATCCCCTCTCAACGGGTCAAACAGTTTATCGATCCTAAGCAACATATAATTACTCTGTATCGTGAACTTGTTCAGCTCCCTGTAATCCACACAAAATCGAAGAGAATCGTCCCTCTTATTCATAAAACAACATCGGTGCATCGCATGATGATGTACTCCACCGAAAGAAACCCTTCCCTAAAAGCGGCTAAATTTTCTCCCTCAACTCTTGCATCTCTGATGGGGCCATACGATATGGTTCTTGGGCAATCATAATTATGCCCGATGCTAGGTCGATAACAAACTCGATCTCTCGACGAGTTGGTAATCCCAGTATCTCCTTAAATACATTCATGAAATCTCTCACTACTGGAATCAAGTCATGTGAGGTATCATCACTAACTCATGTGAGGTATCCACATCAATGTAGGACAGGTGGGCGCACGACCCTCCCTTAAGAAGAGTCATCGCCACCAAGAACATCTCCTGACCCTGAATAGAGAACATTATGGTCCTCTCATACCAGCCTACTGTCGTCCTGTACCCCTCCACCCAATACATACCTAGAATAACATTGTATCCATCTATGTCAAACACTAGAAGGTCCGTCGCTAAGCTTAGACGCCCAATAATATCCACACCTCTATACTGAGTGTATATCTGACCCACTACCCAACGGTGACTCTACACACATAAGGCGTGTGCTAACTATCTCTAAAAGACTAGTTGCTCATGAAAATCTAGTAGCAATAAAGGAGTGTGACGCACTCGTATAAAAATGAATCCTACCCTCATGCTCATAAATAGGAAACGTACCCTCAACTACTAGCGGCGTTGGAGGTCTAGTGGCATAGGCACGTCCCGGATGTTGTACACACGCCCGTAATGCATATGATCCTGTGGCTGTGGTGCTGGTGCTATTGGAGGCCTCTATGCCTGTTGCCCCTACTGGGCTCCCTACTTATGTCTCATAGCTCCTTGTGGATACTATTTCTTTATAAGCCCTGTCTGGCCGCATACGAAACACCTCCCCTAAAAGCTCCCTGTCCCTGCTGGCCCTAACGAGGTTGTCCCTGATGTTGGCCCTGGTAGCCTCCCCCGTTGTTCCCTTGGACCTGTCGGCCCTGGGGAACCTGCTACTGTTGATTAGGACCCTGTTGGCCCTTCTTGAAATCCTGACCACTCAGTTTATACCCACCAGATCTAAATCTCTTGGCAGGATCCCCCTGTTGAGAGTCCTTCCCCTATTGCCTACCAACCTGCTGCTTTGCTCCACCAACTGTAACCCCACCTGCCTTTCCCTGTTGGCTGGGCTCACCTCCTCTATTTCTCCCCCTCATGTGGAAGTGATGATTCTGATAGTGCAGTAATGCTGCATTGACTACATCAGTATGCATAATTAATGTCGGGTTACCGATCCTCCAAGCTAAACCATTTATAAACCTCACCGTCTTCCGCTCCTAATTACTCACCTCGTCTGGCATAACATTATCCAAAGGGGTTAACTCCTCCTCATACTTTGCCACGGAGCGATCACCTTGGGTCACCTCGCTGAACTTTTTTCGCATCTCGGTCCCCACTACTAGAGGAAAATACTTATGGTCAAACTGCACCCAAAAATCATCAATCGTCATCATCTCTCTCTCCTCGGCGATGGTAATGGACTCCCACCATAATAATTCTCCATCAAACCTAAACGTTGCTAGCATATGCTTATGTGTCTCACTACACTCTACCATGCGTAGATGGCACTGTATGTTCTTCTTCCATTGACACGCCTCAACCACTTTACAGCTACCCGAAAACTCGAGCATGTGGCCCTTTTGAAACATCTCTCTAACTCTCTACCAAGTAGATGTCCCTGTCTGGGCCTATATCACCAGTTCCACTAGCGGCTGGGGCTGGGGCTGTGGGAGATGAATGGCCATAGCTGTCATAGCTTCTTTGACCGCCTGGGCCCAATCTATGCCACCTATGTATTCGAGATCATCTCCAATGGTGGATGCAGTACCAGTGGCTCTTGGTGAGCCTCGCTCACCTCTTCCCCGACCTCTGCCCTATATGCTCGCTCTCTCCTCAGTGGCATCTGAAAACAGATCGAATGTTATAAGTGCACAGTTTATACAAAATCTAATACCAGAAGCACGGTATCTCAAACATGCAAAGATAAATTCAACATTCCTAATAACAGGGCTTTATATCAAAAGAATGATATGTAGTAATCATAATAAGTCATAAAGATCCCCTAATGTTTTGATACCATCTGTAACACCCCGCTTAATTAAATACCAGTCGATCAGTTCTTTATTAAATTAAAACATGATTTTCATTTGGTTCATTCTTAGCATCACAGTCGAAAACCATATAAATTACTAACCACCTAATTAAATAATTAAACCAGTGCCAAATTTTATCTTTCATTAAACAGATAAACATATTTGAAAAATAAAATAATAAATTCATGCACACTATCACTGAGTCTAAAAATCAAAGATGAATAAGAACTGAAAGACTGGCCGAATAAACCATCGAAAATAAATCTAAATCCATCATAATAATCTAATGAATAAATAATTAATCCAAAACTGAATCTGAAAGTAAATGGGAACACCCCCTAAATGGAACAAAAACTGAACTGAAATCCTGAATCTAGGAATGAAGAAAATATGCGTTTAATCAAATCTCCTACACGCATCCACATATGTCGCAGCTGTGTATCCCCGGAATAGAACTCTAGCCTGACGTCCCTGTAGCTGGACACCTAAAAAGTTCTAAAAAATATTTGCAACAAGGGTTAGAACCCAAAATGTTTTGAAAATATTTAGCAAGTGATTAAAATTGCAGTATTTAAAATGCATGAATGCTCTTCATATTTAAGATAGTGTCGCACTCACTTGAGAAAATACTTACCCCTCAACTATTGTGCACAACTACCACTTTTCCTTATAACCCTCCTAGCTACACTACCCTGTCTAAGTAGCCTTGTTTTAAATGTTTCCTGAAACCCAACTCTAGCCCGAGTAACTTTTACTAATGATTTATAAGTTATTTCTCACATTACTTAATTTCTCATCTTTAAAAAAGCTATATAATAATATCACTGGTTATATAAGCAATACAATTTCACTCCACGTATTTCTCTCGTATATAGTTATCAACACTATTATATATATACAAATATACTACACATTCACACACATGTTGTATATATATATATATATATATATATATATATATATATATATATATATATACACCATTTCACTCCAGATATTTCTCTAGTATATAATTATCTGCACTATGATATACATATAAATATACTACACATTCACACACATGTTGTACGTGTGTGTGTGTGTGTGTGTGTGTGTGTGTATCCATCCTCCCGAGTAAGAACTCACCGGATGCTTTCCCTAAAATGCTATCATCCTAGGTATACTCAATCTAACCTAGATACCACGAGACAGTTGACTCACAGCGAATCATGAAATAAATAATAAAGTAGTGGAGGTGGTCATAGTTCCCCGAGTGTGTGACTGAATCATACCCAAAGCGTCTCACCTCGAAAAGAATCACAATATAAGATATCGGACGCTATGACCTGGGGATTATACTCGCCCATCATTCACTAGCCAGGGTATTCACCCACATCGCGCAACGTCCTATGATAACACTAGAGGGGTATGTAATGATACAAATATTTATACTGATATTAATAGAGCACACACAATATATATATATATATATATATATATATATATATATATATATATATATATATATATATATATATATAATTTAAACCCGGCTAACCCGTGCCTAACTCCTGTAGCACTAGCCTGAAATACCCGAATCTATATCCCGACTCTTATTTTAATTAATTTTACATTAATTAAATTTATTTAGGTAGTGTCACTCAACTACAATACCCGGACACGTCTACTCGGCCCAAACTTTAAGTTGAAAGAATTCTATTTCACTTAATCCTTTAATAAATTAAATCACTAATTTATTCCCATAAGGTAAAATGATGTCCCACAATTTTCCCAACAAGTTTGTCTTATCCTTACGTTTAAAACTCCGTTGGAAACCCCTCTGTTTGACCCCCCCCCAAACTAAATGGGAAGAACAGTGCTATCAGGTCCCCCCGAACCGTGTCGACCTGACCGCCGAACCGATTTGCACCCACTTTCGAACCGGTTCGCTGCACTGGATTACAAACCTTCTTCTTCCCGGATTCGCTTTTCCTCCCTTATTAAACCTTTAAGCTTTTTATTTCCTCTTAGATTATCACTCAATAACAACCAACATTTTATGCATATAGAAACAGACTCTAATCATCCTAGAAACCATTAATCACCTATTCCTTTACATATAATCCCATATTTTCCAATTTGGGTTATATCCGGGTTTTATTCCACCGTTTATGAATTTGACTTTATAAATCCAAAATTTGTCATCAATTTCTATTGGGTTTATCATAAGATTCAGATTTCTACATCCTAGAATCACATAGCACCACCAATTTCACTATTAATCTTCCCAAAGTGTCCCATTTAAGGAAAACCCAATTTCATGAAATTTTCCACCCACAAACGAATTTTTTTAATTACCCATGCAATGATATGAATCGATTATCATAGATTTAAAATTACCGTTAGTTAACCACTTGCCTTTATTGATTCATAGTGTCTGATCCTTATAGGTGGATGATGATTTGGCGAAAAACACACTTGCTCCCTTTGGATTTGGCTCCCCAAATTTCCCATTTTCACCCTCTTTTCTTCTCTACTGAACTAGGCATTTCTTTTTGTGTTGTGACTCCCACAAACTCTCAAACTTAGATTTTATTATGCTAATCCATAAATTTTGCTTATGGGCCAAATTAAAATGGCTCAAACACCCCCGTGTGGGCCCGATTATTCCTAAAAATGCCCTAAGACCCTTTACTCCCTCGGGTACTCTTTTTCGACTACCTATCCGGAATCAACTGTGCGCTTGGAATTGTCATCCAAGTTACTTTACTAAAAATCCTTTTCTTGACCTCAATATAGTCTATCCCCGACTCCCGGTTGAGATAAAATGATACCACGTCACCATCACTCGTTATAACGTAAATAATATTACTATTTGTTAGTAATTATTTTTCATAAATATTAACCATTAACTCTCCCGATTAATATTTAAATAAACTCACAATAATTAATTCAATTAAATTACGGCACACAAGTAATTTAAATTAGCTGAATTAATTAAATATATAATGTTTAAAAATGCAGGGTGATATAGATCTCTTAGACTAGCATAAGGGTCATGACTCTTGTGAACCCAAGAAGGTGTGTCCCCTAAGTCAGAAGTAGGGTCCACCCTGGGTTTGTGAAGGACAATAGGATCATCAACTAGAATTGTGTCATCCTCACACAAAAGGCTAGAATCAACAAATGGCGGAAGTTCATCATCTTGCACGATGATGTTTAATGACTCCATAACCTTAGAGCTGCGCATGTTAAAAACCTAGTGTGCTCTACTCTTCGATGAATAATTTAACAATATTCCCTCATTGCTCTAGGTGTCTAACTTTCCTATTTGCTCTATATCTCGTAGGATGTATCATTTTTTCCCAAAGACACGAAAATATGAAAGGTGGGGCTTCTTTCCAGTCTACAATTCATAAGGCATCTGAAGTGTGTATGGACAAAGGTAAACCCTATTCACCGTATGGCACACGATAAAAATCGCCTCTGCCCAAGATCTTGTAGAAACTCTACGACCTAGAAGCATAAATTGAGCCATCTCCTGAATCGTCTGATTATTCCTCTCAATAATCCCATTTTACTGAGGAGCCTTCACGGCCGAAAATTCATGTTTGATCCCAAGTCCATCATAATAAAGATCCACCGTTGCTTCCTTAAATTTAGTTTTATTGTCACTATGTATTCTTTAATAGTGACACCGTGTTGATTTTGTAGGACACGACACTTGGTCGTAAGAAACTATATAGCACCAGATTCCACTCTCTGAAAACCTACTATGGAATACCAAGAGAAATCATATACCATCATGAGGATATACCTCTTACCACCCAAACTCTTAGTATGAGTAGGACCGATAAGATTCATATGAATTAACTCAAGCACTCGTGAAGTGGTAATATAATTGAACTTCCTGTAGGGGCTGCGAACTTGATTTCCCAACTGACAAGGCCCAAAAATCATGAAAGTTGGCTTCCAAAGTGACGGCAAGCCACGTACTAGGTCCTTTTTAGCTAGGTGCTCCAAATATCTAAAATTCACGTGACCTAGATGTTGATGCCACTGATCCATTGAGGTGATCGTGGCGTTGTTACAAACAAATGAGGACTTGGGCATAATCCCATAACAATTATCTTCAGTCTTCACCCATTAAAATTGAAGTTTACCAACTTGATCATAAACATTTCACTCCTTCTGGTCAAACTTTACTGCAAAGTCAGCGTCACACAGCTGGATAATGCTGAGAAGGTTCGCTTTCAAACCTTTGATGTAAAAAATATTCTCTATCTTAGGAAACTCAGGTATCTTTATTGTCCCTCATTCTAATATGCAAGACTTGCTCCCATCTTTATAAGTGACTTTACCTTCCTTACAATCCTCTAGGTAGGTAAAAAATGAGACATCACATATCATGTGCATGGAGCATCCATTATCAAAATACCATAGTGAGGTATTATGTGCTATAAGAGAAACATCAACAACAAGGGAATTTACATCGTGCTTAGGTCCTCAAGAAGTGGTAACCTTATCTTTGCCCTTGTCATTGTTAGTTCTAGCTGGGATTTCAGAACAATTCTCTAACGGCAAAGACATCCATTGGAACTCTTCCACTAAACTCTGAGATGTGGTAACTATAAACTCAATCGGCACTCTAAGACTAGTAAAATCACTAGTGGTACGTGGTGAAGAAAATGTACATCGTGTCTGACCTAAACTATAGCAAAACTCTCTCAGGTGGCCTTTTCTCTTATAGCAGGTACAAAAATACACAATCTTAGGCTGGCCTTGGTTTGATTTTCTTGGATGAACTCTTCTTTGGGGTTTTGGTTGATGGCCATATGGATTCATTGTAAACACAGGAATGAATTCGGGTGTCAAGTGAGATGTGGAAACACCGTTTAAACCAATTCCCTACCTTTCACCAAACCCTAAAGCAGGGGCGAGTAGAATCTTTCCAGATCTGTCCTTTATCTTTACCTTGACCTCTCGGGCTCTGTCAAGGTCATGAGTGAGTTGGTCTATATGGGCTTCAAGTTACTTTCGAGCCTCTAAGGAAGAATGGATCTCACTCGTAAGACTAGCCACTTTCTTGGTCAAGTCCCCTTTCCCTTTCTCAAAAATAACTCTCTCTCTATCCAAATTGCCTCTCTCTCTCTCTCCAAACTGCTTTCTCCCTAAACAAACTCTCTCTCTCTCTCTCTCTCTCTCTCTCTCAAGGCAGCGCTAATAGAGGACTCTCTTTCTCTCGTCTCGCTTAAATCTTTATCTAAGGTGATTATCCTAAGAGCTAACGCTTTATTACGCTTTTTAGTTTTAAAAGAATCAGTACACAAATCGGCATAGGCGCGTTATAGGCCACTCTTTCTCTCACTTGCAGCATACTCCCCCTCACTTACATCACTTTCACTGTCGAGGTATCCCGGTGAAGTAGCTTCCTCATCATTGCGAGGTACTCTATCTGTACTCACATGACTAGCCATGAATGCGGTGAATTTATATTCATGCAGTGACTCATCTCTAGAATCCACCGATTCGACCTCACTGTCATCACTAAGGTAGGAATTTAAAGCATATTTATCTTTGCCTTATTGTTTTAACCTAGTTGGACACTCAAAAGCCTTATGACCTCTACCGTCACAGTCATAACATCTCTCTTCGTCTCTTTTAGGCGTGTCCTTTTTAACTTTATCACTTTTCTTTCCAGATTTATTTTTTCTCAAAATTCTTTTTATCTCTGAAATTTCCATTATTTTGAAATTTGAGAAATTTCTTGAATTTTTTTGCAAAAAAAGCCAAATCGTCTAAATCAAAATCAAACTCTGAATCTGACATCTCTTGCTCTTTTCTCTTAGACGACTCACCCCTCTTTTTAGCTGACCCCTCACTTTTCTAGCCTGGGCTTTAAGTTCTACCCCTTCATCTTTTTATTTAATTGTATTGGGAAACATGTCAATTTCATATGTCTGGAGGTCTCCTACCGGTTCTTTTAATTTAAGACTGCTCAAATTTTCAATTAAATTTAGCACAGTGACTTTAGGGATAAAACGTTTAGGCAATGATCTCAAAATATTTTTAACTAATCTAGCATCAGGAATATGTTCACCAACATTGAAACTAGTGTTAACAATATCAGATAAACGAGCATAGAATTTGTCAAAACACTCAGATTCAAGCATGGTAACTGTTTCAAATTGAGTAGTTAAATTTTACAATTTAGACTATTTAACTGCATTAGTGCCTTCATGGATAAGTTGAAGAACATACCATGCTTATTTTGACGTGGTACACGTCATGATGCGTCGAAACTCGTTAGGGGTGATGAATCCAAAAATTTCACTTAGCTCACAAGAATTATATGTGCTCCAATTAAATTCATCCTCGGTCCAGTCTGTCATAGGTTTAAGATTTGTGACATTATTTACAGTGACAGTGGGAGGAGTCCACCCTCTTTCACATGCAACCCAGACGTGTTCATCAATGGCTTTTAATTGGGATTTAATGAGGGCTTTTCAATATGCATAATTAGTCCCGTAAAAAATTGGCTTTCGATTATACAAGTTCTCCATTGAGTTTGCGCTTTTTCGAAAATCAATTTTTTTAGAAAAAAATTGATATCCATAAAACTTTGCAGTAAAATTACACGATTAAAATTGTGTGATTGGCTTTGATCCCAATTTGAGAGTGCGCTTGCAATCAATGAATAAACCTGTTTAATTAAATTCCAATTTTATGCTCAGATTTCAATAAAAACCCTATAACATGCAACTAATTGTGATTGGTAGAATATAAATAATCTAGCATACACACCAAAATAATCACAAACCAATATTGAGGAAAAATCCTCAGCAGGGGAAAAACCTTTCATTTCTCTATAAATTGTAAATATCCAACTTACAATACATAGCAAAAATACAGTGTTTTTGTGACAACGAAATACCCTGAGGTGTCGATTCACAGTCTTCAGCAAGAGATCCCGCAAGAGATCCAAGATGGTCAGTAATGGAGGGACAGTCTTTTTCTCCGCAAGGGTTACTCCAGATAAGTAAGATGAATAATCAAGTCACCAATGATTAACATAAATGATTTGGGAATTTTTCATTAATCAAAAAGGGTTTAAAGCATAAAAATTAATGTCTTTTCATGCACCAAATATGAAAAAACGGAGTTTTGAAAGATTTGGAAAACCTAACTTCGCAGTAAGTTTAAATAGGCTGAATAAAAAACTGAGGCCGGTGCATTTAAACGACATCTGAATGTCGTTTGAACGACATCTGATGTCATTACTAACGACTATACTAACGACCCAAAAAATCTAAAACAGTACGGGTTCGTTTGATGTAGACTTCAAACGACCCTTCAAACGACATGTGCAATCATTAGAAGCAGTCATTCAAATGACTTATCAATGTCATTTAAATGATACAAGCGAAAAATATTTTCTTAAAAAGTCTCGCCTATAGGTCTTAAAAATTAATTTTTGACATAGAAAAATGCCTCAATTTTGATAAATACATTTATAAAAATATCCCAAATAATTTTATGAACATTAATAACTACAATTAATCATTTTACCTCTTAGCATAGTGGAGTCAGTGGGATGAAGCCGATTGAAGATGCACAACACACGTAGATTGATGGGTGCCTGTTGATGATGCGTGTGGCTCAAGATCAAGTTCGAACGTGTGAAGACGTGCCTAGATGTAACGGTATATGACATACTCGCAGTGATCTATGGAAAAGTGGAAATTCCTAGATTCTATACGAGCAATGCCACTGATTATATTGGTTACCATGGTCATAGTTAACATTTTGAATTTTTGAGGGGCTACGATCATGATTCCTTATGGAAGGTAGCCCAACACAAACTTGCAGTGGTAAGTTCTCTTTATGTTTTGACCAATTTTACTTCTTGTGTTGCACATTGTTTCTAATAGCTTTTTTTCTCTTGTCGTCAGGCGACCGTAAAGTGCACAACCCTTTGATAGAAGGCAGTAGTGAATCATTATGCCTTTGAGGAATTTTTCGTTAAGAATTAAAAATTTGAAGGCATATTTTGAGAAGATATCTGGGGAGTTGAAGGTAAGGATTGAGTAGCTAGTGACGAAAATCATATTGTTGAGCCAGGCAGAAGATGAGATAACGACCCTTAAGGATAAATCTCAAACTGATGATGTCGTTATTAAGAGTTTTAATGAGGTCCTTACTGTCACCCAAGAGGATTTGAAGAAGGCAAAGCAAGATAAGATTTTTCTGACTGCGGACTTACATAGTGCTCGTGATGCCCTTCCCCTGCCGAGGCAGTGGTTGTCCAAAAATACAAGTCTTTTATCGATTATAATATGAAATGCGTTGGCTTTTTTCTGTATGGATATGAAGACTTAAAGAAGAGGGTCATGAATTATTACCATGGCATTGCTGAGGAAGTAAAAAAGTGGTAAGGAGATGACAAGGAGGGCATTTCTTTGGTAGGGGAAAACGGTTATAATGCCCTAAGTGATGACCCTTACCTGCCTAATCTGTTATAGGATATTCCAACACATGTGCTCCTGCTGCCTGATTTTTTTGTGAAGCTCTTCATGTACTATATTTTTTTTTATTTTGATCCTTGTGATAGTGATCCCCGTTATCTTTTTGTGAGGGATCATGTAGGAACATTAACACTGTAAATATGTAATTGTCTATTTTGTATCAACATGCTTTGGTAATATGAAACTATCCGTTTTACTTGTCTTTATTTTGTAAAACAACTATAAAAATGATAGGTTTTTGTATATTTAGACAATAGTAGTCGATGGTTTCTGTTCACGACCCGTTGGTCACCTTTGTTTGCGATCCGTGGGGTCTCATAGATGTTAGGCCGAGCTCCTTGTTTGAAAACTTGTGAGGACAAGTTTGTACATGAAGCAAATTTTTCTGTTCGTGATTTATGTTATTTAATTGGACCTTACAGTTCCTGTTCGTGACTTGTTTGTTCAATAAAGTCATACAGTGTGTTTATTATCATCGTGACTTATTTATTCAACAAAGTCACACAGGTTGTTGATTTATGAGGTGGTTAGGTATATGTACACATAACTTATTCTGAAAATAAAAATAAAGAAACAAATATGAAGGATGAAACATCATTTTATTGATATGAAAGTGCTGGGTATATAGCTGAAGTAATTTTGATTTTACTGGTAATACTTTCTGAGATGCTCTGAGTTCCAAGGATTCTTAAAATGCTCTCCCTCCAGTGTTTCAATGCGGTAGGTTCCAGGCCTCACCACACTTATCACCCGATATGTTTTGTGACAATTGGGTTCTTCTGGATCACATTTTTAAGCACGTAGTCCCCCTTCTTCAAACTTCTTAGGTTCATAACTCGATTAAAGTAGTGTGCAATTCTCTATCTATAAGCGGCCACTCACAGCGCCGCATTCTCCCTGACCTATTCTACCAGGTCAAGGTCTAACCTTCTCATTTCTTCGCTTTTTATAGAATCAAATTTTAGTACCCTGTGATCGGGGAGTCCTATGTCGGTAGGGACCAGGGCTTCTATGCCAAAGGAGAGCATATACGGTGTTTCCCCGGTGGCCATTCGCGTAGTGGTCCTGTAGGCCCAGAGTACACCATGAAGCTTATTGATCCAATTACCCTTCGCATCGTCAAGTATTTTCTTGATACTATCAAGAAGCTTCTTGTTGATGACTTCGATTTGGTTGTTGCACTGTGGATGACTTAGGGCAGAGTGCAACTTACGGAGATTGGATCTATTATAGTAGTCTTTAAAATCCCGATTATCAAATTGTGTGCCATGATCCGTAATGCACACATAAGGCATGCCATAATGACATATAATATTTTTCTAGATGAACTGGCACACTCTTTCGTAAGGCATTTCAACCAGTGTCTCGACTTCTACCCACTTTTTAAAGTAGTCCACTATCACCACTAGGTATTTGAATCTCCCCCTTGTCCTCGGCAATGGGCCGACCATATCAATCCCCCACATCGTGAATTTCTAAGGCGAGGTGATCGGTGCTAGTGGCGCTCCTGGTGTGTGGTGGATCTTGGCATATCTCCGGCATTTGTCGCACCTCCTTTCATAGTTTACACAGTCAGCCTTCATGGTAGGCCAGTAATAGAACTGAGTTACAATGCACTTCACCAACGACCTCCCAACTGAATGTGTTTTGTAACACCCTTCATGTACCTCATTGATCATCTTACTTACTTATGTAGGATAAATTCATCTTAGAAGAAAAATCCCTTTATATACAACACTCCTACTTCTATTACGTATTGGGTTGCCTTATCAGGCTTCCCTTTGTCGTACTCCTGTAAGTAAGTATTTCAACTGGCACTGTTCTCTTTAAAACAGTTCGGGTGGCTTAGGCTAGTTTGGCCAGGGCATCTGCTCGGGCATTCTTCGATCTGGGAATCGTTACTACCTTTACTTTTGCGAATTTCTCCAACAATTGTCGCACTTCGACCAAGTAATTTGCCATAGACTCCTCTCATGCTTCATAGACTCTCACTGTGTGCTATAATGTGGTCAGTTCCCAGGGAAGAGGCTAAGTCAAACCTGATAATCAAAGATTCATACTCTGCTTCATTATTGTAAGCATCAAATAGAAAGCGTAAGGTATATTCCATGTCTATCTTGTTTGGTGTGGCGATGATAATGCCTTCCCCGCTACCTGCCAAACAAGCCGATCCATCAACAAACAGTCTCCAAATAACACTGTCTTGGATAAAGCCTGCTTTTTTAATTTTATCGAACTTGAATAGCTTTTTCCAAGATTCGTCATACTGGAATTTGTCTTATTTTATCGAGGAGATCTCTTCGATGGGAGTCTGCTCTAATTCAACGGGGATTAATCTCTCTTCCAAATAAGTCTTCTTATCATCAAGGATCAAGCTCTCTCCTGGGGGCATATGCTCTGATGGCTTCTCCTCGTAGGTGAACTTAACAATATAGTTTGATAATACTTGCCCTTTGATGGTTATCCTAGGCTCATATTGTATGTCACACTCACCAAGCTCAACTTCCCAATCCATAAGCCAATTAAATTTTTCTAGTTTGTGTAGGACCTACCTCAGAGTTAGATTGGTGTAGACCACAATAGTGTGGCCTTGGAATACGATTGCATTCCTCTTGAAAATTCCCTTAGTGCCAAGGTTAACTTCTCCATTTAGGGAAACTGAATTTTATCTCCTCGATATGCCTTGCTGGTTTAGTAAATAAATCTATAAACTCCTTCCTCCTGTCTTACCAGTGTTGAACTGATGGATGACTCGAACACGGTGAGGTTCAGTAGATCTTTTCTCCAACAACATGCCTTGATTAAGAGAGGGGGTGAGCCTAGGTAACACTTTAATTCCAGGAAAGTGTTCTCGCATTTTTCCTTCTCCTCAAAATACTTTCTCAGTACCTTAAAGAATGGTAGGCACTTATTTGTGGCTCTAGAGATGAACCTGTTGAGTGCTTCCACTATCCATGTTAGCTTTTTGTATATCTTTCTATGTCGTGGGGGACTGTATGTTGATTAGAGCTTGGATCTTATCGGGGTTAGCTTTGATACCCATTTGATTGACAATTAAACCCATGAGCATGCCCTCCTTCACTTTAAAAACACATTTTATTGGGTTCACCTTCATCTGGTGCTTCTCCATCTAGTCAAAGGTTTGCCCCAGATCCTTGATGTGGTAGGCAGTTGTCTTGCTCTTCTTGCGCATATCATCAACATACACTTCCATGTTAACCCTGATTTGTTCGTCAAAGACTTTGTTCACCAACTTTTGGTAAGTGGCTCTTGCATTCTTGAGACCAAAAGGAATAACATTATAATAGTTAGTACCTCTACTAGTTATGAATAACGTATTCTCTTTGTGATAGGGCTTCATCCTAATCTGGATATAGCCAGAGTATGCATCCATGAAGCTAAGAAGTTTGTGCCCTAAGGTCGCATCCACTAATTGGTCGATTTGAGGCAATGGATAATGATCATTAGGGAACCCCTTATTCAGGTCGGTGAAATCAATGCACGTCATTTATTTATCGTTCTTCTTGCTCACCATGACTACGTTGGCCAACCTTTTTAGATAGTTTACATCGTCGATAAAATTAGCCTTTTGAAGCTTAAGGACCTCCTCCTGGATAACAAGGTTCTTCTCGGTATAAAAAATCCTTCACCTCTGCTTGACAGGCTTGGCTCAAACCATTACACTCAGCTCGTGGCAAATGAAATAAGGGTCAATGTCAGGCATGTCCTCGTGGCTCTATGCAAAAATATTCTTACGTTTCTGTAAGAAGTTTATGAGCTCACACCAAAGACATAGGTCTAATAATGACTCAATCTGGACCAGTCGCTCTGGGTGGTCGACATCTAGTGGAACTGTCTCAATTTTCTCAACAGCCTGCCTCTTGATAAGCTTCACTTCATCTCGTGGTTTCAATCTGATAAGTGGTGACTAGCTTCTTCCACCCTTCCTGATTTGTCGAGGTCTAATAGCACTCGCGTTCTTCTTCGTAGTTACCTTTTACGACACACTCCATAATGGGTTAAAAACTTCAGGCACTGGTGCACTCTTGATGGTACAACCTCAAACTTTTTTAGTCCAACCCTGCCCAGTATCACGTTGTAAGCTGGAAATATGTTTTTGTCCAAGATAAATAAATGAACGTTCTCGATACGATAGGTCGACCATGTGCCTATTAAATTATCTTGCTCCACTGTCCTCAATGGATAACCCTTTTCCCCTGAAAATACGATTAGAGGTTAGTGATATCGTGTCAACATATTATCACATTGCTTCAATCTTTTGAAGCAGTTATAAAACATAACATCTGCAAAGCTTCCATTGTCCACTAATACTCTGGCAACTCTACCTTTGTGCATCGTCATGGTGACGATAAGAGGGTCATTGCATGGGTACTTTACTCTGAACAAATCATTCATAGAGAAACCAATGATCAACTTATCCTTAATCACCTTACGAGGGTGAGTGTCCACATCAGTAACTAAGTTAATCTGTCTTACATGAGCACAAGCCTTCACTTCATTCATATAGGCTTTCCTCTCAACTGAGTCTTCTCCCCCACTTGCATCTACTTTGATAATGAATTTACATCCAAAAGATATCATGCCTACATCGCTCACGGTATCCTTGGGCTTTTTGGGGAGGTTTGGATCGTCCTTAGAATCATCATCCCTTTACCTATTCCTGTCATCTGGCACGTGGCTTGGCGATTCCAATCGCCTTTTGTCCTTACGCTCATTAAAGTTTACTCAACCATCAAAACCATCAAAAGCTTTCGAAACCATCAAAACGGTTTTAAAGAACCAATTTATAAGATCCTAGGAACGATCAAAGACCAACAGTTTCTTAAGTTGTCAAAGAAGATGGGAGGCGATCTAACCAAGAGGAACAACATGCTTCGATGTGCGTTCTATAAGGAAATTGGACACAAGATGGAGAACTGCAAGGCACTAAAATCTCACTTAGAATAATTGGAGTAGGCGGGGCATTTTAAGGGTGTAATAATCCTAGAGGTATCGAACTTGTATGGAAACCTAGGAGAGAATATGAGTCCTAGAGAGGTTATATATAATTGAATATCGTGGAGAGTAGTGATGTTAATATTACCTACGTACTATGGGAACTGGGTTGCGTGAATGCCTATTAAGTTATATAAGTTTTGTGCATGCTGATTACTTGGAATATTATGTGTACGACATACCTAGCTACTGGCTATCGAACGGAGGTTAGCGCATTGGGGACTACCATATCTTATGTGCCTTTGGGGGATTTTGAGTCGTATCACTAGAGCATGGAACCTAGATACGGGCTATCTGTGAGAACAATAATGGTGAAGGTAGTATGGGTGCGTAGGTATGTGCATAGCCCATCGGCTTGGGACTATGTCCGCCTCCAATATGTGTATATGTTTTATTGATTCTTGAGAGATTGAACCTTTTGTCCTTTATGCGTGAGCATTGCAATGGGATAAGATAGCCGAGTATGCCCAGCACCGGGGGTTTCTTAACCATGGGTGCAGTATTGATATATATATTTTTGTACGTATACATAGTGAGATTTTATATATGTATACTGGGTTCCTATTATGTGTTTCATGTTGGCTACTCTATTGAAGTATATACTTGTTGGGTCACCAGTTGAGAATTAAGAATGCTATGAGAATGAGTTCAAACATCTTTAAACTTATTCCTAAATAATAAAAATATATTGGTTTCGGGTTATTTAGTTATTTTATCCGGCATAGTGGTTATACTACATATAGTCAGGCAGAGTATCGAGACTAATATGGGTAGTTAGACTCTCTAGGTGTGCACATTAAATGAGAGGTGAGAATTCCAAGTGAGTACGTTAAGTTAACATGAATAATATTTGTGCTAATTAACCAATTTAAGCACTTGCTATATTTAAATTGTTTTTTACTCGGGCTCTGACTTGTTTTTCTGCAAAAACTCTTCTCTTGTTCCTTTATTTTAGGTGCTCATCCACAGGGACACCAAGCTTAGTATATTCCATTTAATTGTTGAGTTGTAGCTGCTGTGGAAGCTACAGGACATTGCTAGTAGACGCTTCATAGTCCCTCCTTTGTTATCTATCAGTTATTTACTTCAGTTGGACATGTCGTCCCTTCCTATTTTACATTCAGAGATTTAGATGTTTTATTATGATAGTAGACTCTTATTTTATGGTTTTGTATTATTATATGGGATTTTACCTGGATGTGTTTACTCCAGTTCTTCATATTATTTCAGTTAGTTCCTTCCTTACGCTTTTGTGTTGAATGGTGATGCTTAAATATTTTCCTTTTATGGAGATTACTGTTAATAAGATTAAATTTTGATATCAACCTTTTTAAATATTAAGTGGTTAGCTTTATATAATAAAAATTTCGACAGTGATGCATAATCTGAACCAACCGGATATTCTGATTTAATTTTATAAAGGATTGATCACCCGGTATTTAATTAGGCGGGGTGTCACACGTTAGTCCCGTGTGAGGTTTTCATTCCTCAAATAGGGCTGGATTGGGGCTATGTTTGCTTTTGACGCTCTAATGGAACGTTTTTAAGTCTAAGTCTAGATATTTGAAAATTTAATCATATTCTCAAATCGAGAGTCCCGTGATCATTTTTGTTACGGGGTCGAGTGGGGGCTGTTTTAGGTTTTTTCCCTCTAGGGATATGTTTTTAATCCTACGTCTAGATATTTGTGAATTTTTGTCATATACTCAAATCGGGTATCCCGTGATCGTGTCTCTTACAGGGCTATTTGGGGGATGTTTGGGGTTTTCGCCTTTTAGCAGTATGTTTTTAAGCTTAAGTTTAAATATTTACAAATTTTGGTCATATTCTATAGATGGGAGTCTTGTAACTATGCGGTCTATTACTACGAGTTACATGGGTCCCCTACGAGGTGTTTGTGCATCGTACGGGGACGGGTAAGGGCTTTTTTAAGATTTCATCCTCTGCCAACAAATTTTAAGCATAAGTCTATATATTTGTAATTTTTTGTCATATTCTCAAAACAGAAGTTCCATTACTATGCGGTCAGTTTTTATAAGTTACATTAGTCTCGTGCAAGGTGTTCATGCCTCTTACGGAGCTGTTTGGGGGTTATTTAGATTTTCACACTCTAGTGGCATATTTTTAAGCGAAAGTCTAGATATTTCCAAATTTTGATGATATTCTCAAACCTGGAGCCCCGTGACTATGTGGTTAGTTCCTACGAGTTTCATTGATCTCGTGCGATTTTAAACATGAGTATCAATATAAAAAATGAGTGTGCACGTGACAATAATCCTACTATTGGACAAGTCCCTAAAATATTACTGCTTGATATAGTCATCGTGAGTAGATGACGATGATCTAGTGACTGTGGTAGGTGGACGCACTGGGGAGGGGAATATTAAAGGAGGCAACATTTAGTAGGGAAAACCTTAAGATGGGGGATAAGGAAAACCTTAAAAATGAAGGCTAGGGCAACCTTGAGTAGGCATCGAGGGCCTAAAAACTTGAGTAAGTAAAGACATAAGGTGCCGATTTCACCCGTCAACACTCCTAGATTACTCTTAATCTTCTTTACATCCCATTTGTCTTGGACTAACTTTTCTCTTTGCTTGAGATGCGATTCTTCACCGAAGAGAGATCATCCATGATAGGTTTAGTGTGTTTTAACTTAATTTTTGGCATATGTGATCCGACACCTCTCATCGTCCCTCTTTTATCAGTTCTAAAGGTCCAGGTCAGGGAATGATTTTCAATGTCATCGTAAGGGCTCCAAACGGGATGACTGCGATGGATTCAATCGATATATGTAGAATGAAATTATATTTAGTCTTATATTTTTAACATTATTTTATATAACACGTATATATATAAATAAATAAATGGTCATACTCACCAAAGTCGGAGCCAAGTGTGGTGGAAATTTACTATCTATGTCCCGTCGGGTATCCACGTACAAGATGCCCCGATTAGGTTTTTTATTAGCATACCTCCATTTGTCCTTTATAACCATTCACTCCTTAAATCTTCATTTGATTTAGACCCCAACCTCTGGACATCAACTTCCTTCGTGCTGTTTTATTAATTTTCTTCTTCTATACCAGATTTTTATCTATCGCCTTATTTTCCAAAAAGTTCTTTCATTGATCGAAGGACCTTTTTGCATTCGTAGGGACTCTGTCTTTCATAGCCAAAATGTCAGAGCTCGATGCCCCTTTAGGAAATGTCTCTGTCGATGGTTTCTTGGTTATGTTCTCAGTTGTTAAACAACCCGAGAAAGAAACTTTTTCTTTGAACGGTCGGGGAATGAAAAACTCTTACAAAGGTGTTCGAAAACATCATTCTTGATGGCTTAATCAAATACGTTCAAGTTATCTACTGTCCCAGCTCCCACATTTATTTTCCTAAGCGAAAAATACTGGGATTTAATGATTTAGATTTCATTTTTATTGCTAGTTGGATTATTCCCGAGAAGGGAGAACCTAATAGGTTTCTTCTCATTTTCTCGAGAGGTGCTAACAGCGTGGGGGGTGGGATGTTGGATTAACATATGTTTGTTTCCTAATTAAACTGCTCGATTTTCTAATTCCCACACTTGTAAATATGAGTACCCTTTATATGGCGCGCACTAATAGAATATGTATAAGTGTGGTCCTATTGAAACCTCTCGTACTCTTCTTGCCAGTAATTATCATCGTGCCTCATTTTTTTAGTGAAAAATATATGAGGGTGTGGATATAAGTCCAACAAGTAATGGCTCTAATTAATAATTAACTTGTTATTATTTTTCAACCGATCCAATTTAAGTTTATTTTATTTTATTTAATTCTAACAATATTATGTGCCCTTCTAACTAGAAAACATATGTACGTATATGTGTGTACATGTGCGTACATATGTGTTATATAAGTGCGTGAATTTCTCATCTAGTCTATTTCTCTAATCCTTAAAATTATCATATGGTAGACTGATCATAGATTATAATGACAGTTTAATAATATTTGCAAAAAAGGGAGACAAAAATGAAGAGACAAATAGAGAGAGACTTCCAATGTTACTTGTGGCTAGAGGAGTGTGAAGTGTACAATGATAATCCAACTCTCACCCTCTCTCTAACCCACTAATTCATACTCACACCCCCCTCCCCCCCACACACACAAATTCAACTACATTAGGACATGATGCTCAATAATTTTTAATAAATATTTGTAGAGGGTTCTTTTGGCTTACTGACTAGATTTGGGCGAGGGGCCCCTACAACCCTCCTGTATTGAGATCTGGTCGAGGGACCCCTCTATCCCTCCTGCAATTAGATTTGGGCAAGGGACCCCTTCAGCCCTCGTGCAATGAGATTTGGGGGAGGGAACCCTCCAACCCTCATGTAAGGAGATTAGGACGAAAAACTCCTCCAGCCCTCTGAAATGACTCCCTTAAAGTTCAAAATATAGTTTGGGCAAGGGACCCTTCCATCCCTCCTGCAATGAGATTTAGGCGAGGAACCCTTCCTGTCCTCCTGCAATGAGATTTGGGCGAGGGACTCCTCCAGTCCTCCTATAATGAGATTTGTACGAGGGAGCCCTCCAGCCCTCATGCAATGAGATTTGCAGGAAGGACCCCTCCAGTCCTCCTGCAAAGAGTTTTCAAATATATTTTTGAGAAGGATCCCCTCCAATACCTCCTTCAAGTTCAAAAGATAGTTTGGGCGAGGGATCCCTTTCCCCCAAACTAAAACCAGATGAAATAATAGATGGGTCGGGGAGTCCAAAAATGAGGACCCCTCTGCCAAGACCAGATAAAGAATGGAAAGCCTAGTAAGGAAGCCCACAATGAAGGACTCCTCTAGAAAATGTTCAAATTGTATTTATTTTGCAGCAAGGGGATCCAATAAGTGACCGTCTAAACAGAATAGGCCAGGATGATGGATCCATCATAAATAGCCCCCCCATCATGAAAAATAAGTTCTTTGACACAATAAAAGTACTAACACTTACTTTCTTCAACATGTAGCCTAGCTGAGCAGGCAGGGCTCAAATAGGCCGGTTGGAACCTTTTGGGAGTTTTGGCTTGGCGGCTGAGGAACAAGGTTTGTTAAGCAAGCTCAATCACTTAGCACTTTTGGATTGAGAGAAAACTAGTAGAAAGACCATATGGTTTACTCAAAGTCCTTACACATCACACCGAGTCATAGTTGAAATGATCAACTAAGATGTTGCTTACTAGAAACGAATTTTTGTTATAAAAATGATTTTAGAGAAGGGGGTCCTCAACACTCCCCCCCCCCCCCCCAAGAGAAATGATTTTAGAGGAGGTGGTTCACAATACATCCCCTCTCAAGTTTACAAATTTTGTAAACCGTTTTAAATTATAATTACCAAATTAGATATTTTATCTCCATTAGGAGACATATTTGATTTTTGACTTTGGCTCACACCAAATGGAACATGTCAGAAAGGACGGGTGGCTGCACACATGTAGGAGAAAATGGTACATTTCAGACCTTGTCCCTCACCAACCCTCTCAATTTTGGCACCCAAAAGTGCCAACTCAACCCTAGTGCCCATATATAAATAGGACCCCTGGGCTAGGTCAAGAATCAATCATAACTCAAGTCATATTGTTACTCTCTCAAAATCACACCAGAAACTCCTAGTATTCTCTCCCTGCTCTCTCTCTCTAGTGCTAAGTTCCTTGTTCTTTCACTCTCCACTGACAACCATCACTCTCAGGAGCTCCTCTTGAGAAAAGTTACTATTCTTGTTGTGAAATTCATCTCCTTGTAGGGAGTGAGCTCTAGCTTGGGTTTCATTTTTACCAAAAGGAGAAGGTTTTACAGAAGCTGCTCCAGATAATCTTGAGAATATTGAAGATAGAGTTCATTAAAGTGGATCATGCCTCCTCCGATTAAGTATCTTACCAGACCCCAGTCACACTACCCTCCTACATTTGGCGACTCTACTAAGGAGGTATCCTCACTTTAATGGAAAAAGAAGGTTTCAATATTTCTAAGAAGCAAGTTTTTTAAGACATTCCACCTGGGAATAGAACTCAAAGTGATCAGACCACTCAGGAGGATCTGGTGATGATCGGAGCTAAGGCGCCTGCTCCACAGAGGGGGTAGACCAGCTCACGGCAACATCTCCGATGGTAGGTATGAGCCTTATGGGCATGTTTTTTTAGTTTTTGAGGCAAAATAATGTAGACCTGGAAAGATTGGGTCAAGGTTGTGTAACACCAGCGGTTGCCCCGTTTGGAGGAGCAGCCACTCCAGCAGTGATTCTGAAGGAGGTGGCTCCGCCGTGGAAGGTGGTGCCGAAGCAAGTTGTGGCACCATCAATTTTACCATCAGCAAAGGGCATGATTTTGGAGGGATCACCCTCCAAAGTTCTTACTATAGAGGAGGTGAGGAAGATTATATCCTCCTCTCATAGGAAAGGTCCTCATCTATACGAGGAGCTACAGGACCCCTACCCACAAGAGGTGAACGATATGCCACCAAAGTTTATCAAGTTCAGTGGAAAAGGGGAGAATTCAAGAGAGAACATGAAAAGGTTCATTGAGTATCTCGTAGTGCATGCAAATGACAAAAATCTGAGGTTGAGGGAGTTCTCCAAGACCCTCACAGGGAAGGCCTATACATGGTACTCCTATTTGTCACCTAACAGTATCCCTACATAGGAGGAGATTCACAAGCCATTCCTTCTAAAGTTCTTCGTAGCTGAGGATGAATTCACGTTGAGACACTTGGTACAAGAGGTTCAGAAGCCTGGTGAGGAGTTAATACAGTATATCAAATGTTTTTGCAAGAGGGCACTAGATGTCCATGAAGATGTATCAGAGGTAAGGCTGCCACAAATATGTGTCGAGGGACGCTTGGAAGAATACAGGTTGCATTTGATCAATGAGACCAGAGATGGGACTTTTAGAGAGTTCACCAGGGCTGCCAGTAATATAGCCATGATAATCAAGCCCGAGTCCTCAAGTTATAGGACGCAAATGCCACTAACTTCTAGAAGATTTTAAGTCTCGAGGAGGCAAGCAATCAATTATGTGGATAGAGGTTCAAAGGGTAAGAAGGGAGGACCTAGATCTAAGAACAACAGCCGAGGTAACAATAGAAAGTTTAGAGAGGATGCCCCGCACCCGCTGCCTTACAACGTAGCAGAAGCAATGGATTATTATCGTACATTGGTACGAGAGGGGGTAGTAGGTCCTCCTCACTTAAATGGGGAAGTCCCAATAGCAACTAACAAAGCCAATTCTAAGTATTGTAAGTTGCATTAGAGGGTGCATCACTCCACTAAGGATTACTACTATATGAGGAGAATCATTAGCACCGCCGGTGGATGTTAACGAGAACCCACTCCCAACACATCACTTCGACACTGCTAATATGGTAGTAACGTATGATGAAAAAGCATCTCGAGATCAGAGTGGAGGGTGAAGGTAATAAGAAAATATGCAAAGAGATAGGATCTAGCCCTAGATAGTAAACAGATAACCGAGCGGGAGAGAATGCGTGAAGAGTGGTTCTTCACTCCTGACCAAGAAGATCTTGGAGGCGGAGAGGTGGAGTGACCCTCCCAAAAGGTGAAGTGGATGTCATCCTTACTCTGGATGAGGGGGGATATCTGAAGCATAATATGTTTGTAATTCCCAAGCATATGAAGTGGACTTAGACTCTAAATGTGAAGCCATAGTAAGGAGTCTTAAGTTTAAATGATTCTTCTACCAGATTGGGGTAAAGTATGACATCAGACTAGTGATCAAAGAGAAAGTATTAAAAGCAATGCAGCAACATGGAGAACCCTCACTGAATTAGCAGAGAATAATTGGGAGGTTTATCAAAAGATACACTTCTGAAGTGGTCTTTTTCGAGGCGGACAGGTAGGTGACTTACTTTCTTAACCGTCCGTTATATGTTACTGCTATGATCAATGGAGTTTCATTCCCCAAAGCAATAATGGATAGAGGAGACTCTATTAACAACATGCCAATCAATACATACCACTAGTAATTTCAGGATTTGACAGTGCTGAAATGAAATCTCTCGGATATGTGAACGTGGGAATCAAGTTGGGAAATTTCACTTGCCATATCAAGTTCCATGTCATCAATATTAATACTAGTTACCGGCTACTCATTGGGAGGGTATGGATGCACACCCATGTCATAGTGCCCTCCACCAATAATCAGTGTGCAAAGGCTAATATCCGAGGAATAGAGATCATAATCAAAGCAACACAGAAGCCCTTTTTCCATTGAGGAGGCCCATTTGGTGAATGCGGCATTTTACATGGAACTGGACAAGGAAAAAAATAATTCTGTAAGAAAGCTAGAAAAGAAGCAAGTGGTTGGAGGAGGTGCCCATCCAAAGAAATCTTTCCATGATATTTTGGGGGAGGGTGATCCCCCACATAGTAAAAGGAAAGAGGAAGGTGGAGGAGGTGGTCAAACCTCCTCGTACTTATAAAAAAGTGGCCCTATCGGATGGGAACATTATTTTACCGTTTATACGCGGGTGGTGTTCTGGGATGAGAGCACCGACTCGGCACCAAAGTGTTTTGTAGTGGATGGGTTCCACATCATTGAACATGTTAAGTAACTAGAGGAAGCTCCAAAATGCATGAAGGATGGACCTAGGGAGCAGCTACAAGAGTTAAAAGAGATCAACCTGGGAGTAGAAAGGGATGAAGGTAGACCTATTCTAATCTCCACAAGTCTGAACCCAAAACATAAGAGAGAGCTCATTTGCCTGATCAAAGAGTTCACCAATGTGTTTTCTTGGAAATACACGGAGATGCCATGGATAGATCCTGAGGTGAGCTCTCACATATTGAATGTTCTGCTCTTCTAGTAAGGCAAGCAACACGCATGCACAAAGCTGACCTCGACCTGAAGATAAAAGTGAGAGTGGAGAAGTTATTGGCAACAGGGTTCATTAAGCCTATTCAGAACCCTGTGTGGCTCTCCAGCACAGTACCAGTGGCAAAAAAGGACAAGAGACAATTTCTAATTTATGTGGATTTTTGCAACTTGAATCGGGCATGCCCGAAGGAAGAGTTTCCTTTATCCAGCATAGACAGCTTAGTTGACGCTACCATAGGCCATGAGATGTATAGTTTCGTGGATGGGTATGTCGGCTACAATCAGATTAAGATGGACCTGACGGACGCAGAGAAGACTGCCTTTCGCACGCCATTAGGAAACTTCCACTACATAGTTATGCTATTCGGATTGAAGAATGTCGGGGCCACGTACCAAAGGAATATGATGGAAATCTTCCATGATCTGTTTCATGATATACTAGAATTTTGTGTGGACAATCTGGTGGTAAACTTCAAAAAATAAAGCAAGCACGTGTAGGACCTCTGGAGAGTGTTTGAGAGGTGTCACAGGTACAACATGCGGATGAGCCCATCGAAGTGTGCCTTTGGGGTCACTGCGGAAGTTTTTAGGATTTATTGTGAATAAGTAGGGAGTGTAAGTTGATGCAGAAAAGATGATGGCCATAGTGATGATGCCACTCCCAAAGAGTCAGAAGAAGCTCCAAAGCTTCTTTGGTAATGTATCCTACCTAAGAAGGTTCATACCTGCACTAGCGAAAGGGACTTGCCCGTTTACACTCCTGTTGAAGGAAAAATCTAAGTGGATCTGTAGGGAGGAACAGAAGAAAGCATTTGAGAAGATTAGCCTCACCATCCACGATGATCCCACCTGAGGCTGGGGTGTCACTGCTGCTCTACCTCACCTTAACGAAAAGGTCCATAGGGTCACTCTTGGTCCAAGAGATGGAAGGAGTAGAGAAGATGTCAAGAGTAATCTGAGGTACAGAGTCTAGATACACCAATGTGGAGAGACACTACCTCACCCTAGTCTTTGTGGCTCAAAAATTGAGACACTACCTGCTAGCCTTTGCAGTTCACATAGTCACCAAGTGTGACATAATTAAGTACCTCCTAGTAAGGACGGTACTTATAGGACAAGAAGTAAGATGGTTTTTAATTTTGTCAGAATATGATTTAAAATGCATAATGACCAAAGTCAAGCAGCAGCAGATCTATTAGCCCATTTTCCAAGTGGGAACTTCGAGCCCCCCAGTGAAGAGTTACCTGGGGAGAATTTTAGAGCATGCATGGTGGAAGAAAGGGAAAAGTGGGAAATGGAGTTTGATGGCTCTAGTGCCCAAGGCACAGGAGGTGCGGGAATCATACTCTTTAACAACAAGGAAAAGATCACCCTTTCTTTCAAGTTAGACTTCAAATTCTCAAACAATGAGGCTGGCTATGGAGCTCTCATTTTGGGTATGTTGGAAGCACTCCGAATGGGCGTTAGAGTATTATGCATATGGGGGGACTCTAACCTGGTGGTGAAATAGGTTAATGGGGAGTTCGCTCAAACATGTTAACTTGGCACCCTACAGATACATCATTTAGAGGTTGCTGGGATAATTTATGGAGGTAATGTTGAGAGACATGCAAGAATAATGAATAGGCACCCCGATTCACTAGCTACAATAGCATAGAAGTTAGACATGGATGAGATAGGAGCAATGATCACCGTGTGACGGAGAACAGTGCTTACCACAGTGAAGTCTTTATTCCCAAGCAATGAGCCGGAAGATTGGAGGCACCTAGTTGTGAAGAATCTAGAGACAAGAGAGGGGACAATGAAGATGTTAGAATTGACTAACTACTACCTACTGCAATGAACACTTTACTTCAAGAGCCCTGAAGGGTTCTTAGCAAGGTATGTTGGGGAACAAGAAGCTAAAGAGAGGTTAGCAAAGATGCATGAAAAGCATTGTGGGGACACTGATATCCCACTTTATATTCGGTTACAGCGGGGGGATACTATTGGCCCACTATGAGTGCAGAGGATGCTCATTTACAGCAAGATTTTTTAAAGTGCCAAACCCATTTTGACAAGCCAGCATAAGCTAATTTCGTGGAGGCCTTCGAAGTTTGGAGGCAACCATACATAGCGTATCTGAAAGACGGTGAGTTGCCCACGGAAAGAGCGAATGAAATTTATCTCTGGAAGAGGGTAGCCCATTTATATTTGGTAGAAGGAGAGATATATGGGAAAGGCTATAATGAGAAGGCATTGAAGTTCATAGATAAGAAAGACACGGGGAGAGTGTTATATGAAGATTATGATCCCTCCCACATGGGAGGTGCCAAATTGTATGATCAGCTGATGATGCTGGGGTATTATTGGCAACCCATAGAGGCTGACTCCATTGGTTATGTGAAGAAGTGCATAGCTTGTCAAGTACATGGCAACATGGTGCATTCCCCTTCTGTTGGATTGAAAATCCTAGTAACTCCCTACCCCATCTACACATGGGCATTCGATTTGGAGGGAAAAATCATCACAACCTCTCATGGAAAAGCTTTCATCATTGTAGCTACGGAATTACATACCAAATAGGTAGAGGCCATCCCTCTAAAGAGGGTGACTGCCCAAGTGGTAACCCAGTTTATTAAGGAATATATCATATGCAGGTTTGGTATACCCAATGTGATTCTAACATACAAAGAAAAATAATTTGTATGCAAGGAGATGGAACTTCTCACTAACAAGTATAAAATTGTGCATAACAGCTCAACCATCTCCTACCCAAAATAAAACGGCCAGGTGGAGGCCACCAACAAAATCTTGATCAATATCCTAAAAAATATGCTGGAAGACATGTCAAGGGAATGGGATGAAAAGTTGCCCATGGTGTTATGGGCCTATCGCACTTCGAAGAGAAAGTCGATCGGGTTTACTCCATTCTCACTTGTGTATGGGACTGGAGCTGTCCTACCAGTGGAATTGGAACTACCCTCATCTGGGGTCTATCTAAGTAATGGACTCATCCCTGTCCCACATCACGTGCATCTAGAGGCGTTGGATGAGCATAGAGAGAAGGCAAGGGAGAACTTTAAAGTTTACACCTAGAAGTTGTCCAGAGCTTATAAAAACCTAGTCAAGCCCAGAGAGTTTCAAGTGGGAGACTTAGTCCTACGAGCATCTACTAATCACCTCCGCAATATGTCAGCAACAAAATTCAAACCCAAATGGGAAGGCCCCTTTATGGTGAGAGGGGTAGGGAAGTCAAGATATTACCACATTTTGAAGTCGGATAACAATTGTCTCCAATCCATCAATTACAAGTGGATAAAGAGGTATTATGCCTAGTTTTGTTAAAATTCATTCCTATAATAGAATCTGGGCGGTTTTCTCTCATACCAAAAAAGTTTTTTTTATAAAAACATGATAGAGCAATGCCATCTTGTAAGCAGTGCACAATAGAAAATAAATGAATAGTAACACTTTTGATCATTGTTGATGTTTGTTTCGATTACTTACCTATTCTATGGGGTAGACCCAACATGATTTTTTTTTCTTCAGAAATGCTCTCTACTAGGCTAGAAGAGGGTGCATGAAAAAAGACAAACTTTGCTCATTACACTTGGGGGTACATCCATCTGAAGAGAAAGTATATTGAGCAATGTCCTCCTAGACACAACAAACAAATAGTTTTATTTTTGTCACTAAACCAGTAGGGGGACATCCTCCAAGTAATAAAAAATCTTTTTTTACAAGATTTATAGCTTAGAGAACAAGTTTTAACCTCTGTTCTCAAATAAATTCTTTACTTGACCAGTTCAATAGAAATGTGGATAAGGGGGCCAAATCCCCCCTCTCTAATATTTTTTAGACCCGAAAAGCTCTTAAGAAAAATGTAGAGCAAGGACCCCATAGACCAGGGGCTAGTTTAATTCCCAAAAAAAAAGAGAATGAGTTACAATTTACTTATTCTATTTGTAAAGATTCTATTGAAATAGAACCTAAAGGAAGGAGATGGAGTCACCTCCCCCACAAGTTGTTTCTTATGAACACGCATAATAATGTGTAAGAGCACCCCACAGACAGAGGGGGAAGCTTCAAAATAGTAGCTCGCCCAGATAACATGCAAATACCCCGCAGTCATATGGGGTTGAGCTAAAAAAATTATGTATATGTATATGACTTGGTCAGATTAATGCAAGTACCCCACAGTATATGGGGCAGCTTAAATTGACCAAACGGTTACAGAAAATTAGAGCAGGTCTCAATAAACAGATGCCAAAAGTATAGATTGAGGCAAAGAAAAAGAAAAGGTAGAGAAGAAGAAGAATACCATTTTTCTCATTTATAAATGAGCAGTTCTTTACATGTGAAAAGGAAAATTAGCATAAGGCAAGAAATCATTTATCCACTAGATATAACAAAAATCAAGTCATCGCAGGTAAGGGTGTCAGCATAAGATGGACTAGCTTCTCGTACAAACTCCTCCTCCAACCTGGACAACTTAACCTCATCCTCCTGGTCACCAGACTCGAGTGTCAAGCCGAGACTGAAGCGATGCAATCTAGTACTAAAGTGATGCAATCTGGCCCCTGATCCTCACTGCCTCAACCTGTCGCTGCTCGACCCTAGACTGTCTAGATGTGTGAAGTCTCGCCATCTTCTAAAAATGAATGCTCAGAAAATGACAAGCTTTATCATCAAGCCAATCCAGCTGAAAATAGTAGAACTATTGTAAATCACGGAGAGCATCCAAAAATAGCAAGGTGGAGGCACAAGTCATCTCGGTAGGAGAAGTAGCTAAGAAGTCATGAATATGGATAGCAAGAGCCTTCGGGTTGAACACCGTGAGGATATTAATATGAAGTACACTCGAGGTTAATGTCTCAGTGTCCTGGCCTCTCTTCGTGACACAGTTTACTCATGAAAGCTACAGGACCCTCTACCTCAGCGTCACCATCTGAATGGCGCGACTCTATCTCGGAGGGGAGGAAAGAAGGCTCCCCACTAGAATCAACATCACCGGATATAGGAGTGGCCTCAGAACTCTGATCCCCTCCCCTCGTCATCTATTTCGATAGGCCCACCAATAAGATCCTAAAAACAAGTTAACAATGAAAAATAGTAACTTAGGTATGATAGTCAAATACTTAAGGAGTGCGCAATACAGCACTCTCTGACTGCTCTATAGTCACCGGAACAGCTGCCTCACTAACCAGAAAATAATGAAATAAGGGTGAAGGTGAAAGTACTTTAACATTAAAAGTGAGAAGAAAAGGAGAAATAGAAAAGAGGGAAAGGTATGACCGTATAATACCTCTCCTGCAGTTATCTCTCCAAGATGCTCCATAGTTACCGGAGTAGCTGACTCACTAACCTGGAAACAATGAAATAAGGGTGAAGGTGAGAGTACTTGCACAATAAAATCAAGAAGAAAAAGGATAAGTAGAAAAATAGAGAAGGTATGAGAGTACAATACCTCTCTCACAGCCAACTCTCCAACATGCTCCACACTTACTGGAGCAGTAGCCTTGCTAGCCTAGAAATAATAAAACAAAGGCGGAGGTAAGCATACTTGCACAGTAGAAGAAAGAAGAAAAATAGGAAGTAGAAACGAGGGGACGGTATGACAGTATAATATCTCTCGTGCAGTTATCCCCCCAATACGTTCCACAGTCACTGGAACAATTGTAGCACTAACCTGAGAACAGGGAAACACGTAAGTGATAGCAAATATTTGCACAGTATAAGCCTATTTAAAAAAAATTATAAGAAAACCAAGTATTTACCTGGATAACTTCATCTGAAGTTCTAGCTTAAAGTTCCGCAGCAATAGGGGCAACTAGTAACAGGTCCCGTAGACAAAGGGACCTCGGCTATGCTGACCTGGAAACAAAATTTAAAAATTATACCAATTAAAAGAGTGGTACAGAATTGACTAGCCTCATACAAGAGATATATAATACCTGAGTAATTAACCCACAGTAGTTAGTGGGGCGCTGCAAGTGCTACGTGAGGGGTTGCCTCCACAACACTCGCCACGAGCATGATAGCTAAAAAAGCCTCCACAAAACTAACTTGTAAATGAGGAGAAAGAGGCAAATGTTAGCCAATCACTTACATCAGGAGAACAAATATACAAATATACAAAAAATCCCAGATATTCATAACATAAATAGTTATCGGGAGAGGCACTATTGCAAGACCCTCACTGGAAGTAGCAGGGAAGGGAGACCCATCTGTAGCAGGGGCTACTGAAGGAATAGTAGCAGCAGGCATTGATGAAGTGATATCATGAGCCAGTTAAGAAAAAAAAGACTCGTCAATACAAGCTAGCCAGAAATCAACAGGCAAAAGGTCGATAGAATACCTAGGCCCCATCCAAAGAATAAGGGTGGAAGGTGACCGTTAGCGCGGCAGAGGCTGTGGTATTAACCTGTTTATCTAAAAAGTGTTAGAAACTTTTCTCATCACAACTACAAAAAAATATACTAGTTAATAGAAGAAGAAGCCTGTGAAATAGGCTCAGTAGTTGAACTCACAATAAATACTGGCCAATGAGGGATAGTTTGGACCAAAGTCCTACCATCCATATAAATATAGACCCGGGGGATAAAAATCCTTCGTGAGGGGGATAATCCCAAAAAAGTGGTCTCAGGAAAAGGCAGAGTCCCTCCTATGGAAGAGAGGCCAAGAGATACGGGGACCTGGAGAATGAAAATTAACAAGTAGTACAAGCATCAAAGGCATAGTAATAAAAAATAAATGGGGACTAAGAGAATAAGCAGACCTGTGAAAATGGGTAAGCCAGGGGCTCGGCTTCAGAAGTGCCCACTGCAGAAGCACGTAAAGATGAGGTGGGGAGACTGGAGGGCACACACAAGGGAAAAGAGATTAAGAAAATAGAAAAGTGAGATTCGCCATTTAAAGGAAATCAGAGAAATATCTTAACAGAAGAAGGGGTCAAAGAATAGACCCTGGTGCTAGTAGGATGCACAGATGAAAGCTGTAAGGAAATAAAATATTTAACACTAGTAAAAGAAGTACAAAGCGCGACTATCAAAGTTTTAAAGGCCCCTGAAGGAAACAACAAACCTTTCCATAAAGGCCACTGGAGGAAATAATCATAGAATTCCTCTCCCACTGGAAAGGAGCACGAGGAAGTGGAGGAGGTGAAAGGTCACTTATCTCAACAGAAGTACCCTGTGAAATCATTGCAATAAAAAATTTAGTAAACAAATCAATGAGGAAAGGAGAAGAAAATCATATGCATAAAAGTCCCTAGTAAAGAAATACTTATAATAGTAGGTCGCACAGTCTGACCATATGGAAGGGGCCTGGTGGCAGAACTAGTCCCCGATGGAGAATGGGGTGTTTCATCATCACTGGAAGACTCCCTCGAAACTAATAACAAAGCACAAGTGTCAATAGATTTTTAACCATGGAAATCCAATCCATTCACATCATTTGGAGAAGAATTGTGATCGTCATATGAAGGTGTGCTTCCATAGTCAACTAGTCCTTTTTCTAATGAGGCGGAGGGGGAACCAGCTGGTAAAACTCCATAAGAGCCAGTTTCACTAAGTAAAGATGATTTAGGTGTAGTACCTTCTGTAACTGGAATAAACGTGACTAGTGTCTCCTAGGAAGAGAATCCCAGAGCCTCATAGCCTTGCCCTTTGACAATCCTATAGGTCTCCTCAACTTCAAGATCATCGGTATCTAAGCCCTGGTCCAGTGTAGAGGGATCCACAACATCAGTATTGCCCTCCTTCTTCTTTTTCGTAGCCCTAGTCCTCGCAGGAGAAGGAAGAGAGGGAGAAAAGTAATAGCAGCAATAAAGTTTGACACATCTTTATCTGGGTGAGTTCTCTTACCCATTGCAGGAGCCTTGGACTTTCCCTTACCTTTGGACAGGCCTTTAGATTTGTCAAGATACAACTCGGTTTGCTTCGGTTGGGTTGACTCATCAAGAAGGGGCTTCAATAAGACGGCGACAACTTGCTCTAAGGGTGTCTTGGGTGTAGTGCTAAGATGTTAAGTGTCCTTAGGGGTTCTTTTGATTAAAAAAGTGAGCCTTAACATACCTCCTGGGAATAGTCTTATGTAGAGGTCCAGCCACGTAGTTTTGAATAAGAAGGGCTTATCCCTGCCACAACAGGAACCAAGAGGAAGTGAAAGAAGGCAGACGATCACGGGGAGGCACATATAACCCCAAAGTGACTCAACCTATGGAACATCCCCTCAAAATTAAAGTCCCTATAAGCCTCCAAGTACAACTCTGAAGGGTTATTGCTCAAAGGATAGGCAGGGGTGTGAATGCCCTGGTCATAACCAAATTGCATCTTCATGCATTTAGAGTGGTAGAACTTACCACCCTGAACTTGATCAGTCAAAGAAGGAAGAAGACCATTAGTAACATCGCTACCACATGGATGTATGGGCAATAAGAGACACAACCCACATCCGAAGGGCAATATAAAGTGCCACTATCACCGGGGAAAGATAGCCAACTAAAAGTGTCGTCGGGGTGGTTGCTGTAAGGGCAAAAATAGAAATTCTCAATATTATCAATCAAAGACCCCAGGGGTTCTTGGGGACTTCTTGTGCCATCATATAAGGCAAGTAGAATTGTTGTGATAGGCCCTTGCCTCTGGGGTAACTTATGGAAAATGCTCAAGAAGGAAAGCCATCAAAATAAGGGAGTTATCAAAATTGGCAGCATCATAGTAGCCATAAGATCTCTCGACATCTACATGAGAGATATCCAACCAAGTATAGAGGGACCCAAGGGGAAGAGAATCAAGGGGTATCATCCTCCCTCACGCCAGTCGCATAGCTAGTCTAAAAAGGAGATCACTGGGAGAATCTTTTGGTTTGCCTGGGAATAAGAATCTACTAAAAAATGTAATTAGAAAGGCGGCTAAGTGTGAAGGGGAATGGAGTTTGGGGCCATCCTGACTTTTGAGAACCCTACTAGAAGTCTCCTCTTTAGGGTCCTGCTTAAAATCCTTAAACCAATACCGCTACCATTTAGCAAAAAGAATGTTTGGTAAGACCAGTCACATTAATAACCACATATTTGGAGCACTTAATAAGGGGTGGCAACAGCTCTTCCACCATCTCCTGCTCAAAGGGGTCCTCATAACCATCAGCAAAAGCATGTCTACCCAGGTAAGGAAGGGAAAATAACTCAAAAATATCCTCCAGGGTAATAGTGAAATCACCCCAGCCAATCACAAAAGTATGAGACTCCCTACTCCTACGAAAAAGTAAAAGATTGAGGGTGGTGCCATGTTTAGCCATAGTGAAAGATTTAAAACTATCAACTGTGGTCAAAAGGCCAAGTTCCTGAAGGACAGCCTTATAGGAAGGGGTGGAAAAAATATGATCAACTTATGAAACCCACTCTTTAGTGGTACCTCCCGTAGCTTTGATTTCAATATTAGAATAAGGAAAATCACCACGGTCCACTCTAACCCTAAGGATAGAATCAAGAAGAATAATGGGAGAATCAGTTGACTCACTTAAACCCACATGAGGTTGCTCGATAATGTTGGCAACAAATTTCGTTTCAAACTGGGCAAAAGAGGTCATAAATCTATCTTGTGGCCCAAAATAAGGTGCACGACAGTAGAGGCCAAAATCCCTTCCTTGACGTGTACTCATATAATCTTGGTAAGAGTGATAAGTGAAGGAAGTGGACGAGGAACCACCAACAACCAATTATTCAAGGGAGGAACCCACTATGGCAGGAATCCCATGCGAGGAACCCCCATCATAAGCCACAGATGAGGAACCCTCAACATAAGCCATAGACGAGGAGCCCCCAATGGACGTGTAGGCGAGGAACCCCTAGTTGTTTGGGTTTTTGGAGAGCAGCCTTCAGCAACCCTCACAGATAAGGAACCTCTAATAGTTTGAGTTTTTTATGAGGAACCCCCAGCAGAAGCCTTGGACGAGGAACCCCTAATAGTTTGGGTTCTCGGGGAGGAAGCCCCAACAGAAAAACTAAGCAAGGAACCCCCAACAAAAAATTCAAGCGAGGAACCCCCAATAGTAACTCCAAGCGAGGAACCCCCAACAGAAAATCCAAGCGAGGAACCCTCACTAGTCATACCCATCAATGAGGAACCCCCACTAACTGGAGCTTTAAAACCAAGTGCCCCACCAACAGTAGCCCTCACAAAACTTGGGTCAAAACACCTTCCTCCAGAAGAGACATCCTCAGTGGTGGAGACCTTAAAACATGAAACCCTAAATTTCAAGGAACCATGAGTGATGCCGACAGCTGGAGGTAGGTTCGAAGGTGTGGTAGTGATGGAAAGTCCTTGAATGGTGGTTTTCGTGGTGGTTTCAGTAGCCACTACGATGGAAACAGTGACAGAAATTGGTAAAAACTCTATTACAAGGGGAATGACAATGGTAAGGATGACGGTATAAACTTTTGATGATGATGAAGCCATTAAAATGGGTTGGTAAGAGCTTGAAATGAAGGAAAAAGCTATGGATGTTTTTTTTTTTACTAGAATGACAAAATCTCCCAAATGCTCTCTTAAGAAGATAATGAGAATGACTATAAAAGCAAGAGTTTTATGTTCAAAAAGCACTTATATGAAAATAGAAAAACGTGTGGGAATACCAAATGGTTAGCAACTCTTTTTCCCCAAATGATGAGGTGATAGTTCCCATGTTGACACGTGTCTTCTTGAGACCTTGAAACCTGGAATGAAGGGACAGTGCATTTAATGACCCTAGGGGTAATGAGGACAAAGTCCAAGGTTCCTTCAAAAAAATTTGAAAATTAAATTGACAGCGTACAAAGTCTTTTAGTTTACCTAACACAAAAGACTTTGCACGAGGGGCTAATGTAGAGGGGTGTTTTGTCTTGCTGACTAGATTTGGGCGAGGGACCCCTCCATCCCTCCTACAATGAGATTTGGGTGAGGGACCCCTCCATCCCTCCTGTAATGATATTTGGGCGAGGGACCCCTCCAGCCCTCCTACAATGAGATTAGGGCGAGGGACCCCTCCATCCCTCCTGTAGTGACTCCCTTCATGTTCAAGAGATAGTTTGGACAAGGGACCCCTCCAGCCCTCCTACAATGAGATTTGGATAAGGGACCCATCCAACCCTTGTGCAATGAGATTTGCAGGAGGGACCCCTCCAACCCTCCTACAATGAGCTTTAAAAGATATTTTTTAGAAGGAACCCCTCCAAGACCTCCTTCAAGTTCAAAAGATAATTTGGGTGGGGGAACCCTTTCCCCCAAACTAAAACCAGTTAAAATGATACTTGGGCAGGGGAGGACTCATCTTCAAAGACTAGCTAAAGAAAGAAAAGCCTAGTGAGGAAGCCCACAATGAAGGACTCCTCTAGAAAATATTCATATTGTATTTATTTTGCAGCAGGAGGATCCAAGAAGTGACCGTCTGAACATAATAGGCCAGGATGATGGATCCAGCATAAATAGCCCCCCATCATGAAAAATAAGTTCTTTGATACAATAAAAGTACTAACACTTACTTTCTTCTACAGGTAGACTAGTTGAGCAGGCAGGGATTAAATAGGCCAGTTGGAACCTCTTGGTAGTTTTGGCTTGGCGGCTGAGGAACAAGGTTTGATGAGCAAGCTCAACCACTTAGCACTTTAGGATTTAGAGAATACTAGTAGAAAGATCATATGGTTTACTTAAAGTACTTACACATCACACCGAGTCATAATTGAAATGATCAACTAAGAGGTTGCTCACCAAAAAAAAATTATAAAAATGATTTTAGAGAAGGGGTTTACTTAAAGTCCTCAACACTCCCCCCTCTCAAGAGAAATGGTTTTAGAGGAGGTGGTCCTCGAGGCCTCCCCTATCAAGTTTATAAAGTTTGTACCGTAAGTTACCGTTTTAAAACATATTTACCAAATTAGATGTTTTGTCTCCATTAGGATACATATTTGCTTTTTTACTTTGGCTCACACCAGGTGGCACCTAACAGAAGGGACAAGCGGCTGCACACCGGTAGGGATAAATGGTACATTTCAGACCTTGTCCCTCACCAACCCTCTTAATTTGTCACCCAAAAGTGTTAAATCAGTCCTAGTGCTCGAGTATAAATAGAACCCCTGGGAAAGGGCAAGAATCAGTGATAACTCAAGTCATACTGTTAATCTGTCAAAATCACACCAGAACCTCCTAGTATTCTCTATCTGCTCTCTCTTTAGTGCTAAGTGCCTTATTCTTTCACTCCCCACTGACAACCATCACTCTCAGGAGCTCCTCTTGATAAAAGTTATTATTTTTGTTGTGAAGTTCATCTTCTTAGAGGGAGTGAGCTCTAGCTTGGGTCCCATTTTTACCAAAAGGAGAAGGTTTTACTAGAAGCTGCTCCAGAAGTTCTTAAGAACCTTAAAGGCAGAGTTTATTGAAGTGGGTCACGCCTTACCCGATTCAGCATCTTACCAGACCCCAATCAAACTATCCTCCTACAATATTCTTTGTTATTCCAAAAACAGAGTGAAAGAAAACCATCACATAGTTTTAGTTTGGATTATTAAACACCTGAAAATACTCACACACAAATTCATACTCAATTTTAACTTAGTTTGTAAAAACCCATAAACACCCATGGTCACGGTCTATGATCATGATCATATCCATTAGATGTCACCCTTTGGCTTGTTCATGACATGTGTCACACACTTTTTTGGTCACGGTTCTGGACCGTGACCACTAGGTCATGACCCACCTACCTTGACCATATGCGCGTGTGTGTATGTATTATACATGTGCGCGCATGAATGTTTTATAAATTGAGAACCGATATTGATTTCAAATATATTGTTTTGGGATGACATGAACTTATATTCAGATTATATGAACTCGTGGTGGATCATTTAAACCAGTTCAACATCAAACCTAACCTAGTTCATTACATTATGATTAAGTCTTAAACATCCCATTAATCTCATTATGAATATTAGGTAATAATATGATTAAAATACGATTTCATTAATTATGTCCAGATTCCAAAGAACTAATATTATTTTTACACAAACTTACTTTATTTCATAATTAAAGTAAACTTGTCCTAGACTGATACAAATAGAATCCCATATCCTCAATCTCTTCAAAATACTTTAAAACCTTAAGGTTTAAAGTCTAATTTTAACATTTCAGTATTTTCACATTTGTCTTCGTTTTATTTAGGAATCTTCACATTTAAGTCTCATTTGGGTATTTTAACCCCACACTTACAGATGTATACATACGCACAAACACACAGTACACATACATAAACACACACAATGCACACACAAACACACACACACCCTATATAATGAGAGAAGGAGAGAGGGAGAGTACCTGAGAGGGAAAGAGGTGGTGGTGGTGGCAGTGTCTAGAGGGGGGGAGAGAAAGAGAGAGAGAGAAATGATAAATCTACTTTCGGTAAGATTTTATGTATCGGGGTTAGTCACCGTCCAAGTCCGTGACTAATGGACATGAGCATATAATATTTTTACACATCACCACCTAGTCATTGGATTGGGCCGTGACCGGCCCCCGTGACAATTTCAAAATGGTCACGGACTTAGATAATGACCCCCTTTAATTAATCCAATCGTATTTTTCATAGATGTGGTTATGGTCATGGTCCGTGACCACATTTGGTGGGAATTTTAGCGCCCTTTTGGTCACAAGATTGTGCGTGATCCTATCCATTAGATGTCACACTTTTCCTTTATCATGGACATGGTCATGCTAAAGATCTCTATGGTCACGTTCTAGGTCCGTGACTACGTGGCCACGGACCTGGACCGTGACCCACTACCTATGATAATTCTCAGATTATGGTTTAGTGCTCATGCGATTGAGAGCCTAGCTTACACAAATCTATTGACCATTTTCCCCTCAGGTTTATTGTAGTCACCTCACGAAGATATTTTAGGCAATGATTTTCAGTCTAATCTTTATGAGTCAAATCTAGAAGAACGGTCTATGAAGTTTGATTGTTCATCTTCCAAAGGCACGGGAGGAGCATGAGTCATTTTGTCAAATGGGAAGGAAGATAATACTCTGTCTTTTAAGTTAAAATTTATTTATTCAAATAATAAGGCAGAGTACGAAGCATTAACTTTGGGTTCGCTCGAAGCGTTGCAAATAGGAATACATTCACTATACATGAAATGAGATTAAAACTTTATGGTTAAGCAAGTGAACCGAGAATACTCATTGAGGCATCTGAGTATAGAACCATATAAAATGATAATTCAAAGATTTTTAGATCAATTTCATAAAGTTAAAATGGAAAGGCACCCAAGCATGATGAATCTTCATGCTGACGCCTATGTCATAATAACACAAAAGGTGATTATGGATGGTGAATCTATGACTATTGTGATCCATCGAAGAATAACTCCATAGTCAGTGCTCTAACTCTTACTTAGTGATGAGGATTCATATTGAAGAAGTGGAATAAGTAGGTAGTTGAAGAACAGAGGTGTTACGATGAAGCTTATAGAGTTAGAACAATACTTCCTTCTTCAAGGAAGTTTGTACTATAAAAATTCTGGAGGACAGTTATCCAGATGCACTTGTCCAGAGAAAGCTCAAAGACGGTTGAGGAAAGCTCATAAGGATCATTGTGAGACCACTCAAATTCCTATATATAGAATAATTCAAAGATAGGGGTATTTTTAGCCTATAATGAAATAAGATACAACAATAGTACAAAGAGAATGTGTTAAGTGTTAAAATTTCTTTCAACCATGAGTGCAACTTTCTCAAAGCTCAAACAGACTAGAGGTAACCTTACATTGATTTCATCAAAGATGGAGTTTCTCGAAGCGATAAACATGATGTTGTAGGAATAAAAAGGAGGTATCTAAGGTTCTACCTATTGAAAAAGAAGTTTTATCGAAGAGGGTATTTCAACGGTCCATTACGATGCATTACTAGAGATAAAGAAGGGGAAGTCCTCAAATAAGCTCACGATCCAACTCACATTTGGGGAGCCATGTTGTATGATTAAATGATGAAACTTGTCTCCAATAATGGAGAACGATTCATCTGAGTTTGTTTAAAAGTACGAGGCTTGCCAACTTCATGGTAACCTCATGCATGCTCCATTGGCGGAACTTCACTCATTAATAACTCATAATCCTTTCCATATATAGTCGTTTGACCTTGTGGGTGTAACCAAACCTTCTTTTAAGGACAACATATGAATGTGGAAATTAAGTGCTTTGCAAAGTAGGAGAGGCGGTACATTTGAAAAGGGAAAAAACATGTGTGGTGGCATAGTTTACTAAAGAGTACAGCATTTGCCAATTTTATATTCCTCAACAGTAGCCTACCCTAAAGGCAATGACCTTGTTGAGGCCACAAATAAGACCTTGGTTAATATTTTAGCCAAGATGATGGAAATTTCTCAATATCCGTGGAATTATAAGATTCCTATGATATTTTAGGCTTATCGAACTACCAAAAGAATACCAACATGTTATACCCCTTTTTTCTTGGCTTAGGGAGCTGAAGAAATTATGCTATTTGAGTTAGAAGTACCTTCTGCTAGATATGCCTTGCGAATAAGCCTGATTCCACAGAGTAGGCATGTTCAACTAGAAGCTCTAAATGAACATAGAGATAACGTGAGAATTCATTTTCAAATCTACACGAAGCAACTCTCCAGAGCGCATGAGAATTTGGAGAAAATAAGGAAATTTATAGAGGGTTACTTAGTTTTGGAAACAGAAATCAACCTTATTAGAGGACTCCTTTTGCTAAAGTTTGCAGCAAATTAGGAGTGACCATATGTTTTTAAGGAGGCTCGTGATTGAGGCTATTATTTGATTTCGCATATTGAGTATAATAGGCCTTTTAAAGTCAATAAAAAATGGTTAAAAGTTTATCCTGTACGAGAGCATATTTAAATTTTTTTATTGTTTACTTATTTGTATAGAGATTGCTTGGAAACACATGTAAAATTTTGAGGTATTATTTATTTTAAATAGATAAGTGTTGAAGCAAAGAACTAAGTTATGCACAAACTGAGATCAAGAACATCCATCTTTTGTATTTCACTTGTAAATTTGAGTTGGAATACAAAATTAGGACTATTGCCCATAAATATAATAAAGGCAAAAAATTATAACCTAAGAGGAACAATAAATTTGGAAAAGTGAAGAAACCCTTCTCAATCAAAGTAGTTATATCTTAAGCAACTTCCCATTGATACTCAGCTATAGCAAAAATACGTGATTCAGCTTCAACCTTTAAGTTAAGTGTGACTTTATGTTCTTTTTTAGCATTAGCCAAAGCTTCTTCAACTGTTGCGCCACGTTTCGATCACATTCTTCAACGGGGGGAAATCTCCATCAATTTTTCTTCTTCAGATCCTCCACATTTTTTATGCAGTGTGAGCGATAAGTTGATATTTGATATATCCCAACTTGTTCATGAGCAAACAAAAGAAAAATTCATCCTTGCATATGTTTTTGAGGTTTCACAAATAATGATTAAGAACAAACCTCTAAAGAGGAAACGTTGGTGTATTTATAATTTCAAATGAACTTACAGTTGCACCTTGCAAAGAATAAGCTATTACCAAATTATGGAGGTCTCAAACACTCAGTCATAAACGTCTCAGGGTGGAAAACAAGTAATTGATCAAGCATAGAGTGAAGGAAGCCTAGAATAATGATACTACTTTTAAGTACCTACTGACAAAACTCATCGGGAATAGCATTTAGCTTCATGGCACCACAATTAGACTCATTTTTCTCCCCATTTATGTTGGTTATTAAACCACGATCACTTGGACTAGACGATTCAGCTTGATCAGGGGTAGATAAGATAATATCAACCTCCATCTCTTGAGCAAGCATATATACTTAGGGTTGGGATTTTAGAGGCACCTAAGGATGTGTATTATTGATCATACGCTATAAAATGGAGAAACCAAAAGAGTTTGAAAATTTTTGGTGAATTTTTTTCTTACCAAGAAGGTAAAATGAGAAAATCTTAGCAAATATTTAAAATAAATCACCAAGAAAGTGTATTTCTTAGAAAAATCTTGCCCAAGTAGGGTGAGTCACCAAATATGTGTATTATTTAGAGAAATATTACCCAATAAGGGTGAGTCGCCAAGTAAGTGTATTATTTTTTTAATAGGATTTTCCAGGCAAGGTGAGTCACCAAACATGTGTATTATTTAGATAAACCTTGCCCAAGAAGGGTAAGTCACCAAACAGGTGTTTATTTAAAATATTGACCAAGCGGGGTACATCACCAAGCAGATGATAATTTGTTTTATGAACATTACTCAATTGAGAGAGTAAATCACCATGCATGTGAGGTTTATTACTACACAAAAGAATTCAGAGAAATCATAGGTTGTACATATAACCATATGAAAAAAACTTATTTCATCAACAGGGGAAACAATAGTTGAAGTTAGGGGAATTGTTACATCACCAGACCCAACTTGAGGTTGAGCTTGAGCTACTGTAAAATCCTCAAGAGCCAAAATAATAGGATCCAATGAAATATAAACAATGTCCATCGAGGCAGGAGTAACATCCACTAAGGTCAGAGTAACTTCAATGGGAGGAGTTGTTTGCTCCAACTCATTATTTCTGGAATGTTATAACACCATAAAAAGAGGAAGCTTAAAATGAGCTCACAAGAGAGAAAGTAAAGAAAAAATGAGAGACTTTTTTTACAACTAGCATACCTCAAGTATAGTTGGACAAATGAGGGATAAAGCATCCTAGTATACTAAATAAGTAAGTATCATAGTTGGGAAATCTAACTTCATAATTGGCCTCATGAGGATACAAGGAAGATACTCCTTATTGATCGACCTCATGAGGTCCATCACATCTATTTCAAGACCAAAGTAGGGAAATAGTTCAGCCACCTGCACATGAAAAATGCAAACAAGTCTTAAGAATCACAAATATTGGGCACAACTAAATGATCAAATCAAAGTTCAACGTAAGTTACCTCAGTAGAAGAAGCTGGAGGCATAACAATTAGGTGCAGCTCAAGTGAAACTGGTGGAGTTGGACTTGGTGTTTCAATAGTTCCACTTGAGTCCCTTATCGTTTCCTTATCAATGAGAAATTTTCTTGCCACAGTCGAAGAATGCATAGGTAAAACACGTATGGAATGAGTTTTCCTAACCTTTGAAGTTGGGAGCAATGGAGAACTAGTAATAATAATTGCTTCAAAGATTGGGCTCTAAATATCCCTCATGGGAGGAGTGTCATCAGTAATAAACACAACTGGCACGGATTATGGAGGGACATCCTACAAAAGGAGTAACGGTGTTTAATAGATCCGATTCAAAGAGAAACAACTCAACACTTGGAGAAAATTTTGAGCGGAATAAAATTTTGCTTCAGCTAAAGAGCTAAAAGATTTACATGTTGAGTCTCGCGAGGAGACACAAATATATCATCCTCGGTGGAAATATCCACCTCATCACCACTTAGTTTTTCCTCCAATGTTTTCTCAGTAGAATCAGATACATGGGAGCTAGAGTCACATATTTTCCACTTACTCTATTCTTCAAGGTATTTTTATGTTTAAAAGGTGCAACCAGGGGAGATATTTGCTTTGTTTGCTCATTAAGAGCAACCTTCTTATGAGGAACCTGAGAAAAAAAATATTATCAATTGAATGGTGGAGTTTCAAACCAATTAAAGCATCATCTGCACTAATAAGAGTGGATTACATCCTAGTTAAAACATCATATATAAAATCAGATACCTTATCTCCTAAACTTAGATTTAGGGTATGGATGGACTCGGAGCAAATACCACAAAGGCTAGAGGAACCTTTGGTGGCCTTGAACTTTTTTGGGGTTGGGGGGATAACTACCCCCTTGATGAACTTGTAGCCAGAGTTGCTTTTCTTTTCATTTAGATGCGATCGTAGAACCTTTATTTTTTTGCCACATGAGCAACCTCAGTAGTTGAAGGTAGAGTCTCCTTGGAGAATGGTCTCTTAGTAATATTAAGGGTAAATTACATGTCCTTGATTGAAAGATTTTTTAGCTTAACTTTATTGGAACCAAACCTCTCCATGGAAGGTTAATTTGGCTCCCTCTTTAAAAAATAATCAAAAGCTTCGAGTTGAGTTGACTAATAATGGAAGTATTATCCCGGAGAAGTTTCTCCCATGTTGTACTCCTTAAGAAGGACAAGGTTTTGGCATTGAGCACATAGAGAAACCACATTCATCCTGTTAAACTCAAGGTTGACAGTCAGAAAGGAAGGATTTATTCTATCTAATTCACAAACAAGTTTGGTTATACCTTGGTTATAATCAAACGGACGAACACATTTATTAGGGTTATAGGTTTCACTTTTAATATCCCACTCAATATGAGAGGAAAGGTGACTGGAGTAATTAAAAGAACAAGGAAAAAGAAATATCAGCTTTAACATATTTTTATCCCTCTAAAAGAAGCTTAACCATTGAAGCTTCTAGTTTGAAAAGTGATAAAGTTTTAGCATTGACCTCTCCAACATAAGGGTGAAATTCGAAGCAACCGATATCATCAATTAAATACAAGAGTGCCTTCTTTCTATATTATTTATTCCACTTTATTATGAGTGGAAACATTAGCATTGAACCTTGCACAGAGAACCCCCATCAATAGAATGGTGTTGGCAAAGTTAAAAACATCAAAATGGATAACTGAGTGTGCCATGTCATGGTAACACTTGTCCAACTAGGTTTAAAAATTTCCAGGTGTTATTGCTACCAGGGTATGTTAACTCCACGAGCCAATCTAATAGAAATATTCCCCAATTCCTTACATGGATGATCATTAGGCTTTCCAAGGATGAAGAATTGTGAAAGAGAGCAGAGGATGTATGCAGCTAGTTTAGAGTGACTACCATAACCTTCACCAAATTCAACATTTGGTTCTAATCCTTAGTCTTTATTCTCTTAAGTGATCTTGACATATGTTTTGTAGAAGTTTTTGATATACAGGACAAAGGTGGCCTTTGTAGCATCACTAACACACTCATGAACAAGATAATAAAGCACAATATGTTCCTTTTTCTTTGTTGCATCAAGTGACATGGGATCAAAGGGGACGTGGCCATATAGCTCAAAGCCATAAAATTTACACACATCCTTAAGAGTGATGGTGAACTCTCCATAATATTCCAAGAATTTGTGCGAGGTAATAATGCATCAAGAGACCAAGAAGCGGAGAGCATAATTGTTCTTCAACAATATAAAATCTTTGAAGAATCTTATCGCATGTTCATAGCTAATGTTTTTAGCACCAATTTATACTCGACATAAATTTAACTTAACCAAGATGAAAACTGTTAGGGGAACCGCTGGGTACTTCGAAGTCTATACGAGTATAGGGAAATCCCCTCGATCAAGCTTAAACCTTAGAATATAGAAAAATGTGACAAATGATCCTTCAGTAAGATCCTCGGGTTCTTCTTCCATAAAGTCACTCTCATCAACACTCTCAATGGAATCTTTGAAGTTTGGGGCCTCCTGGGCAAATTGATTGCCTTTCCCAAAATAGGGAGCACAACGGTAAAGTGTGCATAAAACTTGGCACTCAGCTAACTCTTCATCGACATTCTTACCGGATTCTTTGCAAAATATTTCACATATTTGATTGAATAAGTCATGGATGTTCATAAGAAGGTTTTAGCGATAGAAATGAGATTAAATTCTACATAAATGGGGCCTATGAGAAACTACCAGTGAAAATGGGTTTATAAAGGGTTTTCAAGTGAGTTATAGGCACCAAACGACAACTTTCTCTCTCTATAAGTTTTGGAAGCTTTGAGTTTTAATGGCATAATGTTATAAGGTTTTAAAAAAATTGATGAAGGGTATTTAAAGGGTTGGTAAAGTAGTCATTTAGGCCATTGACGGCTCGTTGTCCAATGTTTTATTTTGAAAATTAGGGGAAAATGATGATTACGAGAACGAGGAAGTGGAGAATTTACCCCATGATGCCACATGTCAGTTGGCGATAGAAGTTTCAGATGATTGAACTCAAGAATTCAATGTTTAAGATACGGGAAGATGCGGCTGACACATGAGGAAACAAGTTACATTAATTTGAGGTATTTCGAACCAAGGTTTATGATGTTTTGCACTGAGGTTTGTCGGTTCAAGATGTTCCGCATTGAGATTTATCAATCCAAGTTATTTTGAACTAAGGTTTCTCATTCCAAGTTATTTTCAATAGAGATTTGTCGATTCAAGACTTTTCAAACCAAAATTTCTTATTTTCATAAAAAATTTCCCTACAACGGGGAAAATGTAGTAGGGGCTTACTGATAAACCCCTTATTTGGAGATTTTAAGAGGGTAGGGTCTATGAATAATTAGAAAGGGTGAGGCGTAATCCACTCCAATGGAAATTATCCTCAAGGTTCTCAAGAACTTCTAGAGCAACTTCTGATGAAACCTTCTTCTTTTGGTAAAAATGGAGCTCAAGTTGGAACTCCCTCCCTGCAAGAACATGAACTTCCACAACAATAATAGTAATTTTCTCAAGAAGAACTCCTGAAAATGATGGCTGTCAGTGAGGAGTGAAAGAACAAGGCACTTAGCACTAGAGAGAGAGAGCAGGGAGAGAATACTAGGAATTTTTGGTGTGATTTTGATAGAGTAATAGTGCTATTTATTTTTTTATCCGTTTTGACCTTGCCCAAGGGTCCTATTTATACTTGGGCACTACGGCTGAGTTGGCACTTTTGGCCCCCAAACTTATAGGGTTAGTGAGGGACAAGGTCTATAGTGTACCATTTGTCCCAACCTGTGTGCAGCAGCCTGTCCCCTCAGACTTTTGCCACCTGGTGCAAACCAAAGTCAAAAAGAAAATATGTCTCCTAGTAGAGACAAAATATATGATTTGGTAAATATCTTTTGAAACGATAACTTTGGGTACAAACTTTGTAAGCCTGAGGGGGGTCCCAAGGGCCCCTTCCTCTAAAATATTTGTAAGTTATGATAGGGGTCTTGAGAACCCCCTTATAAAATATTTTTTCTTGAGAGGGGCCCTCTCCTTTAAAATCATTTTATAAACAGTTCTTTTCTTGTGAGTAACCCTTTGGCTGCTCACCCTGGTTGTGTCTGACTGTGAGGTGTGTGAAGACTGGGTGACCCTAGGGTATTTCTACTAGTATTATCTCAATCCTAAAGTGCTAAGTGGTTGATATTTCTCAACAAACCTTATTCCTCAGCCGTCAAGCCAAAACTCACAAGAGATCCCAATTGGCCTATTAGAGCCCTGCCTGCTCGACTAGGCTACCTGTACAAGAAAGCAAAGTGTTAATACTCTTGTTCTTTAAAAGAATGACTTTTCATGATGAGGGGTTGCTCATGATATCCACTCCCTCATCCTGGGGTCTTTGCCTCGGTTTTTGGTTGAGGGACCTTAGAGGTTCCTTCACCAATATGACTTTTCTGTATTTGAGGGACCTTGAGTGTTCTTTCACCGATTATGCATTTTCTGTGATCAGGGGGCCTAGGTTCCCGCACCAATACGAATTTTCTATGGTCAAGGGACCTTGGCTACTATTCCACCAATTATACATTTTCTACGATCAGGGAGACTATGTTCCAGCACCAATATGAATTCTCTGCGGTGAGGAACCTTGATGCTCTTTCACCAGTTATGCATTTTTTGCGGTGAGGAGGCCTAGGTTACCACACCAATATGGATTCTCTGCGATCGAGGGACCTTGGGTGCACTTTCACCAGTTATTCATTTTCTGCAGTCAGGGGGCCTAGGTTCCCACACCAATATGAATTATCTGCGATCGAGGGACCTTGGGTGCACTTTCACCAATTATGCATTTTCTGCGGTCAGGGGGCCTAGGTTCCCGTACAAATATAGATTCTCTATGGTCGAGGGACCTTGGATGCACTTTCACCAATTATGCATTTTCTGCGGTCAGGGGGCCTAGGTTCCCGCACAAATATAGATTCTCTATGGTCGAGGGACCTTGGATGCACTTTCACCAGTTCTCGTACCAATATGAATTCTATGCAGTAAGGTTCCTTGGATGCTCTTTCACCCGTTATGCATTTTCTGCTGGGACCCTGGTGGGTTCCTTCTCAATATGAATTTATGTCGGGACCCTTGGGGGTTCCTTCTCAATATGAGTTTCTTTCGGGAACCTTGGGGGTTCCTCAACCTCATCTTTGTTGTAGGCTAAAAGGGGGTGTATTTGAGGAATCTCTTCCCAGAATATAATACCCAAACTTGAGGCACCCTTCTACATTAGCCCCTCGTGCAAAGTCTTTTATGTTTGACAGACCAAAGGATTTTGTACGCCATAAATTCAATTTTTCAATTCAAAAAGAAAACCAATTTGAGGGTCCCTCTAGGCTCCTTAACCCTCCCCCTAAGGTCATTAAATGTACTTTCCCTTCATACTAGGTTTTTGGGTTTTTGAGATTCCATGCATCAGTGTGGGAACTAACATCTCATAATTGGGGAAAATCTTTTATAGCGTTTTAGCATTCCTGCACATTTTTCGATTTTCAGCCCTTTATTTTTTGAATAAAATCTTTCATCTTCTTCAAAGACACTCACATAGAGTTTCAAGCTTATAGTGAGAGAAAGACAGAGAGAAAAAATCAAATACACTATATCCCCATTTTTTTTTCTAAGTTCTCTTCAAATACCCCATTAATGGCTTCAACACCATCAAACACCTCTTCCCATATTTCCTCCACCATCACTCCCCACTTTTTCGATTCAATGCCTTCTTCTATCAATATTTTTATGCCCATCACTGCCACTACGACCACCGTCCAAGACGGTTTCACCCTTTCAACCTTTGCTGGTGATGAAATTGACTTCGCGGCCGATGTGGATGGGTGTTCTTCGTTTGTGCCAACTACTTGCCCCAGCGACTCATCCTTGGTCACCGTTGTTAAGGGTTCCTCGTGACCCATCGACTGCTGTAATGGACGATACATACTTGGGTTCTTCACGCCTCATTCCTAGAATGGGGTCCTCGTCAGAAGGTCCATCAGACCCTCATCCATCGACGAGTCCCTCGTTGGCAGCTTATGCGTCAGGTGATTTGGGATTTATGAGCGAAGGTTCCTCGCCTGTGGGTTCTATTCATTTGGATTCCACCCTTTGTAAATATGTCGGTTACTCGACCCTTGTAGATATGCCAGTTCCTCGCCCACCCAGGGGTTCCTTGCCGAATAATATTTCAACGAGAGGATATGCTGCCACAAATTCTACATTGATGATGAGTATTGGCCAGGGTTCGTCGCGGGTTGGATTTATACCTGAGGGTTCCTCGCAAGTTGGTTTTCTATCCGAGGGTTCCTCACGAGTTGATGAATTGGGACATAGGGATTGCTCGCGGGTTGGTTTGCTATCCGAAGCTAATATGGCTAAGGGTTCCTCATCTTTTGTGTTTGTGCCGAAAGGATCCTCACCAGGTTTCATCATGACCTTGGATTCTATCCCTGACCCCTCAACATTTAGGGGTTCCTCGATGAATTTGAGTTATTCGTCTACCATTCCAGTAGTGGGTTCCTCATCCTTCATATCTCAATTTGTTGATATATGTTTTGTTACTAGTGAGCGTTCCTCGCATGTTAATTTCATACCGAGGAGTTCCTCGTGTGCTAATATGGGTTGCGCGGCTATAGGTTCCTTGCGACCTGCATTTGCTAAAAAAGGTTCCTAACGCGAAGGTCCCTTGTCTATCTTTTCTATTGGGGGTCCCTCGCTATGAAGTTCCTTGCTCGAGGTTGTTGCTGAAGGTTCCTAACTTGGAATTTCTACCACGGTGGGTTCTTTTCTTGAGCCAATTGCTATTGGCAGCTCTTCCACTACTTCGTCTTCCTCTCAGGCGTGGGAAGATTACATGCACATACGCCAGGGGTGGGATTTTGGTATCTATCGCTGCGCTCCTTTTTTTGGACCGGTTGACCCTTTCATGGTCTCCCTCACTCGATTCAAAGAGTAATTTGTCAGTATTGTTCTTGATTAACCCCATGTGGGGTTAGGTGAGTCCACTGATTCTCCCATTATTTTTCCAGATTTTATCCTCAGGGTTAGGGTCGACCGCGGTGATTTTCCTTACTCCAACATTGAAATCAAGGCTTCAGGGGTGCCATGGAAGAGAGGGATAATTGGGTTGATTATATTTTGAGTATTCCTGCTTATGTGGATACCCTTAGGCAGGTGGATCTTCTTACTGCCGTCGATAGCCCGAGGTCTTGTACGGTGTCTAAACACAATTCCTCCCTCAATCTTTTATTATCCCGATGGAGTTAGGAGTCTCACACATTTGTGGTGGGTTGGGGAAAATTTACTATCACTTTAGAGGATGTGTGTGAGTTATATGCCCTTACTTTCTTTGGGCAGCATGTTTTTACTGATGACTACGAAGATTTTTTTGGAGCAGGAGATGGTGGAGGAGTTATAGGCAGTCCTCTCCTTTGTCAAGTGGCAGAGGTACTAGTTTAGGGATTTTGAGCAGCCACAGAAAGGGGAGACTTCCAACACAACCCCCAAAAGCCAGGATGGACCTAAGCTCCACTCTCCTTCCAACTTAGCTACTTTCCTAGTTACTTTTCTAACTCCGTTATTTCTACCGGGTAAGCCTGAAGATTCTCCTCATGGGATCCTCTTCAAATTGGCTGTAAGATTATCTCGGGGTAGGTCATCCCCTGTAGCCACTCTAACTCTTAATTACCTTTGTACTTGGATGGATCGGGCACATATAGATGTAGAGAGATCCTATGGTCGCTATGATGTTGCTAATTTTTTAAATATTATCCTTTTGATGGCCTTTCTATTTGAGCATTTCCCTACCTTGCTTCTGAGGCCCAAGCTTGCCACTGTAATGTTTTTTAGCTCTTGAGATGGCACAGAAAAATCCCTAAAAAGCCCCTAGTGGTCTTGATTGACAATATTGAAGAGTTTCAGTTTTAGCCTTACAGCAAATGTCTTGGCGGCGTCTTTAGCTGGTGTTCTTTTCCCGGTGATAGCGGGACCTTCTAATATAGAGTATATTTCTACTTGTCCTGATATTAATGTAGTAACGATATTGTTACCAGGCCTCCTTCCTTCTTGGATAGAGTTAGGTCGATGTGCTGAAATCTATCATTCTGAGAGAGTAAAAAGGCAATTTGTCTATGATCAGGGAATTCACACCCCTCCTCCCCCTCATGCACTGATCCTTCTGAGTTATTTTCATAGGCATGTACCAACTTCACTCTCCAAAGATTGTTCCACAGAGTAAATGGCTTGGGGGGATTTACGTGCCTCCTCGTGATTATTGGTCATCATTCACCACTTCTTGGTTCCTATTCTGGCAGCGACATATTCTTCTAATCCAAGGTTGCGTAACTGGTCCCCCTCACGAGATCAGCCCTGCCAAGTATGTAAGGGCCCAATTTTTGGTTAGGCGGACACTGAAGGATACTTGGTTTCTCAGCACCACTTCTAGGCCACCTCTTGAGCAGACCACACCTATTTTAGTGAAGCCCCTTTTTGATGAGTCCCCTCATCTCTAATCGACTGAGTTGTCATCTGTGAAGTCTAAAAACCAATATAAAATCAAAGGAAAAGAGAAATACCCTACAACAGGCAAGAGGAAGCACCCTAACATGGATGTGTCCAATTTCGTTCCTGCTACCATTGCTTCTTCGCCTTCCTCCCCTGTGAGGACCCGTACTGCGAAGAAGAAGAAGAAAGGGAGTAATGTTGTCGTTGCTACTCCCTATTTGCTGGACCAAAAGTCTGATACTGACGATCTGGAAGTGGAGGAGACTTATAAAGCTGTGAAGGAGAGGGGTTATGGAGCATTGGGCCTTTTCTCTCAAAAGGCACAAGTTATGTCTATCCATATTGCCGAAGGTAATATATCCCCACATTCTTTACTTAGTGGAACTAGTTCCCTTAGATTTTCTCTAGCCAGTTCCCCCTCCCCCCATTTGAAGAGGAACTAGTTGACTATGGAATCACTCCTTCCTATGACGATCATAATTCTTTTTCGGGTGATGTGGATGGCTTGGATCTCCGTAGTGAAAGAACTACTGACATTTATGATTTGTTATTAGTTTTGAGGGAGTTTTTCAGTGATCCTCCGCTATCCGACTCCTTCCTTATGGTCAGACCCTGCATCCCATTTTTATAAGTCTTTCTTTTATCGGAAGTTTTATGCATGTGATCTTTATGCACTTTTATAATTGGTTTATTTATGAATAAAAAAATTTCCATATTTCTGCAGGCTACTTCCATAAAGGCGAGAAGTCCTCCGCTACACCCATTATGACATACACCTTTTCGGCCAGAGAGGAACTCTATGCTCATTTTTTCTTGGGGTCCCTTCAGGGAGGTTTGCTATTCCTTCCTTTATTTTGGTATTAAACGTAATTTGCTAGCCATCAATTACATTTTGATTATACTTCCTTGCAACTTTCATCCGTGCATTCTACTAGTACCAGGACCACTTTTGTGGTTTCGCATTATGTTCATGTATGTTTTTTAATTTTTTTCAATTTTCATTATTCTTTTTTCTTCTTTCTTTCTTCTCTTTTTTTTCTTATCTATTTATGATTGCAGAGGGTTATGCCTTCTAGCCTTGCCACTTCATCTTCTCTTGCTTTAGTGGTAGGCACTTCTACAGTTGAGCCCCTGGTTACCTCGTCATCTGAGGTATGTATATCAGAGGTTCTCTTGCTTTAGGAATAAGAACTTCATGCCATTTGACATTTTTATATCTCTTCGGGCTTGGCACCTTTTGGCTTTTCTTCCACGGAAAAGACTCTTCCCTTTTTTTGATGTTACTATCCCTGGGTTATCCTCTTCGGAGAGGATCTCTGTTCCCTGAGTTCACATATCTATGGATGGTAGGCCTTTGATCCAGGCCCTCTCTCACAGTCCAGTATTTACTGTGGCCGCGACTATTGAGCATACGCTTCAGGTTTCTTCCTCTACTCAAGCGTTGGTAGATTAATTTTCTAGGGCTATGATAATAACATGCTTTAACATTTACAGGTCATCAGAACAACCCATGTTGTACCGATTATTAGTTTTCACTTTTCCTCTTTGGATGGGGCCCAGGTGCTTTATTGTCTTCTTGTTGGCCATTTCTCTACTCATCCTGAACTTAATAAACCCCTTTCTTCTTAATTTACAGTTGTCCCAAGGAGTTATTTCATCGATGGCTCTTACTTGCACTTCTTCGATCGCCCCTGCTACATGCGGGGCGTCTTGCCCTTTTACAGTGCCCCTTTAGGTAACCATCTTTGTCACGGAGTTTTGAGTTTTCTTTATGGCACTCTGCCTTCATAAGGTAAGTGATTTACTGATTCCTACCCCCTTTCTTCATTTACAGGCTAACTTTTCTACTATGACTAGTGTTGTTGGGGCAGCCCTCTAGGATCATCTGTCGCCGAGGCAACCCCTTTAGGAGCACCCGTTGCTGAGGCATCCCCTTTAGGAGCACCTGCAGCTTTTCCCTTGACTGCTATAGAGGGCGTTACTCGGGTATCATATGTGAGAGTAGTCATTTTCTCTATGCCCCACCTTGTATCCCTATGTTGTTCAAATGTTTATCATTACTTACCTGTTTCTTCTGTTCTCATGTTAGTGTTACTATCGTCTCAGTGGTGGCAGAATGCATGGGAGGAATATCGACAGGGGGGGTATTACACCAGCATAACCCTTTTTCTTTTCTCCTCCTCTCTTTTTTTAATTATTAATTCTTCTTGCCAATACTATGTAAGTATTCTCATCTTATCCCTCATTGTACTGTTTCTAGGTGAGTGGGGTTGCTCCAGTGACTGTGGAGTCCGATGGTGGGGTGGCTGCGAGAGAGGTATTAAACTGGCATACCCCTTTTTTCACTGTTCCCCTTTTTCTTCTTGTGTATAATGTGCAAGTGTTCTCATTTTCACCCTCATTTCATTGTTTCCAGGTGAATGAGATTGCTCCAGTGAGTGTGGATACTGATGGTAGGGTGGCTGCGAGAGAGGTATTAAACTGGCATACCCCCTCTTTTCACTGTTCTCCTTTTTCTTCTTGCATATACTGTGCAAGTGTTCTCATTTTCACCTTTATTTCATTGTTTCCAGGGCAATGAGATTGCTTCAATGACAGTGGAGGCTGACGGTGGGGTGGCCGCGAGAGAGGTATTAAACTGGCATACCCCCTCTTTTCACTGTTCCCCTTTTTCTTCTTGCGTATACTGTGCAAGTGTTCTCATTTTCACCTTTGTTTCATTATTTCCAGGTGAATGAGATTATTTCGGTGACTGTGGAGACTGATGGTGGGGTGGCTGCGAGAGAGGTATTAAACTGGCATACCCCCTCTTTTCACTATTCTCCCTTTTCTTTTTGCGTATACTGTGCAAGTGTTCTCATCTTTACCTTTGTTTCATTATTTCCAGGTGAATGATATTGCTCCAGTGACTGTGGAGGCTGACGGAACTGGCATACCCCCTCTTTTCACTGTTCCCCTTTTTTCTTCTTGCGTATACTGTGCAAGTGTTCTCATTTTCACCTTTGTTTCATTGTTTCCGGGAGAATGAGGTTGTTGCCCTAGAGGCATCTGCGGAGCAAGTAGAGAGTGCCACGATGCACCCTTCTTAGGTACTTTGATTATCGCTTCCAAATTACCCTTCCTCAGTTGTTGATTTGTAATTTGTGTTGATAGCCCTTAATGATATTCTTTATGTTTAGCTTGGTAACCCCTCTTTGGCTCACCCTCTTCATACCGGCAACGGCATGGTCACCCATTTGACTTTGGGGGTAAGATTTCTATCGTAGTTATTGCTAGGGCCTAGATTGTAATTTTCTTTATTCTCTTTTAACTTATCATGAATATTTCTTTTCAAGATCTTATTGTTGGGTCCACTAGGGCAGATGATACGTGAGATCATAGTTTTGAGGTCACCCCTACGGCCAGTGATGTTGATTCTGGTGGGGAGTCTTATTTCCTTCCCTCCGAGGTAGGATCACGCTATTCCGACGGTGATGCTGAAGCAGAGGCTCCTGCAACCTTTTGAGTAAGTTATGGCGTGAAGAGCTACCTAGATGATTCAGGACACATGAGTGTCAACTCTTGGATCTAATCTTAGAGCATCATCCCGAGACATTCACTCCCCAGAGCATACTTCAGATTGACAGTCTCACAGCATTCAACCTGAAAGCTCTTGTCAGCGATGTTTATGAGTTCTTAGCTACCTCCTGGTAAGCTGACTAGCTCTTCTATTTTACTATTCTTGGATGCTTTTCGTGACTTGTAGCAGTTCTATCATTTTTATTTTGATTGGCTTGATGCGGGGGTTCGACACTTTCTGAGTGTTCCCTTTTGGAAGATGGTAAGACTTCATACTTCCAGGCAGTCTAGGGGCGAGAAACTGCAAGCTAAGGTCGTGAGAATTCGAAGTCAGATCGCATTACTTCAGGCGAGGCTCGACAGGCTTGAGTCTGGTGATCAGGAGGATAATGCAAAATTCTTCGCGTTGGAGGAGGATTTCTTACGGGAGGCTAGTCCATCATACGTCGGTTCCCTCACTCGTGATGACTTATTTTTATTTATTTATTGTGGATAGGCTACTTCTCGATTTTAGTATTTTGGATTCTATGTGTATAGCACCGATCATTCATACATGAGAAAAAGATTGATATTTTGTTATCCATCTATACTTTCGATGTTTATTTAGTAAGACCTGCTCTAATTTCTGTGAGCATTTGGTCAACTTAGGTTGCCCCATATATTGTGAGGTACTTGCATTAATCTTAGTAAGTCATCTATATATATGCATTGTTCTTTTAAATGCACCTCTTATGACTGTGAGGTGTTTGCCTGTTATTATTTTGGATCACCCCCTCCTGTCTGTGGGTGTGCTTCTGCACATTATAACTTGTGTTCATAAGGAATGGATTGGAGGGGGTAACCCATGTCTCCTTACTTTAAGTTTTGTTTTTTTTTTAAAAAAAAAGAATTTAAATTATCTAGCCCCTAGTCTTTGGGGTCCTTGCTCTACATTTCTTTAAGATCTTTCCTATTCTCAAAATATTAAAGAAGGGGAATTTAACCCACTTCTTCCATTTCTATTAATCTAGTCAAATAAAGCATTTATTACTTGGAGGTTGTCCTCCTACTGGTCAGGTGGCCAAAGATAAAACTGTTTGTTAATCTCTATGGGGGATTTTGCTCAGTATACTTTCTCTTATGATGGACTTACCCCAAAGTGTAGTGAGCAAAGTTCCTATTTTTCTGTACCCTCTTCAGACCTAGTATAGAGAGAGAGAGAGAGAGAGAGAGAGAGAGAGTGTGTGTGTGTGTGTGTGTGTGTGTGTCTATATATATATATATATATATATATATATATATATATATATATATATATATATATATATTACTGGGTCTATCTCATATATATGAGTAATCAAGGCAAGCATCAACAATTATCAAAAGTATTGCTATTTCATTTCTTTACTGTTGCGTGCGATTTATAATATGGTATTGCTCTATAATGTTTTACAAAAAAGGACTTTTCTAGTATAAGAGAAAACCTCATATTCTACTACATAAATGAAAATTTTATCAACAGTACTAAGCATAATACCTCTTCTGCCACTTGCAGTTGATGGGCTAGAGGCAATCACTCTCTGGCTCTGATATCTGGCAATAACTCGACCTCCCCACTCCTCTCACCACAAAAGGACATTCCCAATTGGGTTTGAACTTTGATGATGACATGCTTCGAAGGTGATGAGTAGATGCTCTGAGGACCAAGTCTCCCACTTGAAATTCTATAGGCTTGACTAGATTTTCAAAAGCTCTTGATAGTTGCTGGGTGTAAACTTTAAAGTTATCTCTCACTTTATCAATGTGTTCATCTAACGCCTCGAACTACACATGTCGTGGGTCAAGGATGAGTCCATTTCTTAGAGCAACCATAGTCAATGGTAATGCCAATTCCACCGGTGGGACAGATTCAGTTCCATATACTAGTGAGAAAGGAGTAAACCCAGTTAATTTTCTCATCGAAGTACGGTAGGCCCATAGCACTATGGGTAGCTTCTCATCCCATGCCCCAGGCATGTCTTCTAATATCTTTTTCAGAATATTGATCAAGGTCTTATTAGTGGCCTCTGCCTGGACATTTACTTTTGGGTAGGAGATAGTTGAACTGTTATGCATGATTTTATATTTGTCGGTGAGGAGGGCCATCTATTTGCATACAAACTGCTTTCCATTCTCTGTGAGTATCACCTTGGGTATACAAAACCTGCATATGATATATTCCTTGATAAATTGTGTTACCATCTGGGTAGTCACCCTTCTTAGGGGAATGGCCTCCACCCACTTGATGTATAACTCCGAAGCCACGATGATAAATGCTTTACCATGAGAGGTTGGGATAATCTTTCCCATTAGGTAAAATGCCCATGTATGGAAGGGATAGGGAATTGTTAGGCTTTGCGAGATGACAGAGGGGGCATGCACCATGTTTCCATGCACTTGACAAGCCATGCACTTCTTTACCTAACCAATGGAATCAGCTTCCATGGTTGGCCAATAATACCCCAGTGTCATCAGCTGATCATATAGCTTGGCACCCCCCATGTGGGAGGGCTCATGGGCTACCTTCAGCACTTTCTATGTATCCTCCTTAGCTATGAATTTTAGTTCCTTCTCATTATAACCTTTCATGTACAACTCTCCTTCCACCAAGTAAAAATGGGTTACCCTCTTCCTGATATAGATTTCATCTACTCTTTCTATGGGTAACTCACCGTCTTTCAGATATGTAATATACATTTGCCTCCAATCTTCAAAGGTTTCCACAAAATTGGCTTCTACGGGTTGATCGAACTGAGTTTGGCATTTTAAACAGCCTTACTGTAAGCGAGAAGCCTTTGTGCTCATGGTAGGCCAATGGTAGCCCCCTCATTGCAGCCTATAGTAAAGTGGGATGTCAGTATCCCCCACAATGTTTTTCATGCATTTCTTCCAACCTCTCTTTTGCTTCTTGCTCCCCCACACACCTTGCTAGGAATCCTCCAGGACTCTTAAAGTAAAGTGTTACTTATAACATGTGGTAATTAGCCAGTTCCAACATCTGCATGGTCCCTTCTCTTATCTCCAACTGCTTCACCACTAGGTGTCTCTAGTCTTCTGGCTCATTACTTGGGAATAAAGATTTCACCGTAGTAGGTACTGGCCTCCGACGCACCATGATCATCGCCTCTGCCTCATCCATATCCAACTTCTATGCTATCGTAACCAACGGGGGTGCCTGTTCATTGCTCTTGCATATCTCTCAACAGTCACTTTCAGGAATTGTCCCAACAGCCTTTGGATGATGTACTTGTAGGGTGCCAAGTTGGCATGCTTGAGGGCAAACTCCCCATTAACCTATTTTACTACCAGGTTAGAGCCCCCCGAATGCATAATACTTTGACACCTCTCCATAGTGCCTCTAGCATACCCAAAATGAGAGCTTTATACTCAGCCTCATTATTTGAGCATTTAAAGTCTAACTTTAAAGAGAGAGTGATTTTTTCCTTTATGTTGGAGAGTATGAGGCATGCACCTCCTGTGCCTTGAGCGCTAGAGCCGTCAAACTCCATTTCCCATTTCTCCATTTCTTCTACCATACACACTCGAAAGTTCTCCCCAGGCAGTTCCTCACGGGGGGATCAAAATTTCCACTTGGGAAGTCGGCTAACATGTCTTCCACTGCTTGACTCTTGATTACCATAGGCACTACACACTTTAAATTATATTTCGTTAATATAAAAAACCATCTCGCTGTTCATCCCACAAGTACTGTTCTTACTAGAAGATACTTTATAGGGTCGCACTTGGTGACTATGTTCACTGTGAAGGCTAGCAGGTAATGTCTCAACTTCTGAGCCACAAAAACCAACGCTAGACAATGCCTCTCCACGTTAGTATATCTAGATTCTATTTTGGATATTACTCTTGAAAAGTAGTAGACCGGCTTTTCCACTCCTTCCTTATCTTGTGCTAAGAGTGCCCCTATGGATCTCTCTATTGAGGTGAGGTAAAGCAGCAACGGTGCCCCGGCCTCTGGTGGGATCATCATGGACAGAGAGGCTAGAATTTCTTTAACCTTCTCAAATGCTTTCTTCTGCGCTTCTCCCTAAATCCACTTGGATTTGTCCTTTAATAAGGGCGCGAACGGGTGGGTTACTTTTTCTAGCGTGGGTATAAACCTCCTCAGGTAGGATACCTTTCCCCGAAAACTCTTAAGCTGCCTCTAGCTCTTGGGGGTGGCATCATCATAATGGCTTTCTTCTTCTTTGCGTCAACTTTCACCCCCTATCTATTCACGACAAAACCTAAAAACTTTCCTGCGGTAACACCAAAGGCACATTAGGAGGGATTCATCCTCATTTTATATATGTGACACCTCTCGAATACCTTCATAAGGTCCTGTATATGTTTGATTTCCTTCTAGGATTTCACTACCACGTCATCCACATAGAAATCTAGTATATCATGAAATAGATCATGAAAAATTTCCATCATGGTTCGTTGGTATGTGTCCCCGTCATTCTTCAGTCTAAAAGGCATGACTGTGTAGTGAAAGTTCCCTAATGGTGTGCGGAAGGCAGTCTTCTTCGCGTCTGCTGAATCCATTTTGATATAGTTGTATCCGACATATCCATCTATGAAACTATACATCTCATGTCATGCAGTAGTATCAACCAAGCTATCTATATTCGGCAGAGGGAACTCATCTTTGGGACATGCCCAATTTAGATCACGGAATTCTACACAAATCCTAATTTAGCTTTTGTCTTTCTTTGCAACTGGCACTATGTTGGAGAGCCATACATGATGCTGAATGGGTTTGATGAACCCGATTGCCTGTAAATTCTCTGCCTTTATCTTCAAATCTAGGTCAATTTTATATATGTGTTTAGCTTACCTTACTGGGAGGGCATTGGGGAGGATGTTCAATCTATGGGAGTTCACTTCTGGGTCTATTCCTGGCATCTCCATGTACTTCCACGAAAACACATCAGTGAACTCCCTAAGTAAGTTAATGAGCTCCTCCTTCTATTTTGGTTCCAGACTCTTGAAGATTAGGATGGGTCTGCTCTCACCCCCTTCTGGACCCAAATTGACCTCCTCTAAATCTTACAGTTGCTCTCTAGGTCCATCTTACATAAATTTTGGAGCTTCTCCCGGTTCCTTGACATGATCAACGATATGAGATTCATCAATAATAAAATTCTCATGTGTTGGGTCAATGCTCTAATCCCAGAACACCACTCGCGCATACCATTATAAACGGTAGATGACCTTTTCGTTGGGCAAGACCACCTTTTTACAAGTTCAAGGAGGCTTATCCACCTCCTCTACTTTCCTCTTGCCCTTCGTTATGTGGGGTATCACCTTCCCCCCAAACGATCATGAACAGACTTGTTATGCTGGACACTTCCTTTAGCTATTTGCTTCCCTTCTAACTTTCTTGCAGAGACCTTCCTTTCCTCATCTAATTCAGTGTAGAACGCAGCATCTACTAGATGGGCCTCCTCAACGGCGAAGGGAATATGCGTGGACTTGATAACTATCTTTATACCTTTAATGTTGGCCTTTGCACATTGATGGTGGGTGGAGGGCACTATGCCGTGGGTGTGCATCCATAACCTCCCAATGAGTAGTTATTAGCTAGTGTTAGCATTGATAACATGGAACTTAATGTGGGAAGTGAAATTTCCCAATTTTAATTCCCACATTTAGATATCCGATAGATTGCATTTCAGCATTTTCAAATTCAAAAATTACTAGTGGTACTGGAACTACCTTCCCCTAGTCGATTCCTATTTCATACAATGTACTTATGGGCATGATGTTAATAGATGCTCCCCCATCCATTAATGACTTGGGAAATGAGACTCCATTGATCATGGTTGTAACACACAATGGACGGTTGTGAAAGTAAGGCACTTGCCTGTCTGCTTCTAAAAACACCACCTTAGAAGTATACTTCTTGATCAGTCTTCCAATTGGCCCCTGCCAATTTAGTGAGGGGTCTCCGCGCTACTACACAACTTCCAATAGTTTCCTTGTGAAGGTTATTCTTGTGTCATATTTCATCCCTATCTGGTCAAAAAAACACTTGAACTTGGGGCTCCTTGTTATGGCCTCACCATTGAAAGAGGTCATGTGGAGCTGCAAGGCTTTCTACTCTTCAAACACAAGCTCATCTATCAGGTTTAAACATGGCATCTGAATTTCCACCACCACCACCACCATTTGGTGGTCCCAGCTCTAGTCATGCCCCTCTATAGTCAGAAATGGCTGAGGTGGCGATAACATTGAAATCCTTGGTGGTGAGCTAGTAAGTGATACGGGAGCAGCTGACCACCTTTAGCTGGAATGTGATGGCCAGGCCAGGAGGAGCCTTGATAGAAACGATTACTCTGGTAGCTGTGGAGAATCACCAAGAGGCCAGGGAATCACCCCAGGCACCTCACAAAGATCTACCTCATCCTTAATAGCGGGGGGATGTTGCTGACCCTAGGCGTCTACGCCCGGGGAGGGATGTCGCCCAGAGGACCAATAAGACGATTATGATGCCGAAGATGCTCTGACAGACTGTTGGGAGCCCTATGAGATCTCAAGATACACAGGGCGACTTGTACGATCAAGTCAGGATGGTTGGCCAAGAGGCTAGGCCTTTGACAGATTGAGTAGAAGGTCGGCCTTTGAAAGTCTTGACAAGGGGGTGACTTAAGGGACAAACTATCTTGATCAAGAAGTGTTGCAGGTTCTGAAAGAGAGGGTCGACCACCACTTGGCTGAGATGATGGTCACAGAGAAGTTAGCATCCAATATATGCCAGCAGTGAGGGAACTCTCAACAAGGCCTGTGAAAGTGGCCAGTGATAACATCGGTCAGGTCGACGTTGTTGCCACAGTCGATAGACCTTGGAACGATTACATCCAAAGTTTGGAGGATAAGATAGGAGATATCCTCAAAAGCCAAGTCCCCTTGCAGGGGGGATACTCTAAAGGCTCTCCTTTCACAGCTAATATAGTTAGCTTTCCAATGCCTGCAAAGTACAAACCGTCACTGGTAATTCCAAAGTATGATGAGAGTACAAACCCCTTACACTATGTGGAGTGTATCAGTCGGTTGTGGATATTTACTCACTCTCAGACGAGATGAGGTGTCGTGCCTTTTCTAGCACTTTGACAAGAGCAACTCATGTATAGTTTACCTCACTCCTAAAAATCTCTATTATAAACTTCAAACAAATCACAAACAGATTCATCCATAACTTCTATTTTGGGATAACACCCCAGAAGAAGACCACTCACCTTCTGTACGTTAAGCAGGGAAAGAATGAGAGCTTAAGAGACTACATCGCGAGATTCAATAAAGAGAAGTTAAAGGTAGAGGATTACGAGGAGAACATAACGATGACAGCCTTGATTGGAGGTCTGCAGAAGGGAAAGTTACTTTGGAAGTTGGCTGAAGACCCTCCATAGTTAATGGTCAAGCTTTTAACAACAGATAAAAAGGTCATGAATGCTGAAGAAGCAATGACGATAAAATATGAGGACGAGAAAGGGGGATTAGTGGAAGTAAGTTCCAGAAGAAAGGTAAAGATGGGAAGAAAAGGTCGATAGACAACAAGTTCGCAGACTACACCCCCCTGACAGTAAGCTGCGAACACATCCTAAATGATATCAAGAACGATCGGTCTCTGAGGTGGCCCAAAAAGCTGAGGGCTCCTCCTCACAAGAGGAACAACGATCTGTGGTGAGAATTTCACCAGGATCACAGTCGTTTAATCGATAAGTGCTCCGCTTTGAAAGACAAGATTGAGAAGATGTTAAAGGCATGGAAGTTTAGAAAGTATGTAGATAAAAACATTTCAAGGGGAGGCCGAACCGACCCCGGGAAGAGGAGGAATGATAGTTTCAGGGAAGATGCTCCGGCCAAGCGGGATAACTCACCGAACGATGACGATGACCCTGATCTCCCACCAAAGGACGATAATGCCCCAGTAAAAAGGCTCAACATGATCTTCTTGGGTGTCAGCATGATTTGTGGTGGAATGGCAGGAGGAGGCTCGGATGTTACCGACCGGAAGGCATATGTAGCCGAGGCTAAAGAAATAACCAGGGTCGAGGTCGTGAATTCAGCCTCCATTAATGTCAATCAGGAGAAGAGGAAGAAGGTGGGTATGGAAACCCTCATAGTCGGGTTCTCAAAACTAGACTTTAAGGGTATCCTAGATCCCTACGATGACCCACTTGTCATTATTATTAGGGTGCATGGTTGTGAAGTGCCAAGAATTTTGGTAGATGGAGGAAGCTCTGCAGATGTTATGTTCTGGCCATATTTCAAAGGCTTGGGTCTTAGCCGAGCTAGACTTATCCCCATATCATCATATTTTAATAGAATTTAATGGGGAAAAAGTTCATCCCTTGGGAATGTACGAGATGGATGTCAAACTGGAGGATGTATGGCCGATGAGGCTGACTAGAAAGATTAACTTCTTTATACTGGATGAAAACGTTTACTCTGTTTATAAACTCATACTTAGATGAGTAGACCTCAAAGAATTTGAGTCTGTGCCTTCAATGGTCGACCAAATGATAAAATTCTTGACTCCTTATGGAGTAGGGGAAATTCAAGGTGACCAAACATCAGCTCGAGAATGCTACTTTAACTCAGCCAGGGAAAGAGAATCGCATAAGAGAGCAATAACCATATACAACATCGTAACCCCTGATCATATAGAGGAGACAACACTTAAGAAGGGTGAGGCTGCGGAAGATGTAGAATCCATTGTCCTCAATAAGGACGAGCCGAAAAAAATCGTTCAGGTCGACAAAGCCCTAAAATCAGAGGCTAAAAATGAGTTGATCAAGTTGTTAAAGAGAAGACAGAGCATCTTTGCTTGGAGTCATGCAGACATGCCAGACCCTGAGATCTTATGTCACAAGTTGAACGTAGCTGAGGATGTGAAACCAACACGTCAGAGAAGATGAATCTACTCATGGGAGAAGTATGAAGCTATCAGAGAAGAGGTTAAGAAATTAGAAAAGGCATATTTCATCCGTGAGGTCATCTATCCAGATTGGTTAGCAAATATCGTTATCGTCCCAAAGGCTAATGGAAAGTGGAGGATGTGCGTTGACTTCACAAACTTGAATAAGACATGCCTGAAAGATAACTTTCCCTTACAAAGGATTGATCAGATGGTAGATGCAACGGCCAGCCATGAGCTAATGAGCTTCATGGATTCCTACTTCGATTACAATCAGATATCCATGGACCCAGCTGATGAAGAGAAGATAGATTTTATCACTGACAAGGGGACCTATTATTATAAGGTCATGCCTTTTGGGTTGAAAAATGCCGGGGCAACGTATTATATGTTGGTCAACAAGATGTTTGAAGACCAGATCGGAAAGACGATGGAAGTGTACATCGACGATATATTGATTAAGAGACTTAAGGCCGACACTTATGTGGATGACCTTGAATGCACATTTGATACCATAGATAGATACATAATGAAGCTCAACCCCGCCAAGTGTGTCTTCGACGTGGGGGAAGGAAAGTTTTTAGGGTTCATAGTCAATCAGAGAGGTATAGAGGCCAACCTTGAGAAAATTAAGGCCTTGTTGTAAATAAAAACCCCAACAGCCATTAAAGATGTGCAAAGGATTACTGGTAAAATGGCATCATTGAACAGGTTTGTCTCTAGGGCCATTGATAAATTCCTTCCTTTTTATCAAATTTTGAGAAAAGCCTTTGAGTGGAATGAAAAGTGTGAGAAAGCTTTCAAGGATTTAAAGTCTTACCTCGTCTCTTCGCTCCACTTATTTAGACCTGTTCTGGGAGAAAGGTTGTATCTTTATTTAGTTGTATCTGAGTTGGCCATCAGCGTCGTGATTATCAAAGAGGAAGAGGGTGTCCAAAAGTCTGTATACTTCAATAGTAAGGCACTCCAGGAGGCTGAGCTGAGGTACCCCAGGATGGAGCATCTGGCCTATGCGTTGATCCATACGTCAAGGAAGCTGAAGCCTTACTTCTAAGCGCATACCATGGTCGTTCTCACTAACTCACCCCCCAGATAGGTGATCCATAAGCCTGAGAAATCAGGATGACTGATGGCCTGGGCGATTGAATTAGGGAAGGTCGACATCATCTACCAGCCTAGGATAGCCATCAAGGGTCAAGCACCTATTTATTTTATGGTCGAGTTTAGTTTGGGTGACTCCGACATTGGTGATGTTCAAGCAGCAGCTAACAGACCAGAAAGCATGATGCGTTCTCTTCCGACTGAAGCCGAGGCTAGTTCATCAAGGAGTAGAGTGTCTGAAAAGGAAGAGGAGCGTTACCTCTTTAAGAAAGGTACCCTTATAGAGGGAGAGTTCTCACCGTATGGAGTCGTCTAGAGTCTCTTTGTTGATGGGTCCTCATGTGAAAGTGGAAGCGGAGCAGGATTAATTGTGTCGGCCCCAGATGGGACTGATATTGAATATGCGCTGAGGTTTAACTTCAAAGCCTCTAACAATAAGTCTGAATATGAGGCTCTACTTGCAAGCCTTTCCCTTGCCACAGCACTCAATGTTAGTCAACTTCTTGTCCACAATGATTCCAGGCTGGTTGTCAATCAAATTTTAGGGGGCTATGAGGCTAAAGATGATAGAATGGAAAAATACTTGGGGAGAGTGACGACAGTGTTAAAGCAGTTTAATGAAGTGAAGCTAAAGAGGATAACTCGACTTGAAAATAGCCATGCTGACACTCTTAAAAGATTAGCTTTCGCAATAAGAACGGAACTAAGGCGGACGATCCTTGTAGAAGTCCTCCATCGGCCAACGATAAAAGCGAAAGAGAGCACTGTGGAGTTTTATCTCAGTTTGTGCTTAGGGGCCTCATGGATGGACCCCATCGCACGATATATTAGAGAAAGGGAGTTGTAGGAGTCCAAATCTGAAAGGAAGAAACTGAAGTACAAAGCTGCCAAGTTCTCCCTCTTAGGAGACGTTCTGTATAAAAAGGTATTTTTACTTCCTCTCCTTAGATGTGTCCACCCATTCGAGGTGGAATATATCCTGAAAGACGTGCATGAAGGGTCGTATTCCAACCATATTGGAGGAAGACCCTTAGCTAAAAAGATTATATCACATGGGTATTGGTGGCCGACGCTGGCAAAAGACGCAACAGCCTATATTAGGAAATGTGATAAGTGACAAAGGTTCGCCAACATACCCCAGCAGCCTCACCAACCTCTTACGTCCATCACCTTTCTCTGGCCCTTCGCGATTTGGGGGATTGACCTTGTTGGACCACTACCTAAAGTCGTGAGCAGTTAACACCATTTAATTGTGGGGATTGATTATTTTTCCAAGTGGGTGGAAGCAGAGCCAATAATATCAATAACAGAGAAGAAGACTTTCCAGTTTATATGGAAGAACGTCATCTGTAGGTAAGGTCTACCCAATACCTTAATTTTTTATAACGGTCGACAGTTCAAGAACATATCCCTGCAGAAGTACTGTGAAAGGGTCGATATTAAGCAGTTCTTCTCTACCCCTGGCCGACCCCAGGCCAACGGTCAGACAGAGGTTACAAACAGAACGATCCTTAATGGGATCAAGAAGAGGTTAGAGTATTCCAAAGGCCGATGGGTGGAAGAAGAGCAGCAGTCTTATAGGCCTACAGAACAACGGAGAGAACCCCTACGGGGGAGACCCCTTGCCTATGTCTCAGAGGTAGTTGTGCCAACAGAGATAGGTCAGCCTACTCATAGGATTCAGACCTATGACCCGGAGAGTAATGATGATGAGAGAAGTCTTGACTTGGACCTTTTGGAAGAAAAGAGAAAAGACGTTGAGGTTAGGCAAGCTGCCTACCAGTAGAGAACGATAAAATTTTATAACAAAAGGGTCAAGGCAATACTAATGAAGGTAGGAGACCTGGTACTAAAGAAGACATGGCAGAAGCCTAAAAAACTTCACCCGAATTGGCACGGCCTATACAAAGTGACTGAAGAGGTTGTTCCGGGAATGTATAGGTTGGAGAACATGGAAGGGGAACCAATTTTTAATCCATGGAACGCTGACCACCTCAAAAAAATACTACCAGTAAGCCCTTATTTTTCTAGAATCTCTTTTCGTTTGTACCAATGTATATGATGAAACCCGGATGATGAAAGAAGTTTAATAAAATATCAAGTTTTCTCTCATATGTTATTTATTTTCGTGCATAAATATTTCTTGTATGTATTAATTTGCTTCAAGGCTATAAAACATCATTCATGGTGAAGTAACATTAAGCTGTTTTCGGTGATATTACAGTTTGGATGGGGACAACCTCGTTTATGGGTTGTTAAGAACATCGAAAAATAATCATTAAATTAAAAATCATTATGTTGGTAGCAGAGACCTCTCTCAACGAGACGATAGTGTATGGACGAGATGACCCTCATCCATACACTCTTAAAATGACGAGAGGGGGCATATGAGATGAAACATCATTAGTTTGGTGATCTCAGACCCTTAACATCATTAATTTGATGAATATGAGATGAAACATCATTAGTTTGGTGATCCCAGACCCTTAACATCATTAGTTTGGTGAATTTAACATCATTAATTTGGTGAGTATGAGACGAAACATCAATAGTTTGGTGATCTCAGACCCCTAACATCATTATTTTGGTGAATTTAACATCATTAATTTAGTGAGTATGAGACAAAACATCATTAGTTTGGTGATCCCAGACCCTTAACATCATTAGTTTGGTGAATTTAACATCATTAATTTGGTGAGTATAAGACGAAACATCATTAGTTTGGTGATCTCAGGCCCTTAACATCATTATTTTGGTGAATTTAACATCATTAATTGGGTGAGTATGAGACGAAACATCATTAGTTTGGTGATCTCAGACCCTGAACATCATTAGTTTGGTGAATTTAACATCATTAATTTGGTGAGTATGAGACGAAACATCATTAGTTTGGTGATCTCAGACCTTTAACATCTTTAGTTTGGTGAATTTAACATCATTAATTTGGTGAGTATGAGACGAAACATCATTAGTTTGGTGATCTCGGGTCCTTAACATCATTAGTTTGGTGAATTTAACATCATTAATTTGATGAGTATGAAACGAAGCATCATTAGTTGGGTGATCCCAAACCCTTAACATCATTAGTTTGGTGAATTTAACATCATTAGTTTGGTGAATTTGACATCATTAATTTGGTGAGTATGAACGAAACATCATTAGTTTGGTGAATTTAACATCGTTTAATTTGGTGAGTATGAGACAAAACATCATTAGTGTTGTGATCTCAGATCCCTAACATCATTAGCTTGGTGATCTCAGACCCCTATCATCATTAGTTTGGTGAATTTAACATCATTAATTTGGTGGGTATGAGATGACACATCATTAGTTTGGTTATCTCAGACCCTTAACATCATTAATTTCGTGAATATGAGATATGAGATAAAATTGTGATCACAAACATCATACTTCAGAGTCACAATCATAAGACAGAAGAATTATAAAAAAGAGAAGTTTCATTCAAAAGTCAAGTAGTTACAAATATTTCAGAGGGTGCACATGCAAAAATCAAAGAAGAAGACAAATAAAGACACCTCAGGGTTGAGCGTCATCCTCGGCTTGGACCGACCCAATACCTGAGCAACCTCAGGGTCTCTGACACTTGTTTCCCCAACTTCATCATGTGTAATGTCGTCCTCAAGATCTTCTGTGACCTCCAAGGCACTTGTCTCAGCAGGGGCAATACCAAGGTTCTCAACCTCGGCCAAAGCAGTACCGAGATGACGGTCACCAAAGCCGAGACCCACGAAATCATCTGGAAATAGGCTTCCAGTCTCAATATGTTTAGTAGTAGCCCATCAGCCAGTAGCTCTAATGCCTCTCTTAATATATTCAAAGCTAAAGTCACAAAACTCATCTGACTCTTTATATTCAACAATGATTTTGTCCTTAGCCTAAGCCAAGGTAGCTTTCACTCTAACATCATTGGTGGCCTTGATATTATCGTCTTTCGCCTTCAGAGCTTTCACATGGTTGGCATTCAGAGTAATGTTCAGATCTCTCTATTCCTTTAAGTCGCTCTGAACCTCATCGAGTTTGGCCTGCCATGCCTTCTCGGTAACCTCATCATTAAGACCCTTATGGATCAAGGGAAGCCTCTTGAGGGTCCAGTTAGTAAAGCAATGAAGGGAGACCGTGCCCTACAGTGTAAGAGACAAATCATCAAATACGAGATAAAGAGAATCAAGAGACAACACTGTGATTTTAAGATACCTTGATAGTATGGTGTAAAGCAAACTCGACAAACAGAGGAGGGTCCATGTCCTGGAGAAAATGCTTATCATCATCAGTGATTATAGAGCTGAGAGCATCAGCAGCCTTCAGACTGTGGGCTATGACATTGTTGTCACTTATTTTGAGTTGTGATAGGCGGGCATCAAGAACATCGTCTGTCAAAAATGAGATGGCACGATTGGAGTGTTGAGACTTTGTAGTCCGAGTAGAAGGGTCGGCTGTTTGGATTTTTCTCTTCTTCCTACCACCGTCGACTCTATTTTCACTGACAGTCTTTTTTTAGGCAGGTGGATGGGGAACTCGATTGGCATGTCTCTCGATAAGCTTGCTCAAGCTGGGGGTCGATATATTCCAAAGGGCGTCTGATATGACTTCGGACGACCTACAAAAAGCAAACCCTGCAGTTAGTCAGTTGAGGAAGCAAAAGTACGAGATTGCAGTTTACAAAAATAAGTTACTTATAAAGCTCAGTCAGAGGACCAGCCCCCAGGCCTTCCTCAGCCAGATAGTAAGGGGTTAGTAAATCCTCAAACTTCACAAGAAGGTCATGTTCCCCCTTCTTACGAAGTTTGTTAACTTTTTCATAAGCATCTAAACTCAACCCTAGATCTATCTTGGCCGATATTGAGACCTTACCCCATCTCAGAGGGGTCCTTGGCTCAGACGTTCCGCATGGCTGGTCTGAACCAAATTTCCAAGCGCTAAAAATAAAGAAATAACGAGGCTTCTAAATATGGTTTGAGGTCTGAGTGATCATCAAAAGTTTTTTCTCTGATTTCCTAGCTATGAAATGATAGTAGCCAGGTTGTGTCTTTGGAGAAGACGGGGTGTAACAAGCCAAGAAAATAGCAACTGAAAGTTCGGTTTGATCAATGGATTTCCAAAGAACGATAGATCCAATTATCACTCTCCATGCATTTGGGGAGAGAAGGGAGGGGGCAAGATTAATGAGGGCTAAGATAGTTGTGATAGTTGGGTGGATAAGCAAACGAAAGCCGACCTTAAACATCTGTTCGTAAACACAAATGTAAAATATGACGGTGTGATAATTAATTACATTCGTAAATTTCTAATTTGGCACACTTATTTAATTAGAGTCTATTTTCAAACCAAATTAATTCAGCCCCTAAACATGCCAATACGTGTGTGTGGGTGTGTGTCAAACCATAAATAAATAAAGCATGCGACACAAATTTCAGGAAAAATCCACGAAGGGAAAAACCTTTTATTTCTAGAACTCTAACAAGTTTACAAGACCATTAACTTACATACCATCTTCTTTCGCCCACAAGAGCAACATACGGTGTCTTCGTCAAACCTCCAAAGCAACGGCTAGAAATCAGCAGTGATTCACACGTAGTTGTACCACAAGGACACACAGTCTTCACGGTGTAGGTTATCCTCCCCACAAGAGTAACTTCATAGAGACTCCCTCCACAATAGCATGCAGATCTACGGTTGTAGCGTTCTCCCCACAAAGAATGAACAAAAAGTAAAGTGTGTTCTTGAACACCAAAAATAATTCACCAAAGCATATGGGACTTTTGTGAATGGAAAACAAAAAGGATGAAAACCCTAAAAGAAGAAGTCAAAAAGAATTCTGCAAATTCGTAGTTTTCTGTCTTTCAAAACGCTGGGACTTCTTAATGAAAATGAAACCATTTGATGAGTATTTATAGAAAATCGCGCCGCCTCGATCGTTAGAATGAAAAGGGGATCTCTCTAAAACGAAGTACACGTGTTGTTTGAACGACATCGCGTGACATTTCAATGTCGCTCGAACGAGATGGGGATCTAGCTTGAACGACCTTAGCATCAAAATCGAGGAACTCTACAGGATTTAAAAAATTACTCATTCTCAATTTTTGACGAAAAAGTCCGCTCCAACACTTGGAAAATATTTTGTAAAAGTATCCCAAAGCTCTAAGTGCAAAGTTAAGGTATTTAAAACATAACCTTACCAAAGTAAACTTTGCGGAGGCTTTTTGATGAAGAACCTTGATATATTCTGATCCTTCTTGATGTAGATTGTTCTTGAACGTCTTCGACGGTTGTAACGGTATACGACATAATTAATTGTGATGGACATTTATAAAAATATGTCCTTACAAATCTCCCCCTATGTCTATGCCGGAACATACATAAAAACATCTGAATTATCAAATACCAAAATGATTATAAAAATCTACCCTCCCATAAATCTCAAAACTGAAAAGGTACAAATTTGCAAGTTCTCAAATTTTTCTTCAAAAAATCTTCATCAAATCTCAAAAATTTTCTCATCAGGATGTGAAACATAATGATCATAAATTTTTGTACATACACACCTGAGATAAAGAAAAAACCTTCGTGATGCATCGAGTTTGAAATGATATAAGAATAAATCATTAATAAATCGAATCTCCCCCATAATGCAAAAACTCCCCCATAACATGATAATTCTTTCTCCCCCATTTTATGATGTCCCCAAATAAACAGAGAAGAAGAAACAAACTAAAACATGGAGTGTCACGAAACATATGCATAGCAAACATGAATCAATTAATGCGCAAGCAAAGGAGTATATCAAAAACATTCACAAACTATTTTTTATTTTTCAATTTTTTTGTACAAAAATAAGATACCCAAAATCACACACCATGGATTTGTACTAAAACAACTAAGTCATGGAAATGGAATGAATGGGTGTGAACATATTCTATTGGTAAATAAATTCAATCAATCATATATGCACGATGAATACGTGTACCCCTAGCGAATGAACATCATAAACCTCCTTAGGTGTAAAAATTGTTAAATTTAGATGGCATCGTCATATACAAATCAAAAAATCAAAGTTTAAATGATTTCCACACCAATAACGTCCAAAACTATGTAGCGCTTTTTCATGACTTTTAAGGGCATGCAAACCCTTTTTAATTCTCCATCCAAACTCCCTCATGCATATTTTCTTATAGAGGTAATCTAAATTCTCAAACATTGGAGAATTGGTGCAAAAACCTAATGGCCCCTTTTTTGCATGAATTTCTTTGTATTGCCTTTAAATTTTTTCGGGCTCTTTTAAACCTCTTTGGACCCCGAAAATAAAATTCCTCAAATTTTTAGGTCCGATATAACGGTGGCTTAGTATTCGCAAAGGTCAAATGTGAACCTTTCGCAGCCCTTCCCTTTTTTCAAAGAAATCACACAACCTTACAAACGGCTCTTACATGCACAACTTTCTTATCAAGTTTTATCGCGCTTGGTTCGTTTTTAAAGATAGGATTGAAGTAAAAATTCCCAACCAACATGTGATCCAACAAGCACAATAATAAAATAAATCTGTGCATGTGTGCAATAAAGGAAATCATGAGTCAAACATATAGGAAGTAACACTTAATTACATCTCAATAACTCCAAACATTATAAAGCACAAAGATGGCATGATATATTATCTCAAAACACTATCAAATAGTCATAAGAAAAATGGAACGATATTGTGACTCGGTCATCCTAAGTGTCTATCCATAAACGGTGCAAACAAAATACAAAAATCTTTTTGGATTTTCTCATAAATTTTATCAAAATAAAATCTTTTTGTATTTTTCAAAAATTTTCAAAAGAAAAAATTTATACAAAAAGTACATGTCACAACGCTTGCAAACATAAATATCATGAAACAAAAAAAAACTAGCGTATGATAAACATGTGAACACAATCATCTATATGATATGGCAAGAGAAGAGTCATGTGCAAGCAAATGAGAATCAAATATTCTAAAATCTAACGTATCCAAAAGTGATTTCCTAACCCAAGCGGATGTAACACGTCGACACGGGATTTTGGAAACCAACAAAACACTAGACTTCGACTTCCTAGGACATTTTCCAAGATCAAAACAAAATCTCCTAAGGTGTCCTTTCCTACCACAATGTGAACATATCTAAACAGGAGGAATGTTACCTAAAGTGAGTTCTTTTCTAATGTCCTTGGGATTAATTGACCCTCTAAAACAAATAATGGTTTTGACTTTAGCATTAGAAGCATAAGAAGAAGATGAGCCATAACCATCACTATCAAACCTACTTAAATCGTTTAAATCATTTTTCAACTTCAAAATATTTGATTCAAGCGACAAATTAGACTCTTCCAAAGATAGGGATTTCATTTTCAAATTTTCAATTAAACTTAGCAGTTTATCGCGCTCCCCCTCAATTAAAATAAACTTATCCCTAAGAGTCTTTTCACGTGCCATAAAATCATCAATTAGTTTTTTATTCTCGACAGCACAAACGGGAACCCTAGAATTTTTTAAGTCCTCCAATTCCTTTTCTAAAGATAGGACTCTCTCAACACTCTCCTTTTTGGACAATTTTAAAGCATTAGATCCATGGTCCAAAGAAACAAACTTTTCACGATAAAAGCTCTTTGATTTTGAACCGTTTACAAAAGATCCATCACGAATTTAAAAACAAGAATTTTCTTTTTCCAAAAAACCAATTCTTTTAGCAAAAGTCAAATTCAAACGATTGATATCATCAAAACTCTAACTCGTGTCAACAAAGGGGGGGTATCGATTACATAAGTTCTCCATCGAAAAAATTGCGATTTTTTTCACAAAAAATGATTTTAAAAAAAATCAATATCACACAAATTTTTGCGAAAAACAAAGATCACGTGATAAATTAGCGTAACCCGCTATCAAACCAATTTGACGACATGAGAAGTCAAATTGTATAAAAAAAAATAAATCCTTGAAAAATCAGGATCACGCGATCAATTAGCGTAACCTACTCTGATACCGATTTGTAAAATATGACAGTGTGATAATTGATTAAATATGCAAATCTCTAATTTGTCACACTTATTTAATTAAACTCTATTTTTAAACCAAATTAATTCAGCCCCTAAACATGCAACTATGTGTGTGCGTGTGTCAAACCGTAAATAAATAAAGCAAGCGACACAAATTTTAGAAAAATCCCCGAAGGGAAAAGCATTTTATTTCTAGAACTCTCGCAAGTTTACAAGGCCATTAACTTACATACCATCTTGATTTCGCCCAGAAGAGTAACGCACGGTGTCTTCGTCAAACCTCCAAAGAAACCGCTAGAAATCAGCAGTGGTTCACACGCAGTTATACCACAAGGACACGCAGTCTTCACGGTGTAGGTTATCCTCCCTACAAGAGTAACTTCATAGAGACTCCCTCTACAATAGCACGCAGCTCTGCAGTTGTAGAGTTCTCCCCACAAAGAATGAACAAAAGTAAAGTGGTGTTAACAATTCACCAAAGCATATGGGATTTTTGTGAATTGAAAACAAAACCCTAAAAGAAGAAGTCAAAAAAGAATTTTGCAGATTCGCAGTTTTCTATCTTTCAAAACGCTGGGACTTCTTAATGAAAATGAAGCCATTTAATGAGTATTTATAAAAAAATGTGTCGCCTTGATCATTAGAACGGAAATGGGATCTCGCTCGAACGAAGTACATGTGTCATTTGAACGACATCACGCGACATCTCAATGTCGCTCGAACGAGACGGGGATCTCGCTTGAACGACCTGAGCTTCAAAATCGAGGAATGCTACAGGACTTAGAAAATTACCCATTCTTAAATTTTTATGAGAAAAGTCCGCTCCAACACTTAGAAAATATTTTGTAAAAGTATCCTTACCAAAGTAAACTTTGCAGAGTCTTTTTGATGAAGTACCTTAATATATTTTGATCCATCTTGCTGCAAATTTCTCTTGAACATCTTCGACGGTTGTAACGGTATACGACATAATTAATTGTGACGAACATTTATAAAAATATGTCCTTACAACAAACCTCACCCTCTCTACCATTGTAAGCTCTCTCCCCTTCTTGAGGTCGTCTCATAGTTATGGAGGGACCAATCCCATTGAGGTGCCTCCATATTATAAGGTCAGCATCAGAGACTGTACTCTTTTACCCTTCAGCGATGGAGGTATCTACTTCACTCTCTTCGTTACTATTTTTCGAAGTGTCGCCTGGTGGGTTAGTCGAACGACCTTGTGGGAACCTCAGGGTAAACTCAGCCTCTGTAAATTTTGAGAGAGGAACAATGGTCATAGGGGGATTAACTGTTACGATGGGATTTAATATTTGAACCGAGTCAAACTGGATCGAAGTATCAGCTGCCTTTGAAGACGAGACGTGAGAGGAAGCCTCATCTTCCTCAGACTCCTCCGCTAGAGAATAATCCATGGCCTTTTCAAATGAGTCCACACTTTCGTCCACATGAGAGGTGGACATAGGGTCGACAGATGATAAGGAGTTCACAGACATTGCATCCCCGACTTCAGATGTTTCCTTCTCAACCTCAGATGTTGGTACCTTGGCTTTAGATGGTGACATACAGGCCTCAGGTGCTCTTGGTATATGATAAACAATGGAGTTGGATATATGGGATGAAGAGGGAAGGACTAAGACTTACAGTTCTCGGTCTGCACAGCCTCTACCTCTCTGATACGACTAAAGCAGCTGTCTCGTAGGCTTAGAAACTCCTCATCTAACTTATAGAGGTGCCTCAACATCAACAGGACGAGGTTGGACTTGGAACAGAAAAGATGGAAAAACATAAATAAATTGAAATGTTGATTGAAGTTGACTAAGGATCAAAAGGGGAAGTTTAAGGGTTAGTGACGAAGAACTCCAAGAACAAAGCCTTGAAGCTCATCGGAGAAGGTGACCGGAGTCACGTCGAAAAATGTAAAAACTTGAAAAAATTAGAAAAATACTCTCAGCACCTCCCCCTACCACCTAGAAAACCCAAAACCTCACCAATGACAGGTTGAACACGGACCTAAAACGCCCTCAATCTCACCAAAAAACTCAAACCCCTAGTCAGAAAACCCAAGTTCAACAGAAAACTAAAAAACCTTGGATTTCCTAGCTATCAGTAGCAAGTAAGTGATGATTGCAAAGGAAACAGAGGAGGAAAAGTGGCTAGAAGGTTACCTGAAAAGATTGAAGCCGGAGAACTGTTGGTGCTCTTACAAAATACGCAGAATGTTAGAGAGAGAGAGTGAGGAAGGATAATTTTTTTTGAGAAGGTAAAAGGTAAGAGAATAAAAATTTGAGATTTTATACTTTAGTAATGATGAGGCGCGAGTTCCAAACGCAAGCCATCATTTGGAGGCACGATTGCCCAAGCGTACAACCCTCCTGTCAGACTTGGAAGACACGCTAACTAATCAGAACTGTGACACACATCACTCTCGTCCATAATATCCTCTCATTGGACAGAGCCGATGCATATCCCCCAACCATGTCTTCACATATACGACTGAGGGCTAAGGGTAATTGATATGACCAAATATAATCTCGTACAAGAATGAGACCCTCAACAGCCAAGCTTTGGCCAGGAGGTCATTGGACATCTCCAAGACTCATCTGAAAGTAAGGTCGACCTCCCGTTCAACCTCGGCCCAAAAGTTGGCTGAGACCTTAGGAATAGGGTCGCAGCGCCAATGGCATTTATCGTCCACTCACCAACCGACACTGGTGGAGTCCTACCTGAACGACCTCGGCTCGGGTACTCCAATCGAGGTTACACTTTCCAAGGTTCATCATGAGATCAAGCAGTCACTCAGCAACCTCATACCCGGCCAAGTTGAGACCTTTACAGACGACACTACAGTTGGTCGAGCAGTATAAAGTGCCTAAGAAATGTGTTCCACGTGTGCAGATCTGTTGCAACTAAATTATCCCCCCACGTGGAGGAGGTTATTAGATGATGATTACATGCCTGTGGTAAGACACGTGGCTCAACCTCATTGGTTGGGACCACTCACTAATATGCCCATTGCGTGCTTGGGGGCACACTACACCCCCCCCCCCCCCAAACACTATAAATATGCTTCCTCTCACCCCATAGGGTTGAAACCCTATTGTTACTCTGCCAAATTACACAAAAGAGAGAGAAACCTTGAGTGATTGTATTTATGGCCAATAGAGCCCATATTTAGTGAATTTCTCACACACTCACACAGTGGACGTAGGCCCTCCAAAGGCTGAAGCACTTATATCTGGTGTTATCTTCTCTTTTGCCTTATCTTATTCTATACTTATACTTATTAATACTCCATTTTTGTGATGGTTTGATCTTACTTGTCATATTGACTTGGTGGTACCATTTCTGGTATCATCAACCCTAAATAATTCTCATTTTATTTCATAAGTTCATGTCCCAAAATGACTAACACGCGCATCCTGACTAGATTAGTGTAACTGGTGTATTTCTCACTATCGACAATCATAATGAATTCTTGTTAATTTATTACTCGTTCACTAAGTAATACTCAATATAATTCATACAAATAAATAATAACCCTTATCTCGCTAATTAATATTTATTTTAATCCGAATTAATTTCCTACTAATTTTCCATTTTAATTTAATTAATCCTAATATAAAAATCATTTAAAACACAGGGTGTTACATACTTTCCCTCCCTAATAACATAAATTCGTCCCCAAATTCAGAAAAAGAATATCTGGTATCCCAGCTCCTTCCATTTTTCCTTCCAAACTTCGGCCGCATTCCCAATGGCCTATGGTTTAATGTGTCTACCACCGCGTTACCCTTCCCCCAGATGGTACTGGATGTTGAACTGGTAATCCTTCACAACTTTCCAATCACCTACGCTGACACATATTTAGCTCTCTCTGATTAAACAATAACTGTAGTGACTTATGGTTTGTGAATAGAGGAAACCTCTCCCCTAGGAGGTAATGCCTCCAAATCCGTAGTAAAAATATGATTGTCGTTAACTCTTAGTTGTGTGTCAAGTAATTCCTCTCGTGAGGCTTAAGCTTACGGGAAGCATAAGTTATAGCATGTTTCTTCTGTTGTATCATACCCCTAAGTCCCTGTAGGGACACGTCAGTAAAAACAAGATACTCCACTCCCGTCCTAAGCATTGCGATTACCGATGTTGAGGTTAATTTGTATTTTAGCTCATCGAAAGCTAACTGACAAGCGTCGTCCCAGGAAAATGGTACCCCTTTGCGAGTCAAGTTGGTCAACGGCCCCATAATCTTTGAAAACTCCCCAAAAACATCGTCGATAGCACTCGACTAACCTCAAGAAATCATGTACCTCCATCGGTGTCATGGGTTGTCCCTACTCTCTTATCGCTGACACCTTACTCGGGTCCACTGCTATTCCCATGTCAGAAACATTATGTTATCCTCGGTACCCCTTCACTAATGGTACACTTTCGCTCGACGATTTACACCCTCACATTCAAACTAGTGTTTAGTCCACCCCAATTACCTTCTGAAATACTCCAACCTCTTACTTCACGTTTCGCCTTGGTGACTGCGTAACACGTGACATTTCTTCCAAGAATAGTCCAATACGATAATCTTACATTCTAACGGCTACCATACTCACCATACTGGGAAAGGTCCCCAATTCTCTAGGTGCCAACTTCCCCCTTTTTCAATTCATATACTCCCTTCGTGGGAGATATCTACAATCATACCCAACTATTCACGTTAGACTTTTACATCTACAATTGGTTATGATGTAACTCTAGTCATATTACTCCTCTGCATAGAGTAGCTCCTGATTATCCTAAAAAATCTAAAATGAACATTCCTTGTACTTTTCACCACTATAATCACCCCGTTCCTTCTACTCTTTGATTTTTGGTGACACGCCTTGCTCATAATACAATTATATTCTCTTTGTCTCATTCTAGTTCTATCTCTAATTTACTCATACATCTATATTTATTTCATATGTTTCCACGTCTTCTCCTCGTGAATGATAGTGAAAATTTCAACTAACTAGGGCGCCCATACACCCTATGTCTCGTGCATTTCTACACTACCATCTAGACGTGACATTTTTGTCTCAAACATACCTCACATACTTGACATAACTATATGGTAAGGTTATACTCAACCACCCTACAATTGCAGCTTAATCATTCTCACATCAACATCATATGGCTCTACTGGCCTTAAATCGTAATATAACTATCGTCTCTCAGTTATAACTACATACATGCATAATAACTTGAAAACCTAATAGAAACGAATATTCTGGGAAAATACCAAATATTATATTTTGCAAATGTGGTGGTTCACCAAATATTCCAAATTCTTTCAAAATTAAATTAAACTTAAACAAAATATTTAATTTTCTTTCAAACAAAAATTAAATAAACTCAATTCAACTTCTATATATCCAAACAAACTAAGCATGTATATTTTAAAATTAAATTCCTTGACTTGAATTAAACTAAAATTACCCAAACTTAATTAGCACCAAAATTACACCAATGTTGTGATTAAACTAAGTTTTATCTTTTGAAACCTACACATGCATCTAAGTGACTTTTGCAAGATAAAAATATAAACAAACACACAACGCCGCGATGTACGAGGAAAACCTATAACGGGAAATACCTCGAACGACCCAACTAACAAATCCACTAGGTAAGGTTTTACATAAACAAGACAAAAGACTTACTTCCTCAACTCGACTCCCTCTCAAGCCTTGATGCTTATTATTACTTCTACCTCGGCCTAGTTGATAACTCCAAAATCCATCGCAGTCTCGGAATCCAACGATGGGGCTCAGCTACCTTCAAACATAAAAAAGCCTCTCCTCCATATGCACACCACGAATCACAACAAACACGAGCTCCTCCGTAATAAACCTTCTCTTATGCGATGAGAATAAAACCCAATGCCAACTTGATGATGTCAAAACATAATATATTAAGAAACTTGGATCATACTAAACTATGGGTGTAAACTTTGTGTGTTTGATGAGAATTAAACCATAAAAATCAAGAACACAAATGGGACTTTTTAGTGAAAAGATATTGCTCTCTAAAGCACTTGAAAAGTATGAAAAAGTCTTGTCAAAAATTGTGTTCCCGCACTATTAAAACTATGAAAAGAAATGGGGGTAGTGGGAAGTTTTTCAAAAAAAATTGACAAAAACTGCTCGGAGGTAAGAAATAAGTGGGGTAGTGGTTTTACAAAGGACATGAGAAAAAGACTTACTAAAAAATGTGACGCCCTTGCAAGGCTTGACGCTTCTTCGTTCCTCCACCTCCGCCTAGTCGATAACTCAGGATTCCACCTTCTTCTCGGAGTCCACCAATAGGGCAAATCAACCGTCAACACACAAAGTCCTCCTCCATATGTACTCCACGAATCAACAAAATGGAATTCTTTGTAGGAAGCTATCTCCTTTTTGGGTAGAGAATGATACCCGATACCAAAATGATGATCTCAAAATATGTATATAATGAAACTTGGATCAAATAAACTTTTTGGTGTAAAAACTTGGTTTTGTTCTTGAGATTAAATCATTTTACTTAACAAACACCAAGGGGACTTTTTGAAAAAAGTTTTGGTTCTCAAAATCTCTTGAAAAATCTGGAAAAAGTCACTTAACAAAATGCATTCCCGCCCTATTAAACTTGAGTAAGAAATAAGTGAGGTAGTGGGAAAGTTTTCAAAAAAACTGAGAAAAACTACTCGAAACTATAATCTCGTTAAACGATATTACAAGGTTGTTCGAACGACAATTCATAACAAAAAAATTTCATCTCGTTTGACTGGTCGTTCAAACGACCTATCGAATGGCATTTCAAGCCATGAATCTAGAAAATTTCGATACGAACGCGTGGCCACCAGTTTCGTATTTTTCTGATTTTTTTTAATTAGTTATGATTTTTCTACGAAAATGTGTCCGAAAATAAATCTTTAGATAGTTGAAATTCAAAAAAAAATTGACAAAAATTCTAACACCCAATAATAAATTTTCAAGTCCCAATATATCATATATATTCAAACCTTTAGAGACCATGGAAATATTGAAAGGTTGATCACGTTTAAACATGGCACAAAAATTGGCAATTATGATATCTTCAATTTAGGCTTGGCCGCTACGCCTTTAACTTAAACATTATACGCTTAAAGGTCACAAACTTCTGTCCTACAACTCAAATAGTTTTGTACGGAATTAAACCAACACTTGCAAATTGACTCAATTGAAAATTTGTCCTTACATAACTAAGGTACTAAAACCGAGTCTGAACTGCCAACTCCAGACGTTCGCTAAGTTTCATGCGTGAGATGTCTTGCAAAGCGAAATACAAACAAGGAATCCCCTGATACACTACTAACTAATATTGTCGATCATCGAGATCCGTTAATCCCTCAACACATAACCTGTAACCCCAAATCCTCGCCTCCTAACATGAAAAGTCTACTCATCTATTCTGATTTCACTAAAGACGATATACACCACGGCGCTCTTATTAATACTATGTCCCATGCGCTAAATCAATAACAAGCTAGATCTCCCTGCTCGACAATAACCCAATATACCTCGAATTGCATCAGTAAATGTCCATACTCACCGGGATCAAATATAACAAGACAATATACTTAATGAAATCGACGATATCATACAATATATATCTGCAGGCTCAACCCTCTTTCAGGTGATACCTCGTAAACCAAATATTTCACCCTGGAATACAAGTACGATGGTCTTACCACAAAATCTACTACTGTTCAAACCCTCAATATCTAGTCACTACGCAAGATCATAAGAAACTCTACTTCCCTAACTCTCAAACGCAGCAAATCATAACATAAAAATCCTCTTAGTCCCCACACCCTCTCCCCTACAGGTGACACTAATGAACCCGCTACCTAATCGTTAATACATTCATAATAAGGCTGACACTGCCAACGTGCCCATTAAACCCGACTCACCCGCAAATTTTTTTGTTACTATATATATATATATATATATATATATATATTGTGACAAGCCTATGTCACCTAAAATCCTTTCCCATTATCTTTAAGGATACAATAATTAACGAAATTAATGTATCTCCAAATGCTGGTAGTGCCTACGGTACTCGTAGCATGATTGAATATCAGATGTTATAAGCACGTCCATACGGTAGTTGCTCCTGCTACTGTGGAGCTGGTGTTGCGGGGATAACTGCACCTTCTACTCCATGTTGGGAACTCTGTTGCTGTGTTCTACCTGCTGTGGGTATCCTCTCCTCTTGTGACCCTCTTATCCATAATTAAAGCACTGGCCCGAAAATCTTCTCTGCCTTTGGTCCTGCTGATTGAGTCTGGGTTGCTCTCCTTCCTGTTGCGGGCGAGCTTGATGCTTATGGCCCCCTTTTCCATAGTTAAAACACCTTTTTGTGCAATCTCCCAGTTCTTGGCTTTGTTAACCCAGGTGGATTTGGCTCTGCCCACCCTTTCCATCGTCCCCTTGGCCCTAGTGACTCCGAGGAACTTGTTGCTGCTGTAACGGTGCTCGCCCACTATTGTCACTTCTTGTCCTACCTAATTAACTAACTTCTCTGTTCTTTTGCTCTTTATTAGTTGGATACAATTTTCTTGGTAGTGTAATAGTGTGGTAGTAACTGCTTGTGCTACAATACTCACCACTTCCATGACTGTCACCATTCCCTGTGGTACTTGAGGCACCTATTGAACTTGTCCAGCATTAAACTCTCCAACAGCGTTAGTATGTCATTCTCTTTCAGGGGATATCTGAAATTAGATTGAATTATATGAGTTCTACATCAAATACAAAGTAATTGGTGGAAGAACGTAAATGCGCATGCGTAAAAGAATACAACAATCATATTATAAGGCTCTACATCAAAGAATGCTACGCTGAAACGTCAAAAAGTCATACAGATCCTAAGGACACTAGAACCTGATGCTTTGATACTATCTGTGATACCCCGCCTATTTAAATATTGGGTGATCAATCCTTTATAAAAATAAAATAAGAATCTCATCTGGTTCATTCTTAGCATCATTGTCAAAAATATTTTAAAAGTTTACTAACCACTTAGTATTCAAAAAGTCAGTGCCAGATATTATCTTTTTATTAAACAATAACAAAATGCATAAACAAATACAATAAGCAAGCCATTGATGGAGTAATAAAAATCTGAACCAATCACAAGATAAATAACTGAATAAAAATAGTACGAATAAGCCATCGGTTCCCAATACAAAAGTCCAACTAAATATCTAATGAAATAAACTGAGCCCACAAATACAAAGTCTGATAAACTATATAAAATGAACTAAATAAAGGGGCAACATGCCCAAATGGAATAATTGAACTGCATCATACTCTCGGAATGAAGTGACTGAAGCGTCTAATCCAAATCCTGTAAGAATTCAAAAGTGATGTAACTATGCATCCCGAGAACAGATCATCAAGCGTGGCGTCCTATGGATAGACACCTAAAATATTTTGAAAATATTTTGCAAACGGGTCAGAGCCCAAAGTATTTGAAAAACATTTAACAAGTATTTATCTCAGTTTAAAAGCAGTTATTAATTACACATGTTAATTCAACGCACACTCCCTTGAGTTCCTCACCTCTAAACTAATGTGCACGCCTAATGTCATCTACCTAGCTATGCTACCCAACCCCACTAGGTCTTATCAATAACTATCTAACCATTAATAGGTTTGGCTCCCACGTACCGCCCATACAATAAGCTACAATGTCCCAATCTTTACTCGTTAGTCCTTTGTTAAATATCTCTTTAACTCCCCCCGTGTCGCCTGTAACACCCCATATTTTTATTTATTATTTTAATTAATTAATTGGAATATTCGGGAAAAATAAAATTTTGAATTTATTAATTTTTATTGGCTAAATATGTTGGTTATGATTTTAGAAGAATAGAACTTCAAGCAGAATTGAAATCTAATTTAAAATGGATTTCTAGTGGAATTTTTAATATTTTGCCTTATAGGCATTTTTTGGGGAAACTGTCAGATTTATTGTAGGGTCGATCGATCGACCATGCCTAGTTTTGTGCGATTCAGTCCAACTTTATTAGAATTTGTGTAGGATTAGGACTCCTAATCACTATATAACCTTGTTAATCCGTAGGGGGACTTCTCATAATCACTTATTCTCCAATTTTTCACCAGAGAACACTTACAAATATTTTTCCTCTCACTCATAATCATCAACCTCCAGCATAATCAAGTTTTTGTCACAAATTTTTTTAGGCTTAATTAGGGCTTAATCGAGATTGATTTAAGAACACTTCTTTACTAAATTTTTGAGAGGATTCCAGATTTCTAATCAGATTTTCAACACAATCTTCACAAGCATGAATTCTCTATTCTCTTCCTTTAGTATTATGCGTTTTAAGTGTCGCCTAAACACTTAATTACACATTTTCTTAAAAATAATTAGTAACTTAATTAGAAAAAGTGGAGACTAACTATGGGGCTGTTTTTATAAAATCTTTTAATCTGAATAATGTTCATAACCCTTTGGGTACGTAGGATTCGTGAGTGATTTTGGGTTTTATTGGTGTAGGTTGCATGTAGAAAAACTCTAGTTTTAAAATAAATGGATTTGGGGGCATATAACTCATGTAATTTGTGTTGAAACAATAAAATTAGAAGTTTGATGTTTTAAATGATGAAATAGCGGTATATTTAATTTAAATAATTAAATGAGATTAATTGGAGGTTTATGACGAGGTGATAATTAAATTATGATTAAATAGAATTGGACTATGATGCATAGTTTTATACGTTGATTAATTATGCTTGTTTGTGTGACTTGTTGGTATTGTTATATTGCCTTTGTGACGACGAGTCGTTGGGTAATTTTTGCTCTCCCTATATTTTAGGATGCCTTCTAGGTATGGGACTAGTGGGTAGGCCTTTTGATGATTTACGCCTTCTAGGTATGGGACTAGTGAAGGTAGATTATCGCGTTTTATCATCTTTTGGGTGGGCTGATTTTTGGTACTCTTTCATCGTTACGCTAGCCTAGGCATGAGACTAGGTTGAAGTTTAGGATAGAAATTCTTCCTATACATAGGGTAGGACGTAATAATAACTTGGAGAATCTTAGTTATAGGACTAAGGGGTATATTGAGGATCTCACATCGATAAAAAGGGTGAGGTAATTTATAAATTGTGAAATTATGAATTAATGCCTAGGATAAAAACGGGTATTAAAATTTGTGGTGACATAATGTGTCAGGGCCGACAGTTTAAACGGGTCAGAGAACTATTTATGTCGTGTCGTGTGTGGAACCTTGTCATGTGTCGGGGCCGACAGTTTAAACGGGTCAGAGGACGATTGACAAGGGAAAGTGTGAGACTTTAATAAAAAGTGAGAACTATAATAAAATTGGGTTAATTAAATAAAAATTAACATCATGGGACTTGGGAATTTAAAATCATATTGGTGTGCCTTTATAAATGGGGATTTCTGCGGGTAGTTAGTGATTTATATTTATCGCGTTTAATCACCCCGTTTTATTTAAAATATTCTATTGTGATATTTATTGCGTATAATGCTACTGTCTGGATTCAAGGATCCTATTTGAGGGGAGTAGTGTGTATTCTTGCTCGGAGCTTTGGCTTTGACCCATGCGTTGACTAATATTTTTCAGGATTAGAATTGGAGAAGCTGCATAAGTTTATCGGAGTTATCATTTGGAGGTACAAGTGGAGTTATTTATTTTATAGCATAGTGTAGTTAGACTTTCTTTTCCAGTCGTATTTAATTATGAGACTTCATTGGAGTTTTATTGGGCCATTCGGTTCCAAAGTTGTTTAGAGGATTTATGTTGGATTATTCAGATCTTTATTAATAAGATTTTATTTAATCATTTTTGGAGATTGGATTTATTCGGAGTTAGCATGTGATGGATCTTTTATCGTTTAGTTGTTTATGATCATTTGAGATTGATTCAATTATTTATCTTATGGACTGATTATTTATGTCTCATATATGTCTCATGCTAAGAATGGTATTTATTTAGTTCACGCCCGGCTTAGTTCGACAGCGGTGGTTGGCCACCCCGTCGGTCGGATTGCACGGGGTGTGGCAGATGGTATCAGATCATGGTCTTAGGTCTCGTAGATTATGAGCCCATTTAGCTTCCGCGTTGCCCATCTTTGATTTCGTTTGTTGATTCGTACTTCTTAAGGTAAAGGGTCTAGCATACGTGTTAGATGTGTTTATTGGAGATGTGAAGTTTTGAGTTAAGGACGTTGTAGGCATTGAGTTTAGAATTAGTAATCTTGATGTGGGGATCCTTAGAATGGATTTTGGAGACGATAATTATTTTGGAGATTTTAGTACAGATGTTAGGTATCGTATGTATCGATTTTTTATGTTGAGATTTAATTTGAGGAAGTTAGCATTTTGATGACTTTCGGATATAGGATCGAGTGGGGAATTTGTGAAAGCGTGTGGTATGCCGTTATTTTCATAGTTATGCGTATGCATATAGGCAATATATATTATTTTGTTGTTCGTGGGGTAGGTGCGCGTAGGATTGGGTGTATGGGCGGCCAATTATGACATTCCACGGGTAGGCAAATGTGAGCCTTATTTTCTTTTTGCGAGATTTATGCATTGATGAGTATGTTTCGCCTAATTTCGAGGACGAAATTCTTTGCTAGTGGGGAAGTATGTAACACCCCATGTTTTTATTTATTATTTTAATTAATTAATTAGAATATTCAGGAATTTTTTTTTTGAATTTATTAATTTTTATTGGCTAAATATGTTGATTATGATTTTAGAAGAATGGAACTTCAAGCGGAATTAAAATCGAAATTTAAAATGGATTTTTAGTGGAATTTTTAATCGATCGACCCTTTTGGTAGATCGATCGACCATGCCCAGTTTTGCGCGATTCAGTCCAATTTTATTAGAATTTGTGTAGGATTAGGACTCCTAATCACTATATAACCTTGTTAATCAGTAGGGGGGCTTCTCATAATCACTTTTCCTCCAGTTTTTCACCATAAAACACTTTCAAATATTTTTCCTCTCACTCATAATCATCAACCTCCAACATAATCAAGTTTTTGTCACAAGTTTTTTTAGGCTTAATTGGGGATTAATCGAGATTGATTCAAGAACACTTATTTACTAATTTTTCGAGAGGAATCCAGATTCCTAATCAGATTTTCAACACAACCTTCACAGGCATGAATACTCTATTCTCTTCCTTTAGTATTAAGCGTTTTAAGTGTCGCCTAAACACTTAATTACATATTTTCTTAAAAATAATTAGTAATTTAATTAGAAAAAGTAGACACTAACTATGGGGCTATTTTGATAAAATCTTTTAATCTGAATAATATTCATAACCCTTTGGGTACGTAGGATTCATGAGTGATTTTGGGTTTTATTGGTGTAGGTTGCATGTAGAAAAACCCTAGTTTTAAAATAAATGGATTTGGGGGTGTATAACTCATGTAATTTGTGTTGAAATAATAAAATTAGAAGTTTGATGTTTTAAGTGATGAAATAGCGGTATATTTAATTTAAATAATTAAATGAGATTAATTGAAGGTTTATGACGAGGTGATAATTAAATTATGATTTAATTGAATTGGGCTATGCTGCGTAGTTTTATATGTTGATTAATTATGCTTGATTGTGTGACTTGTTGGTATTGTTATATTGCCTTTGTGACGACGGATTGTTGGGTAATTTTTTCTCTCCCTATATTTTAGGATGCCTTCTAGGTATGGGACTAGTGGGTAGGCCTTTTGATGATTTATGCCTTCTAGGTATGGGACTAGTGAGGATAGATTATCGCGTTTTTATCATCTTGGGGGTGGGCTGATTTTTGGTACTTTTCCATCGTTACGCTAGCCTAGGCATGAGACTAGGTCGAAGTTTAGGATATAAATTCTTCCTATACATAGGGTAGGACGTAATAATAACTTGGGACCCTTAGGTATGGGACTAAGGGGTATATCGAGGATCTCACATCGATTATAAATTGAGAAATTGAGAATTAATGCCTAAGATAAAAACGGGTATTAAAATTTGTGGCGACATAATGTGTCGGGACCGACAGTTTAAACGGGTCAGAGGACGATTTATGTCGTGTCGTGTGTGGAACCTTGTCATGTGTCGGGGCTGATAGTTTAAATGGGTCAGAGGACGATTGAATAGGGGAGGTGTGAAGCTTTAATAAAAAGTGAGAACTATAATAAAATTGGGTTAATTAAATAAAAATTAACATCGTGGCACTTGGGAATTTAAAATCATATTGGTGTGCCTTTATAAATAGGGATTTCTGCAGGTAGTTAGTGATTTATATTTATCGCGTTTAATTATCCCATTTTATTTAAAATATTATATTATGATATTTATTGCGTATAATGCTACTGTCAGGATTCAAGGATCCTATTTGAGGGGAGTAGTGTGTATTTTTGCTCGGGACTTTGGCTCTGGCCCATGCGTTGACTAATCTTTTTCAGGATTAGAATTGGGAAGCTGCATAAGTTTATCGGAGTTATCATTTGGAGGTACAAGTGGAGTTATTTATTTTATGGCATATTGAAGTTAGACTTTCTTTTTCAGTCGTATTTAATTATGAGACTTCATTGGAGTTTTATTAAGCCATTTGGTTCCAAAGTTGTTTAGAGGATTTATGTTGGATTATTCAGATTTTATTTAATCATTTTTGGAGATTGGAGTTATTCGGAGTTAGCATGTGATGGATCTTTTATCGTTTAGTTGTTTATGATCTTTTGAGATTGATTCAATTATTTATCTTATGGACTGATTATTTATGTCTCATATATGTCTCATGCTAAGAATGGTATTTATTTAGTTCACCCACAATTTATTCGACGGCGGTGGCTGGCCACCTCGTCTGTCGGATTGCGCGGGGTGTGACACCGCCCATACAGTACGCTGTAGTAGCACTAAAAATTAACATTACCTCATATGTTATTATTAAACCGTAATTAACATTTCATGTGTGTTATCAGTAAACCATTATCAACAATTCACGTATGCTATCATTAAGCCAATTCATTAAATTGCTGTAAATAAATCGTCTTTAGATATACCTTATCTAACTTTACTACTATCACCCACTAAGTAGATTATCTCATAATTACATCACTTTTAAATATACACTATCTATCCTTCCTACATTACAGAAAAGTAGGATAAATACGCATGCATGTATATATATGTCACACTATTTATATATACATATCTAGCATCCCCGGGCTAAGAACCGCGGTGCTAGTATGCATACTCTCATATCAAGTTCATATACCTCTTGTACTAAATAAAAGATTATCGGTTCACGTGTCACCCTCTAATCACAAATCAAATCAACACATATTAAAGGCGAACATAGTTCTAAGTCTATGGGTCACACATACACCAAACGTGCCCAGTTGACCATCAAAACTATCATGCACTCAGATAGCTCGTACCTAGGCTCTATGTTATGAGGCACAAGTCTAAAATCCCCTCAACGGGCTCATCAGGATAAGATTGCACACGACGTGAAACCTCCCGTCATAGCAGGCAACATAGGCATGTTTACACACGTAAGAAAGCATATAATAAACATACACACATCTTATGAATATAATTCATATAGGTATACCCTCAACCTATAATATAGCCCGTATAGGTATACACACAACCTATACATATAATCCGTATAGGTATGCACTCGACCTATAGATATATTTCGTATAGGTATACACTCAAGCCATAAATATAATACGTACATCAATATATTTCTCGACTACTCAACGTCCTATCGATATATGATTATAACTTTCTATCGTATTTTCCCATGTATTAAAAACTACCCTAAGGGCCTTAGTTACCCCTTAAGTTATTTCAGTAGTTACTGCACTCATACTCTACTGATTTAAGTCATAAGTCATGGCTTAACCTTCCCATAATCCAATTACTAAATTTCCCATTATGCATCTCGATCGTTTTTTCATCGTCGGTTCACATCCCAAGTTTACCCGTATTAAAGTTCAACCAAGCCTTGATTATATACCTACTGACCTCCTCAAAGTCTTTATTTAATTACAAAATTATCCCCCAAGTTTTCCTTAATTCACTTTGTGAGGAAATTACAACAAAAGGGCAAAATTGTGCAATTCGGCCTTGGTTCGAATCAATTCGCTACAAGCAGATCCTCTTCTTCTTCCTTATGTTTATGAATTTTCGCCATTATAACTTTATCAAATCTTCATGAAACTTAACCAACTTCTCGACCAACATTACTGAACATTATATCAGTGTATAAGAATGATTTTCAATGTAAATCTAACATTAATTTACCACAAATTCAATCTAAGAATCGATTTTCTTCTAAAATCATTTAAAACCCTAGTTTTCATTGTTCTAATATTCATGTGTTTAATTCTCAAAATTTAAGAACATCAATTTATCATCAAAATATCAATCTTACACTATATGGGGATTATAACCTTTTAGAGACATGCAAGATAGACATTTGCGTGGAGATTGTGGGTCTGATTTGTGCAGAATAATTGGTGGGGATATCTTCCTCCCCTTTCGATCTATGTTCCGACGGTGGTGGTGGTGCAAAAAATGGTGTGGGAATCTCTCCTCCCTCCTCTAATGGCCTCTCCCTGTTTTCTAACTCCTAACCCTAAGTTACCTCAAATGTATGCTGGTAGAACACTTGAAATTTCGTTTGTCTCTTTACCTTAAAAAGCCAAAAGACCATTTTAAGGTGCCGGTTTGGCCTAAAAATTCCCCGGAACCCTATCTAACCCCCCGAGTACACTTTTTTGACTGTTTTGACACTTCTGGACACATTGACATACTCGAAATGACTATTTGGATGACACCTAACTAATTCTCATTTTATTTCATAAGTTCATGTTCTGAAATGAGTGACATGCGCATTCCAACTAAATTATGTATTTAGTCCTAATAAGGTCGATCTCAGACATGTTATGTATTTTTATGCGGTACTGCTATTCCTTAGCATTCTACTAAATAAATTTTACTAGCTACTTCTTCTAACCACTTTGAAATTTTAGCTCTTTATGAAGCTAGTCATGAATGTGTATGGCTGAGATCTTTAATTCAACATATTTGTAGTTCTTATCAATTTCCTTCCATTACAGATGTTCTAAGTATCTTCTATGAAGATAATGCATCATGTATAGCAAATTTAAAGAAGGATTCATTAAAAGAGACAAAACCAAGCATATTTTACCAAAGTTTTTCTTCACTCACAAGCTTCAGAAGAAAAATGAGATTGAAGTCATGCAAGTTCATCCAAGTGACAACCTGACTGATATTTTTATAAAGTCACTACCAAATGTGACGTTTCAAAAGTTTGTGTATGAGATTGCAATGCATCGACTCTACCAACAAACAAATTGAACATATCGATGAGAGGAAGCATCTTATCAGGGGGAGGATACAAGAACATATTATTTGAGACATTTGCGCATAGTATTCTTTTTTCTCTGACTAGGTTTTGTCCCACTGGATTTTTCTAGTAAAGGTTTTAATGAGACAGCATTAAGCACGTCTAACACCGACTCAATGATTATAAAAGTTGTACTCTTTTTCCTTCACATTAGTTTTTTCCAATGGGTTTTCCTTAATAAGATTTAATGAGGCAATAATCATTGAACGGTGAAAATGTTGTACATCCAAGGGGGAGTGTTATAAATATTTGTATTTATCCTATTTAAATGGATGTTCATTGCTATTAAAACTCTACCAACTTATACATTAAATAAGGGGTGACCTCCTCCCCCTATTGACACACCAATTAATGAGAAAACTCTTTTTCTCTCTAAAATTCTCTTTATGTACTATTTCTTTTAACATAATAACCATGGGTGAATTATTAATTGGATTTCTTAAAAGTATTAGTCATGTTCGCGAAAATAACAATCCAGAAAAAAGGAGGGCTTGTATACGCATTGCTCAATTTTTTTGTTTGTTGTCATTGAGCATTAAATTAAAACTTCGCCTCACTTAAAATAAGTTTTAAAGTGTGACAAATTTAAAAATAAATTTATTCGTTGCATTTAAACAAAGAAGCACATTCACACTAATCCCTAGGGGTGTTCAAAAAACCGACTGGACTGATGGACCGAACTGAACCGAGCCGAGCCGAATTGACACTTTTTTTTCGGTCTTTTTTCTTAATCGGTCCGTTCTCGATTTATTTTTCTGAAGGACCGACCTAGTCGATCCGATCCACGGTTTACAGTTTTAAAAACCCTGTTAAGGCCGACCCGGACCGACTCTATATAAAAAATATATTTTTACATGTATAAATATAAGATAAATAGATAGTTGAAGTATATTTTTTAATATTTGATTAGTTTAAATTATAGTTTAATCTAATAATAGGTTTGTTTTAATTGCAAATTTTGATATTTTTTTGTTTTTTATGTTTGGAAAAAATAGACTCGTGTATATTTTTATTATTATAAATGATGTAATTTATTAATATGAGAATCGACATGTTAGACCGGACCGACCCTATAAAAAAATGAACTGATTTGAATCGATTACTTGACATTATCGATACGATCTCGGTCCATTTTTTTTTAGAGGTTCGATCAAGTCGGTACGATCTAAAAGAATCTCAAAATTGAACTGAACCGGAGCACAAACACCCCCAATAACCCCACTATATGTCATGCGACGACCTAATGCTGACACGTCAAACTTTAAATCCCATTCGAACCTTCACCGCAGCACACTAGAGACAAGGGAACAAAATTGGAGTTGTTGCGATGTTTTAGATAGAAGAAGAATCATAGAACCATGGTTTGTTGAAAAAAAAGAAAAAGAATCATAGAACCAACCATCCAAATTCCAATCCACTAAACACGATAAACATTCACCCACACTACCTCACTTTTCCACAAACTGTCCACCTCTCCTCTCCCATGACCATCACCTCAATTCATCTAAAATCCTTCTTCTCCACTTCTCACCACTCTTAAAACTTTCTCAACTCTACCAACCCATGTCTATTTTTTTCATCTTCATTTCCTGTCTCCTCTCTTTATCCATTCTCCTCTCTTACCTCAACAAAAAACTCAACTTTAACAAAACCCAACAAAATCAAAACTTGACCACGACCCAGTTGGCAAATTCGATTCTTTTAGGGATCTTGCCATCCAATTCCCCAAAATGGGGTCAAACCGATGGGAAGAAGAAGAGGAGGAAGAGAGGGAAGAATAAGAGACCCAATGTGAAGGAAGGGTTGTTGGAGGAGAAGCAAGAGTTGGTGTGTTTGTATCCGTTTACGTCGTCGTCTAGTGTGACTCAGAGGAAGATTAAGCAGCAGTATGATGAGCTTGTTAAGTCTCATGACTCCAATGGATTGACTCTTGCTCAGGTTCTTTTATCGAATAGTATTTCATTATTTGCTGAGGAAGTAAAAAAAATGAAATGCTTTTGTTTTCATGTTTATTGGTGGTTAATGGTTTTTACGATTGGTTGATTCAATAATTTTGTTGTTGTTTTAGATTTTGTACCAAATGCTTGTTGTGTGTGTGGGTGGGGAGTACAAATGTGTTGACCCTACCTAAACGAGGTTAACGTGATATTTAACATGAGACCTATCAATGCGGACCTCCCATTTAAGGGGCTAGTTGAATGAGTAGTTGGATGACATTTCATATTAAAAAAAGGTTTTTTGACTTCTTCCCCTTTGATAATACCCCTTAGAAGTTCAAAAATTAGACAACCCCTTGACAGAAATATGGGTTGTGATTTTGTGTTTTATGATTATTTATAAGTCTAATCTTTGAACTTCTAGTGATTATGTCTAATTGCGCTATTATCACATGGGTATTTAGTAACAAAATCGAAAATATGGAAAGTGGATCGTGAAAATGCACATATATATAAACTTTGCACTTTGCATTTCAACCAATTTTGAATTTTTGAAGAAATCGGGTAGGGATGATGTCGTTTCCACCAAATTTTATTTAAAGACCCATTCATTTATGAGGCCTGCATGTGGGGATCTTAGAACCTCGCAGGTGACTATGTATATTGTCTATTTGGTTCAAATAATTAATGAGGATACGGGATATTTTTTTCTTCTAATTTCAAGCAAGATGTTCTTTATAAAGTTTACTTTTGAGGATATAGGAAACCTTTTTCCCAAAGCAATCTCCTTTGGCTACAAACCTTGGAGTCTACTCTTTGCCCTTATCTTTACAAGGAGGAGATTCTTTGTCACCCTCTTATCTTATATCAACTTTACTATTTTGAAAATTGCTACTCTTACAACTTTGTTGTATTGAGGCACATTTAAAATGTTTATTTCTTTCATCCTCTAATCTATAATTATCATGTTACTTTGTAACTTTGCACACATTTGTTTGTATTTTTAACATTACTCATAATGTTTCAAGGATCAGGCACCACTGAAATGTATGATTACCAATATCACACAACAAAAAATTACTTGTCTTACTGGGTTTTAAGTTTTACCTACTGTTAGTTTGATGGGAGGGGGTAATAGAGAATATGCATTTTGTGTTACAGAGGTTCATGCCCAAGCGTTCGTAATTATTTTAGGTTTTTTTATAAAAAATAAAACAAAGCAACAAAAAATTACTTGTCTTACTGGGTTTTAAAGTTTTACCTACTGTTAGTTTGATGGGAGGGGGTAATAGAGAATATGCATTTTGTGTTACAGAGGTTCATGCCCAAGCGTTCGTAATTATTTCTTGGGGGATTGGTTTCATCAACTATTTGTCTAGATTTTGGGGAGTTAACTGGGAAGTATCATTCTTATAGGAATCACTACAATACTATGTTGTTCATAAGAAATAGAAGTTTATTTTGTAATATCCGAAATGTGATTTTATTGTATTAACAATAAAATGAAGAACCACCAAGATACAACAAAGAAGCAAAATAAGAAGCATATGATGGGCATGAGTAATGTTAGCAAATACTCTCTCCCCCCTTCAGCATTGCGTTCCATTCTCATGTACCCTTTTTTTGGTACTTAACTCCCCTGCAACCTGCTTTTGTTTTGAAAAGCAAAAGAACATAAGAGAAAAAGAAGCGAGAAAGAAAATCTTAATACCTATGAAAACTAAAGTACTCCAACGGCATAATGTTTTCTTGATTTTCTCCACCCCGATCATATCTACAAAAATTTAGGTACTCCAATACTAAGTGCCGAACAAAAATACTTGTTTAAATAAATAGAAATTTGAATATGTGTGGTCGAATGTAGCGTGTGTGTATATGTATATATATATATATATATATATATATATATATATATATATATATATATATATATATATATATATTCTTTATATGGTACCCAAAACGACACAAATAATAGTTCCAAAGTGAACCGTGACCAAAATTGCATCCCAACTAAGTCTACCATCAATGCACCGCATACTAGGAATGGTTGCATGCAACGTACCCATACCACTCACCAAAGCGTTCCACGTTCTTGATAACTTTGGTCACAAGGAAAGGACAAGGAGATTGAGAGGATTGGGAGGATTTATTTGTTGTTAGGTAAAGAGTAATCTTCTAAGTATCCACTTAAAACCATCTCCAATGGTGTTTTTTTTAATATCTGTGTCCAGTACTTTTAGAAAAAAAATTATGGGACACGCCACCCTTTGATATCCATAAAAAATCTTTTAAAAAGTACTTCCAGTGGTATTATTTCTAAAAGTCTTTCTATCCTACGTATTAATAATAAAGCATCTCTATATAATGTATGGGTCTATTATCTTTGTTCATGTCATATAGACATTTCTATTAGAAATTTTCACATTTAGAAATTCTCATTAGAAATTTCTATACCCGGCTTAAATCCTCATTAGAGATTTTTTTTAAGGTTTGACATTTCTATTATAATAATGGGTCATTTTGACAAAACTCTAGTTTGATTATATGATATTGGACTTGACACCAATTTTTGGAAATAATTAGACATCACACCAATTTTATGAAAAAAACTATTGATATGCATGGAAAAAGGGCCGATTTGCATTCAATGTGTTGTTTTCCATGAAATGTGTCTATAGGTGTCGATTTCCATGAAATTGGTGTGATGTCTAATTATTGCAAAATCTGGGATTAAGTCAAATATCGTCTATTAAATTGGGGTTTTATCAATATAACCCTATAATAATTTACTTAAAAGAAGTACCCATCGGATATGGTCTCAGGCCATCTTCGGAGCAATGAAATGCTCCAATGTCATTTTTTTCCACCAAAAACAGGTGATTGCGAGTCACCTTTCCCGCGGCAGATCAATTATACTTCGGGACCAATAGACATTTTATAACGTTTACTATAATTGTGTAACGACTAGTTTTCCAAATTCTTTATATAAAATTGCCAATTGCAACCAATTTCACAATTGGATTGGAAATTATAAGTTGTGAAAAATTTATCAACTTTCTTGCGAGATATTGTCTTCTTTGTCTGGTAATTCCGTTGGCAAAATCTAAACGAGTCATTGGGTGAAGATTTAGATGAATAAATGCTCCGCATAGTAACTGCAATTTCCCGACTTTTAGAGGCCGAAGCGGAAAAGCGGTCACTTTGCCGGGGCTCTACACCCGGTTGAAAGGTTGTCGACAAATATAGAGAGGGAGGGCACCTACGATTCACGAAAATTATTTTGTCACAGACCCAACTTATGACGTCAATACCTTTCGACGTATTTTTCGCACACGGCGCATGTTGTTGCTACATATCCTTGAGTGAATTTTTTCTTACGATAATCATTTTGTAAAGAAGCGAGACGCGTGGAAAATGGGGTTTTTTCGGCATCCAAAAAATAAATGCGACTTTCCTAATGCACACGTATGGGTGCTTGGTTGATTTACGAGTATGTCTGAATTTCATAGAGTACTTCCATTGAGATGCGGAAGAGGTTTTACGATGTAGTGTACATTATGTATTCGACTCGGCATTTGAGGACACCTACAGTCCAGGATTTCCGACGATTGCTTGGGGGAGCATCAGGGTTTCTCGAGTATGCGAGGTAGAATAGACTATATGCACTTGGATCGGAAAAATAGTTCGTCTGGGTCATACAAGAAGGTTACAATCATATGGATGTCATTGTTGACCATGACCTTTGGTTTTGACATCCATTTTTCAATATGTTGAGTTCGAACAACGATTTGAACATTCTCGATACTTTTTCAAGGAGCTCATAAATAGCAGAGACCTTCTGTGCAATCACATTATCAACGGATGCTCCTATGATACAGGTTATTACCTAGTTGGCCGCATATAGTTGAAATGGTCCACTTTGTGTAGTCGCAGATTGCAAAAGAAAAATTATTTGCATAGAGTGTGCGGAAGGATGTGGAACAAGCTTTTGATGTTTTACATCAAAGGCCCAACTCGTTTTTGGTATCGTGATGATCGAGGGCGCATCATGATGGCTTATATTATTCTTCACAATATGAATATGAACGAGACAAACCTTATCTCTAGGTTTGGCAACCTAATGAGCAAGTTATGTCAGAGAGACCCTGGAGTTGCTTAACCGCAATGACACAAATGTTGCGGCCCGAATATTTTCACGTTCTCACATTCGCAACTCTGTAACAAAATGTGGCTTTGCAAGAGCATTTGTGGAGTTTGCGTGGTGGCATGTACTGTTTTGTTTTTTGTACTTGTGTTGAACATATATTATAGTTAATTGTATGGTTTCATTAATGGATTGTTTTTAATATAATGTGTTATATTAGTAGTAATTAAATTAGAAATTGAGTTTAGAATTGTGTAATTATTTATTTTTTAAATGAAAACGTTTAGAAAATTGCAACTCACTTTAGAATTGTATAAAAAAAAGGTACAGGATACTACCGTGACATAGCAAATGTTGCACTCGACCCTGCAGTGGCAGTTGGTTTACCGCACACTTGCGACCTATGCTCATTCTGAACCGGCAAATTCAATAGCATTTTGCTGCCAAATTTGGTGTTTTGGGCGGAAAAAGTGTTTTGCTTCAATTTAAAAACAAGCAAAATAGCTTTTTTCTATTTTGCTTAATGCCTAGAGATATGAATGAGAAGATTTTGCTAGTGGTTGGAGGCTAAGGTTCAACAAGATTGGCGAGGGAGAGCCTGCGATCACATTCGACACGTGCTATGGGATCACCTTCCTTTTGCATGAGAGTCCTAACAACTTTGCTTCGGTCTTTCGGGGTCCATGAGATTGCAGTGAGCAAAGCACAGTGCCATTATGATCCCGTGGGGGCTGGATATATGTGATGTGACCTTTTGACGTGATGTTTTTGGAGGGCTTTTGCTGAGTTGAACCTTGACTTTAAAAACATTAAGTCTAAACTTGTGCGAGTGGGAATATAATGGGTAGGGTTTCACTTGGAGAAGAGAGCCAACATAAAAATTATATAAATTCATTTTATCTGGAAAAGAAAATCATGCTGCTCAAGAATCTTTAGTTTATTCATGTGGCCTTGGCTTCTCCAATTTCACCTTTTGAGTTTGTGGACGAGCTCTCTAAAAGGCGGAGTTTGACGTGAATTCTAAATACAAATGTCGAATTGTAGTATCTTTCTTTATGTACTTGCATTTACTTGCCTTTATACTTATTTTTGGCCGATATTACTCAACTCAACTTAGCAAAGTCTTTTCCCAATTATTTGGGATCGGCTACATGAATCCTATTTTTTCATTCCGCCTTCTTCAGCGCAATATCTTCGATTAAACCACATGATATCATGTCCTTTTTTACAATATTCCGCAAAGTTAATTTATCTACTCCTTGTGTTACCATCAATACTAATAAATCATTATTCCTTACGGGCATCTATTGGTCTACGTTTAACGTGTCCAAACTATCTAAGTCGATTTTCTCTCAATTTATCTTCTATAGGAGCTACTTTTATCGTTTCACGAATTTGTTCATTTATAATTTTATTCTTTCGAGTTTTTTTACAAATCCATCTTATCATTCGCATCTCCGCCACATTTATTTATGCACATCTTGTTTTTTGGTTGCCCAACACTCTGTTCCATATAACATAGTGGGTCTAATCGCCGTCTTATAAAATTGTCCCTTTAACTACGAAGGTATACGCCGATCACACAATATACCAGTAGCACTTCTCCAATTAACCCAATCAACTGTTGTCCTATGTATAACATCATCACTAATATCTTCATCTTTTTAGATAATCGAGCCGAAATAACGAAAATGATCAATTCTAAGTATCTCTTGATCCTCCAACTTTACTGCATCCCCATTTGTCCTCCTGTTACTACTAAAATTGCACTCAACATATTCTGTTTTAGGTTGCTTATTTTAAATCCTCTTATTTCTCTCCACAATTCCAATTTAGCATTAATCCCGTCTTAGACTCATCGACGAAAACAATATCATCAACAAATAACATACACCGCGGCACCACGTCTTGTATTTGTCCAGTCAACTCATCCATAACAAGAGCAAAGAGAGAAGGAATTAGTGCCGAACCTTGGTGGAGACTAGCAATATATGGAAATTCATTACTTTCTCCGACTGATATTTTAACTATAGTCATGGCCCTATCATACATATCCTTAATCTCATCAATATATTTATGAGTCGCTCCTTTTTATGTAAAACCCGCCATATAATGTCTCTTGGTATACTACCATACACCTATTAGTGATGTCACCAATGAGTTAGCAACTTTCCCCTCACAAAGCACTATAAATGTACATATTTCCTATCGCGGCTTATTATTAATACATTATGTGAGAGTGTGTGCCTAGTTGGCATTCTTTCTTTTTGGCGCCATTAACATATACAGTCCCCATCCCCATCTCCATCTCCATCTCCATCCACCCCCGTCTTTTCATTGTGAAGGGTGATGAAAGTAAGTGTGATGTTTTAATTTGTTCAATAGATTTCATTGGGGTGCTTTCCGAGTTGAAGGTCGACGTGTCCACCTTCTAGGGATATTCTTATTATATGTGATGTCGTGCTGCGAGGGTACAAGGATATATTTTGGGAGGTATCTCGTTTTTATTTTCTAAATATAAGTTAATGGGGGAAGGATCGTGGTTCGCGAAAAATCCACAATCGATGTAGATATAAGGAACGAAAGGATTTTGGTGCCACGACTTGATTGGTTGGTTTGATATTGGAAGGGAACATATTAAAATTTGTCGTTTACGTACTTTGTGAATGCTACACAATTCATTTTGAAGGGTGATGAAAGTTAGTTTGGTAATTAAATGGGTTTAATTGATTATTTTGAAATGCTCTCCGAGTTGAAGGTCAACACGTCCATAAGTGTTTTGCTTGGAGTTAATGTAGAAGACAAATTAATGTGTCTTAGGGGAATGAATAATGAATTTCTTATGGGGTGAATGTGGTTGGTACAGAAAAGAAAAATTGTAATTGGGATATATATATATATATATATATATATATATATATATATATATATATATATATATATATATATGATGAGATGGATTTGGGTAGTTAATAAATAGGGGAAAATGCAAAATTAACCCTGAAGTTTGGGGTGATATTTAATTTTGGACCCGATATTTCAAAAGTTGAAATGTTAACCTTGAATTTTTTGAATTAATGAAATCTAACCCACCGTTACAATTCCATTTGAAACATTAATGGAAATGCTGACATGGTATCTTACGTGGCAAATTTTGTTATGCGATCCAAAGCACATGTCTGCTAGCTACAATAGAATGAAATAAAATACAAAAAAACTCTCTCCCCTAATCTCTCTATTCTAATACACAAACAAACAAAAAACTCAAAATATAAAATTAAAACCTTTGCCCTAATCTTAACCCCCACCCACCCCTCTCTCTAACCTTATGCCCTCCTTGCGTCCCCGACCCCCCCACTATCAAAGCCTCCTACTTATGTCGCCCTTCTTTGTCAACCCCTCCTTCCCGGTGTACTCCCCCATCAACCGCCTTAACTTCGCATCTCTCTCTCCCCATTGTGTATATATACAACAATCCATGAATATCTACACATTGATTGGATTCTATTAGACAGAGACCCACTTCATCTTCTTCTTCCTCTAATGGTGGTAATAAAAAGGGCCAGAAATAGGGGAAATGGTTTTGCATGGTGAGTTTACCCTTGCACATTTTGTATTGACTGGAAATCGATTTTTGTCCTCATGTTTGAATCCATTGAATTGAAACCAACTAGTTTTAATGGTTTCAATACTACTTGCACAGACGTGTTGTGACGAATTTTTTTGTATTCGGTATTATAATGTAGCAATTTACCAATTAAGCTATATAAATAAAAATCCTGCCAAGTTTCATGTGTTTATGGAGGGAAATTAGGCTGAAAACTTGGGGTGTGTGAGTTAGGGTATTATTGGTAGTGGGGGCAGGTGGTGGTGGAGATATTTTTTTGGGCAATTTATAATTAGGTCTCCCGTTGACAATTTTTAAACATTTAAGGACAATTAACTATTAGGTTCACATGTTATGCCACTAGCATAGACTTCTACATGAAAAGAAGTAGTGGACTTAAGTGTTTAAAATTTGTCAAAATTTCTTTAGTGTTTAAAATTTGTTCGTGAGGGACCTAAGAGTACTTTCCCCAATTTTTTTTTGGTGGTGATGGCAGCAGTGTGTTGGTGGCAGTTGATGGAGATAGTGTTTTAGTGGCGGTGGTAGCATTGTAGTGTTGGATTTATATATATATATATATATATATATATATATATATATATAGATAGATAGATAGATAGATAGATAGAGAGAGAGAGAGAGAGAGAGAGAGGCTCTTGTACATACCAAGTTTACATATCGTTTTTTTAACATAGTAAAAAAATTATTTTTGAGTTGAGTTTTTTTGTATGGCATTTTAAAATTTCAAAGAACCAAAATTTAAAAATAAATCAGTTCAAAATAGGGGCATATACCCAATAGTTCCTTGAACTTTTTTTAATACACGTTTAGTCCAAGCTTTTTTATTTTGCACCAAAAATTCCTTCACCATGCAGTGGCGGACCCAGGATTTTGAGTCGGTGGGTGCGGAAATTTGTGTCGAAAGCTGGGGGTTTGGGGGGCGGGAGCCCCCGAGGCGAATTTTTTGGGTTGTTTTTACCTTTTTTTTACCATTTTTTAACCCTAATTGTCTAAATCTTCAACATAATTGCCTAAATCTGAAACATTATTTCAAATTAGATTTTTAGTAACTAATTAAAATCAAAGTTTAATACAAATTTCAGCAACAACAACAAATTTTGGGGACAAATGAAAATTTCAGCAATAACAACCAATTTCAACAAGTAAACTAATTAAAATTTCAGCAATAACTAACAATTTCAGCAACAATTAAACTAATTAAAATTAAAATTTCAGCAATAACTAAAATTAACAACTAAATACAATTTCATATCAACTAAATACTATTAAATTATTAAACTTTAAAATTAAAACGAATTAACATACCTGATTTGTGTCAAAAGGAAGGCAGCCTAGGCTAGGCAGGGGAGAGGAGGAGCGGGCAGCTCCTGCTGCTTGGCTGCTTCTTTGGCAGCACCGGGGAGAGGAGGAGCGCCGGGGACAGCAGTTTGCAGGGAAGAGGAGGGGAGGGAGAGGGAGAGGAGAGTTGTCCGAGAGAGACAATAGAGAGGAGAGGAGGTCGGCGGCTGAGTGCTGAAAGAGAGAGGGAGAGGGAGAGAATAGATTTAGCCTTTAGGTTAGATTTAAAATCTTTTCTCTTTAGTCTATCCGCCCCAAAAGATTTATTTGCTGCTAACCCCTTATTTTCATAACTTACACATGGGTCCATAATTTTTTTTTCCCCTATACCCGGCATAAATCTCTGAGATTGTCATGGGTGCGGCCGCACCCCTTCGGGATGGGGTGGGTCCGCCCCTGTCACAATGTCAAGAAGGCTTTACCATGCCGCTGGCGCGGACCTTTAAAGATAAGAGAATAAGGGACTTTTTGGTACAAAATAAAAGACTTGGACTAAGTGTATATTAAAAAATATTTGAGGGACTTTTTGGTATTTGATCCTTCAAAATAATCGGTCAAACTTTCACTCTTTTAAAGCACTTTAAAAGCTGTGAAAATTTGACTGATTTTTTTTAAAATAGCAAAAAAAGTTATTTTGAGATGATTTTTTTTATGTGGGTCCCTTGAACTGTTTAAATATCATAGAAAAAAATTCAACTAAAGATTTTTTTTAAATATTTAAAAAAAAAAAGGTTTGTGCCAGCAAGCAGGGGCGAATCCACCCCAGGCCGAAGCGGGGCGGCCGCCCCACTTCAATTTAAAAAAATAGGGTTTTTTTGGTAAAAAATCAAACTTGGAGGTTACTTCTAATTATTTTCAAAGATGAGGGTGAAAATGTGTAATAAATTAAAAAAAAAAAGAAACTTGAAACGTATTTGTTTCCTCCCATAAACTAAACTGTCGCTCTATCTTTTCTCACATGAACTTGGAGGTTACTTCTCTCTTTCGTTTCCTCCTCCATTCCCCCCACCGTCGCTCCCCATCTCTGCTCCTCCCTCTCCCTCCACTGCCTGGGGTTTATACCGCCGCTCCGCCCTCCCTCTTCACCGACTCAGGACCTCACCGCCCTCCCTCTGCACCTCTTGCTGCTGCTGCTACTGGACACAGCAGAGCAGAGCTCTCTGCTCCAGGCTGCTCCCTCCCTCCCTCCAGGCTGCTCGCTGCTTCCAGATTCTAGCCTAGACGGAGATATATTATGTTTATATGTGTTTGTTTATATTTTGTTTGTTTATGTGTTTAAATTTATAATGAATATTAAAATTAAACTTCCTAGAATCTATTATTGTGTGAAATTAAATTTATAAATGTAAAATTAGTCTGAAATTAAATTAAATTTAGTGTGAATCTATTAGTCTGAAATTAAATTAAATTTGTTGTAAATATAGGAAGTCAATGGAGAAATTTTTTAAACGGAAAAGAGGAGTCAATGCACCATCCGTATCCGAAGCTAAGGTTCAATCAACGGAAAAGAGGAGACAATGTGGAGTCCGACAATCTACCCCAAATTGTGGCACAAACTGCACAATCCCAACACTCACCTAATATTGGGGTAAATTTGGATGAACTACCATCGGATCCTGGTTTGAGGAAATATATATCGGAATATGGTGATTCTAAACATATGGAGTTAGTTCGTCGAGCCTATCTTATTAGGGGCCCTTGCCAAGCAAAAAATCACATTTTTCATGGATACAAATTGGAAATGATAAACGTAGATTTATTCCGTCATGGCTTGACGAGTTTAGGAGATGGTTAGTGTATAGTGTGGCGAAGGAGGCTGCGTTTTGTTTGTTTTGCTATTTGTTTCGACCAAATACAGGGGGCAAGGGGGTGGTGGAGTATTTGTTAGTGGAGGCTTTTCAAATTGAAAAAAGAAACAAATGTTTAAAGATCATGTTGGTCCCCACTCAAGTATTCATAACAAATGCATCAATGCTTGTGATGACTTGATGAAACACGATCAACACATCGAAGTGTCTTTGTCTAACCATTCCGATAAGACGAGTTGATTATCATATTCGTCTGATTGCATCGTTGGATTGCCTCAAGTACTTACTACGCCAAGGTTTGGCGATGCGAGGGCATGATGAATCTGTGGGGTCATCTAACCGGGGTAATTTTCTTCAACTTTTACGGTTCCTTGCCGAGCAAAATGAAGCTATAAACAAAGTTGTCTTGAAAAATGCCCTCGAAAACCATCAAATGATAGCTCCATCAATTCAGAAAGAGCTCATTTATGCCGCTGCCTCTTTGACCACCAAAGTCATAATTAAAGATATTAGGGATGAGGTATTCTCCATACTAGTTGACGAGTACCGTGACATCTTTGTGAAGGAACAAATGGGCGTGACTTTACGTTATGTGAACAAAAAAGGCTATGTGGTTGAACGTTTTCTTGGCATTGTACATGTTCTTGACACTACATCTTTAACACTTAAGGCAAGCCTTAAGTCACTTCTCTTGAAACGTGGGTTGAGTATGTCAAGTATTGGCGGGCAAGGTTATGATGAGGCGAGCAACATGAAAGGGGAGTTCAATGCGCTGAAGAGTTTGATTCTAAGGGAAAACAATTTTGCTTATTGCGTTCATTGTTTTGCTCATCAGCTACAGTTGGCATTGGTAGCAGTCGCCAATGTTTAAAAAAGCGCCCGAGGCGTACGCCTCGAGGCGAGGCGAGGGAAAAACGCCTCGAGGCTTAAGCCTCAGGCCATAAAATAGAGGCTTACGCCTCAATGCGCCTCGAGGCTTACGCCTCGATGCGCCTCACGCCTCGCCTCATGCCTTTTTGCTGAGGCGCGAAAAAAAAAAAAAAAAAAAATTCTTTCATCACAAAGTCTGTTTTTTTAAAGGTTAAAATTCTTCATTTTTCTAAAATTGCACCTAACTTAAAAAAATGTTGTTTTAATCTACTAACTCTTATTCTTTTTTTATTTTAGTTTAGTTTTAAAGTTGCACTTAATTTTGTTTTTCTTTACTAATTTGTTTGAAATAAGTGTATAAATTTGTTTGAGACTATATTTTGTTACAAATATATAGTTTGTTTGAAATAAATGTACAAAATTAACTTCAATATGACTTTTTTTTAAAAGGTTTCAATTTTTTGGTTTTCAACTTATATTAATATGTTTTCTTTAACTTATACTAATATATTTTAAAGGTTGCTGTTTTTTTTAATAAACTTAGGTTAATATGTTTTATTATTTTTTTAATAAAGTTGCTATTTTTTTAACCTTAGCTTGAAAAGCAATGTTCTTTTTAATAAATTTGCTTGTTAAGTTGCATTGATTAATTTATTGTCATATTATAAAAGAACCAATATGTGAATGAAGCTAAAAAAATGATTTTGCCAATACGATTTTGCATTGATTAATTTATTGTCATATTTAAAATAACCAATATGTTCAAATTGATTTTCTTTTTCTAAAAAGTTATATTGGGGGGAACAAAAAAATGTCAAACTATATGAGAAAGCCCTCAAGGATGTTTTTTTTGTAGTTTTATTTTATATTTCTTTGTTATTTTATTTTTATGGTTTTATTAGTATTTTTTAAATATTATTTTGCTCTTTTTTTTTTCTTTTCGGTGAGGCTTACGCCTCAAGCGCCTCGAGGCTTACGCCTCGCCTCGCCTCGCCTTTCGCCTTTTTAAACATTGGCAGTCGCAAACAATCATAACGCAATTGATTTTTTCTCAAAGTTTCAATTTTGTCGAATGTTGTTGGAGCATCTTGCAAGCGTAAAGATATATTTCGGATGAAACATTACGATGATATACTTGAAGGAATATACAATGGTGATCGGGAGACGGGTCGTGGTTTAAACCAGGAAGAAGCATTCACACGGGCAAGGGACACAAGGTGGGGTTCGCATTATGGTACACTTTTGAGTTTAGATCATTTGTTCTCTGCTGTGATTGGTGTACTTGAGTTGGTTCAAGTTGATGGTTATGTAGGTAATCAGAGAATAGAAGCATATGATATGATTAGCTATTTGCAGTGCTTTGATTTTGTTTTCAAATTGCAGTTAATGAAAGCAATTTTGGGGATTACCAATGACTTGTCGCAAGCACTACAACGGAGGGATCAAGATATTGTGAATGCAATGGATCTTGTTAGAATAGCTAAGATGCGTTTACAAAAAATGAGGGAGCATGGATGGGATAAATTGTTGAAAGTAGAGTCCTCATTTTGTAGTACACATGACATTGTAATCATAAATATGGAAGATTGTTTTGTGACCGGTGGAAGATCACGTCGAAATGTCGAAGAGAGGACAAATCTTCATCATTATCGTGTTGAATTGTTCTATTCGGTGATAGATATGCAACTTCAGGAGTTGAACCATCGGTTTAATGAGGTGACTACAGAGTTACTTTTATGTATGGCATGTCTTGATCCAAGAATGAACTTCTCCAAATTTGATGCGATAAGATTAGTTCGATTTGCGGAGTTTTATCCGAATGATTTTGATCCGATTGAACTCACAGTCATTAGGGAACAACTCGAAAATTATATATATAGCATGTGTGATAATGATGAATTCAAAAATTTGAAAGGAATTGGTGCTCTTGCTCAAAAAATGGTTGAAACGCAGAGGGATCGGTTATTTTCATTAGTGTACTTGCTTATAAAACTTGCCTTGACATTGCCGGTTGCAACTGCAAGCATGGAAAGAGCATTCTCCGCAATGAAAATCGTTAAGAGTACATTACGTAACCGAATGGGAGATGATTTTATAAATGATTGCTTGGTGACATACATTGAACAAGATATTTTCAAAATTGTTGATACGGAAGATATCATTCAATATTTTTAGAATATGAAGCCACATAGGGGAATATTGTAAACAATCTCTTTGCATTTACAATTTCTGGTTATGTATGGATCAATTGATATGAAATTTTGGCATATTAAGTATTTATGTTTTATCGGTTGTTGATTTTTATGAGTTGATTATTTATTAGTGTTGTTAAAAAAAAAATAATCGACTTTGCTCAGTTGGACTAATATCCTGGATCCGTCACTGCCAGCAAGTATGTATACTTGGTATATATGAGAGTCTGTCTCTCTCTCTCTCTCTCTCGCTCTCTCTCTCTCTCTATATATATATATATATGTGTGTGTGTGTGTGTGTGTGTGTATAGTGTTTGCGCAGATGTGTTGTGAGGAATTTTTTTGTATTTGGTATTATAATGTAGCAGTTTAACAATTTAAGCTATATAAAAATCCTGCCAAGTTTCATGTGTTTATGGAGGGAAATTAGGTTGAAAGCTTGAGGTGTGTGAGTTAGGGTCTTATTGGTGATAGTGGGGGGTAGGTGGTGGTGGTGATTATTTTTGGGGTGGTGATGGCCACATTGTGTTGGTGGCAGGTGATGGAGATTGTGTTTTGGTGGCTGTGGCTGTTGGATATTTTTTTGGTAGAGGTGACAGCATTGTAGTGTCATTATTTAGGTTCAGTGATACAAAGTAATGGGGATATTGATGAGGATGTTATGAGTAGAATATCAATTGGTTGGATGAAATGGAGACAAGCAAGTGGTGGGGGTGTTATGCGATAAGAAGATAACTGATAAATTAAAAGGCTAAATTTCAGAGAGGCGAAGGATGAAAGAATCAACGTCCTTAAAGATGAGCTGAACGAGATCCAAATCATTCTTGCGAAGGACCATGGAAATGAGCAAGCAGGGATGGATGAAACTCGAAATAACTCATATACAGAACGAGGGCGACCGTTGGAAATACATCGGTTTCTTACTCGTGCAAAGGGACTAATTCTTGGCAACTTGGACAACTTATAATGATGTTTGTCCCGCATCTCACTAGGAAGATTGGGATATTTACAAAAGGCTTTATAAAGCTTTCGTCTCAATTCATATATAGCCGCGAGCAATCTACGTTTGTGATCTCGTATATTTCGCTAGAGAGAGAGAGAGAGAGCTTAATTAATTTTACTCTGGTTGTACATATGGATTTCTGCTATTTTCCATTAAGTTTTTAATGGAAAGAAAATGGTTGGATTCAAGGTTAATATAGCAACTTTTGAAATATCGAGTCCAAAATTGAAAAAATCATCCCAAAGATTAATTTTGCATTTTTTTATAATAAATAAAAAAATATCCTTTGGGGTAAATGGTTATGGATATTTTCTCTTGAGCAATGTGCTTTTTGGTGCTTCAGTTGTTTAGTTGCGTAGCAGACTACATACCTATTGTGGTGGTAGACTTCCATGGAATGTGAATTTTAGGTGGAAGCTTGAGGCAGTCAAGGAGTTGATGGGACCATTATCGGATGCCATAGGTGTTAGGGTCGTATCTCGACTAGATTGGATCGGAAAATGGTTGTATTGGAAAAATTTCCTTTTTTTTTCAGAAAAAAATAATATAAAATAATGCTAATTTCGATTTTCTTGTATGTTGGGTTGTTTGCCGAAATTTTCGGCAAAATCAGAAATTGGGAAATTTCTGGAAATTCAGGAAAATTCCTAATTGGCATATATAAAAAAGTTGGGTTTAGAAAATAGGAATGCGGAAATTCTAATATCATTCCAAAATTAGAAAAAAATGGGATTGATTTCTTTTGGAGGGTGGATGGTTTAGGGGTTTGGGGGGAGGGGGGTGGAGCACACCCCTTAGGAGGCGCCATATCCTTATAAGACCATTGTTCAACCCAAGGTCTTTCTTTGTGTGATTGGTGTCGCCGAGAGCTATTTTGACGTCAAAAATCTGAAAAGAGAGGATGTTGTCCATGAAGGAAGAAGGACTTTGTGGATCATCTTTTGTTGCATTGTGTTATGGCCATGAAGGAAGGAGGACTTTGTGGATCATCTTTTCCAATACAACCATTTTCCATGTGGGCACTTCTTGTGATATCTTGGCTATCCCGAGATTTTGGTGGAAGGTATGTTGACTTCTTGGCAGGGTGCACAGGTAAGTGTGGAGATGCAGAGGAACTGGGCAGCCACCCAATTTAGTTTGTAGTCAATGTGGAGAGTGCAAAGCAGGAGATGCTTTGAAAGGGTTGAGTTGAGTTAATGTTTAGAAAAATAGCCTGAAGGTTTGCTTTGAGGCCTTTTCGAGCAACAACGCTCCGAGCCTTTTTTGGTTTAGCTTACAGCGTTATGTGTTTTTTTGTGGGGCGGAAATAAAATTCACTATTGTGAAATCTCCTCAAGGATGTTATGAGTTTATTGACTCATCCTGGAAGTCTCATTTTACAATTACTGGAACTCGTTCTTTATGAAAAGTCTTAATGATAGGATTTTGATGTATTAATTTCCTCGTGGGGCTCCATTTGTGTCCCTTGATTCCTTGTATAAAAGGGTATGGGGGCAGCTCTTTCGGGAAGTTTTCAGAAAGTTACATCTCCTTTCACGGAATGGTTAAATGATAGAAATGTATCCTGTATGCACTCGTAATTCTTCATTAGTTTTATTATGAGGTTGGGTAGGATACTAGGATTAGTGCAGGTTTCTTTCACATCTCAAAAAATGGGGGAAAATTAGAAAATTCAGTCCTCATTGCTGTTTTTATTTATTTATTATTATTATTTATTTATTTATGATTTTTTTTAATATGATCGGTGCACTGCAAAAAGATTGTTTCATTTTATGAATTTTTCAATTCTTTTAAAATCGTGTACCATTGAATGAAACCTATGGAAGATTTTGTTGAAAGATCAGTTACTGTAAATATATTTTCATGCTTTTCAGGTTGGACATTTTGTTAACTGCTTGATTGAGGCGAGGAGTGAGCTACAGCACAAGTATGTCATAAAATCCGTTTTACGAGCTTGAATATGTTGTTTTTATTTTATGTTAAGTTTGTGTGCACGTGTTTTTATTAAGTATAATTTAATTATTTAAAATACTCGTTAGCATGTGACCATTGTGACGAGCTTGAATCAATCCTTTAAATTGAATCTAGCTATGATCCTAACTACGTTTACATCCTGAATAGATCTGAGATTGTCCAACGTAAATTCACAATAACAAAGGCTCTATTATTCAAGGCAGATAGGTCTTCATATGACCGCATTCGTCAACAGGTTTGAGATAAAACTCTGACTTATTGACTCTTTTTTTAATCTGTTGTGGGGAGAGAGTTCTAACTTGAAAATATCTATTAATTGTTTGGCATTTGCAGATATGCAAGTTAGAATTAGAACAAAAGAGATTAGAAGAAGACACATTTGTATATAACTGGCTGCAGCAACAGCTCAAGCTCTCACCAGCATACAAGAAGGTATCATTATATATATCCTTTATTTGTGAACAACCCAAATTATAATGTTTGATAGGGGCCTGTAAAAAATAATTAAAAAATTGGACAACGTAAAATAAAAGTTTGATCTTCTTCTCGATTCTTAGTTTGGCCAAAAAGTTTTTTTTTCCCCTTTTCTTGTCACTTTGAACTAAAAGCATCCCAAATGGTCAAACTAAAATAGTGAGGCAAAAAGAACTTTTGCGAAAAACACTTTTTTATGTGATTAGATATCTCCCACAATTGTCGTTTTACTCCAAGAGTAGATCTTTCACCCAATGATTCTCACTCTTTTTCTTTCATCTTTCGGTTATGATAAATTGCGTATTATACTCGACTGAAATATTCTTCAATAAACAAAGCAAGTTGCGAATTGGGTATGTACATAAATCAAATTGAAATTACAAAAAGTAAAAAAGAAACAAAAAGGCTTGTTTATACCACTTGAAAATGAGTGTTTATCAGACACGCACGTGAATATTATGAGATTGGATTTTTTCTCTGTTTTGGTTTTGGTTTTTCAAGTGACAAGTTTGATTAAGGATTGGCCAAATATGAGGTTGCATGTAAGCCACATTGTTAAAATTGGTTCGATATTCAATTTCGATTATGCCACTAAAGGTTCTTTAGAAAATATTGTTTTCTAGAATGAAGTTTTTGTTGTAGCTTGACAACGATAAACCCTAATCTTTTGTATTTCCATATTGAAGATGCTTGAAATTGGAGCTTGTATGGAGTGTGAAACAAAATCTAGCGAGCTGGAAGAACATTCAGACGATTTTGCCGATATTTCTTTTGAAGAATTATTAGCGCGGGAAAAGAAGGATTCTTTTTGGTTGGTTTCTAATCTTTAAACCTCCAAAACCCATATTTATTTCTGCCAAACTGCTTATATAATTTTTATATTTTGCATGTGCAGGCAGAGAAATGGGAAACCTAGATCTTGCTCAGGCTGAGTTGATCAAACTTTTTCTTGCTAACTGTACCCACTGAGTTTTTACAAAAATGGCAGTAAATACTTAGAAGACCAAAATCAAACACTGGAAGCCAGTCTCTACTCTGCATAGCTCATATCCATATCAATGCATATATCTAAAAGTTAATGCTAAAGGTGCCGCATTTTTTTTCTCTGGCACCACACAGTGCTTATTAGTGATTGTACATGGTGTTTTAAAAAGTGGTGTTGTAGTGCCGGAGAAAAAAAATCGGGGTATCTTTAGCACAACCCGTAGTATACCAAGTTTTGGCATATGTTTCAAGTTTTAATGGGATGATATATTTGGTCATCTTTGTTTTTTTCTTTTTCTTTTTTAACAGTAGACATTTTTTACTTTTTATATGTTACATGCTTTTGAATACCTGTTTGGCTGGTGATCTGGGACTCAAATAGTAAAATATCGTCGCTATTATTTATACTTTTGGATTTTTATTCAAAATTTTATAAATGGATACGAAGAAGTTTGAGTCGATTATCAATTATCTGCGCAGGGCAACACCATCTTTGGCAAATTAATTAAAAATAGTGGCGATCGGCAATCCACCCTTTGCATGAGACGTTTGGAACTAAAAGCCCTGTTTTAAAACATGTTTAGTTTAAGACCCTTTTCCATTAATAGTACACGCGTAAAAGTGCACGACATGTGATTTCAAAACCGGCACTTCAAAGTGTTAACTGGCTACCATAACAAAACAGTTACCCCCACGTTTATTGAATTTTATAAGAAGCATTCAAATTAAAGAAAAACTTCTCCATTGTTGTTTTAACGTAAGTTTCTCATAGTTACTGTCTTCATACAAATATCGAGGAGTTCATTGAAATGTAAGTTTTTTATACATTCCTCATTTTGTTATAAATTGTGTTCACCTACAAAAGAATATTAATTTTTTAAAATTGTAATAAATACCACTGCCAACATCGAGTGAAATTTAATTTTGAATCAGATCTAGCAGAAAAATGACTTTGTGATTTTTTTTTGCCTTTGCAAACAAATAACAAAGTGCCCAGTATTTGTATTGTTTGTTATTTTTTGTTTTCAGTAGAAATTACGTTGAAATATGATTGCAAATGTAATTGTGATATAATAATGCGAAGATAATAATAATTTCTTTCATTTTTAAATTCTGTACAAATTTACATCATTAATATATCGTTGTCCTATTCTTCTAATAGTTCTTGTTATCATTTATTTGTTTTGCAGTTTTTTTTTTGTGAAAGAAAATCAATAATATATCTATTTCGTTTGGTGGTCATAGCCCACGCAAGAGGAATCCATACAACAGAAGAACAAAAAAAAAATCAATATTTTTTTTAATAAAATATCATACGAAATTATTTTATAAATTCAAATTGCGAAATATATATTTCGCAATGGAAAATGGGTATATTTCGCACTGCGAAATACATATTTCAATCTTAAAAGTATACCATAGGTTAAAGCATCATAATTTCAATCTTACAATTGAAAAAATGTGGTGCTCCTAAAGAATACCTATACAATACACTGAAATAATTTCTCCTTTGATACTCAAAAGGTATTAGTTTCATGTAGGTTAGCATACATAATAGTTTCTTTAGGAACCCAAGCTAATTTAGTATTGATGAATCTTCTTTTTTTAAAATGACAAGATTTGGAATAATGAGTTTGTCTACCAAAATATGTGCAAAGAGAACTAGATTGGCTAGATGAAACATCTTTTTGAAATAAATCATTATATTTCTTTTGCTTATTTTCTAAATTGTATCCAATACCAGATTTGTCAAAATTACATCATTGATTTCTTAAAACTTCATATAGATAATCTCTTCCATTTGTAAATTTTGCTAGAGCTTTGCTAAAAAAACTCCACTTGCTTTTTCAACTAAATATTTTATGATTCTGGAGTGTTAGAAATATCTTTATCTTTTTCCTTTTTCAAGGTTTTAATTTGATATTTCAATAACTCATTTTCTAATTTTAAATCATTGTTGTCTTTTGAAAATGATTCACGTTTTATATAATTAGAAGAATGGTCATTTTTAAGATAAACATATTTTTTCTCAAGCTCTTTAAAGCTACAATATTATTTATCAAAATTAACTTGTAATTCTTCATAATCGCCAATCAAATCTTCATCATACACCTTTATATATATATATATATATTGGTTAGGAGATAATTCATTATCACTAGAATCAAGAATAGAATGTACATCTCTCATGGGCCATAAGACAATTATTTCTTTCTTCCTTGCCTGTTTCAACCACTGATTTGCTTTCTTCAACAATAGCAAATAGGAGTGAAAACGGATATTCGAAAATCTGAATCCATCTGGTATTCGTATTCGAATTTAGTGGATATATATCCTAATAAGTATTCAAAAGAGCGGATTTGGATAGACGTTTTAAATATCCGAAAAAGCGGATACGGATAATGCTGGTATCCATATCCGTGGCAGACTATACATATTGATGGATATCCGTTTTTGTCGATATTCGTATGCGTAAAATAATTATATTTATTATTTATTTTAAATATTTTTTAATTAAATAATATAAATATTTTTTGAAGTATAAAATAATATTAATATAAGCATAACATTTAGCATAAGTTTATTTGCATAATATATTTTGTGTTACAATAATAGCCAAATGGAATTTAATTTGTTGTTCAACAAAAACTAAAAAGTAGACTATTTATAGGTAACTAAATGGGTAAAGATTAGAATCTTAGAGTGAAATATTATTAATCTGATTGTCAGGAATGGGTTGAAAGTGATTAACACTTTCATTGAGAGAATTCAAAATATTGTTAAGCATGTTGGTTCATCACTTCAAAGAAATCAAATATGAGATGTTGTGTTACGACAAACTCGTTTGAATTCTAAAAAGAAAGTGGAATTAGATTGTCAAACTACATGGAATTCTATGTATCTTATGCTAGAGAGTGTCGTAGAATTGAGAGGATTTTTTGAGTATTTAGCGGATTTGGATTGTGATTACGAGTGATCGAGTGCGAAAAATGCGCGCGTGTAAGTTTTCGTTTTCAATACAAAAAACCTAAATTATGACTACACTTGAGAGATAAGTCTAGCGGTAAGTCGAGTATCGAAAGATCCACTGGGACGAGATGCTAGAATTTAATTGATTTAATATTTCGAAATAAAAGCGTAAAAGATGAATTACAAACTAAAAGAAACGATGCATAAAAGGGAAAGATTATCTAGGCAAGGGAAATGAAACTAGACTAACAAAGCGAGTAAAACTATAGGTTGCGTCGAATATCCCTCACCCGAGTTAATTTGTATAAAATGGTTACATGGGTCGACGAGTTATTACAAATGCGTCTCGTTTCGACAGTTAATTAAATCAAGGGTTGACACGCCCCTAAATCCGCATAAAAGCCTAATAAGATTTTGGCGTCAACAAATACTCCGGAAATTACGCGCGAAAGGTCGTAAGCACGGTACATACATGATATGCCCCATCAAATCTCCTAGGCGTAATAACTAGGACAACACACCCGAAATAGACCAGTAAACACTATCACCAAGCAAAGCAACGCGTTAACTCGAGTGAGTTCAGTTCAAACACAACCTAATTTAAATTACCTAGAAAGCATGTTAAAAACGCGGTAAATAAAACGAGTAAATAAACGCAATAAAACTATACTAGAAAGCAAGTAAATCAAAGCATATAAACTAATTATGAAAGCTTGTAAACCTAATTAACAAAGCAAGAAATAAGTAAATACAACTATATGTCGTGACAAATATTTTCAACACAAATAGATAAGAGAAGCGCAATCACCAAGCGAAATAAAGAAGATAAAATGCCAATCACACAACAGGAGATGTACGTGGTTCAGTAAGAATGCCTACGTCCACGGTGGTGCAGTCAGTTTTATTTCTATACACTCCGGGGAGCGTTTACTGAGAATACAGTGCGTGCCTTTTGCCCCAGGTCTAGGGTTTATTATATACATGTCTATCTTCGGGGAGTGGGGGTGTTGGACTCCACCACGTCCATCTTTCTTTCCTGGAATATCTCTATACGAGATTCTAGAAAAAGACTAAATCATAACTGAATTAAGTTAAGGTGCGAAGGGTTTGGACTTTGGGCCTTTTTAATTAGGCTGCTCGTCCGGGCCCGTAATGCCAAATCCGGGTACCCACACTATATAAATGGAGATGGAAGATGGTAACACAAATTACAAGCCCAATTGGGTGTCAATCCAAGAAGAAATGAAGAAATAAGCTCCCAAACCTCCAAAACCCTAACCTATCTAACCTAAAACGATTTTATATCTGTTTATTACATCAAAAATGCTATTTATAGTAAGTGGGAATTAAAATAGAAAAGAAAATAAAGGCCAAAATATCTCCTGAAAACAGGGGATCGATCGATCAGCCCCTTTGGTTGATCGATTGATGATGAAGAAATATCCCACTGTCGAGCAGGATCGATCGATCGATCAAGCAGGTATCAGCCACTATATTGCCGTTTTTGCATGCTTGCCTTTCTCGTCCGCTGAAACTCCCGTAACTTCTTCGTTTTGAATCGGAATCGCGTACCGTTCGCGGCCACGCGAAGCTTGCGAGGAGGGATACAACTTTCGTGTAGATGTTGGACTAAGTGCCCAATTTGTGAAATGACTAAATGCTCTTGAACGTGCGATCGTGTACGAAAATCGAACAGAACGCGTCTGAACTTCACACTTAGCATCCAATTACCTATAAAAGCTCATAACCCCTACAAAACATGTTAACGTAGAAATCTGAGGTTGTTTGGTTAACGAGCATAAATATAGGGAATAAGATACCCGAGGGGGCTAAAATGCGTAGGTTCGGAGGATGAAATACGCAATATTTGCGTATCATTACACCACCTAACTTACACATTGCTAGTCCCTAGAAATGAAATAGGATGCAACAAGAACTACAAGCAAACCAAAAACAGGAGATAGTACAAAAGTATGGTATAAAAGCAAAATGCCACTTTCGCGGGCCATTCGATTACATTTAGCGTATGCAATAAGCCGTTAAAGCCCTAGGTCACCCTAGTGGACGAGGTCGTCTCGTGAGGGTTTTCAGGGATGGTACTCACAAACATCACATGGTTTCCTCAAAATAAGCCCAAACCAACATGCGACAAACCCAACAGTAGCGAAAATGATTTCATACGCATTATTAGTAAAGTGAATGAATTCAAACAAAAGCCCAAATCATTAACATTATAGAATGCAACTCATAGAATTGAAGCCTTAAAATGTGGGAGGGGGCGAGCACATGCAAAGTGTGATTTGGCGAAAAACTTATATAAGTCGGATAAACATTAAAGCAGGCATACATTTAATCCTCACGAGCATTACACTCATCAAGCGAATTTACTCGAAATAGGGAGGTAACACACGGAACATGCAGGCTAAAGAGTAGATGTAAATGGAAACTAGGCCGCACACATGTCACAAATGAAGAACGCTATATATAAAATGAAAAACTTGTAATCTCAATGAAAGATACCGCACATTAAAAGAGGCGAAATGTATTTTCACAGATTATCAAAACTATTTAAACTTTTGAATTACATCAACCTAAGATCACATAGGACTTTACTAGGGTTGTAATGTAGGATACGCTAGGGTACAAAATGAAGGAATGTATGTACGGATTCAAAGTGTTCGGAATGAAAACTCGGGATAATAGAAAATGCGGGAAATATCAAAATTGAAAAAACAAGTTCCGAAACGGCATTACATATATCATCGGGGAGAGCAATCAAAGCTTATTGAACTATATACAACATTTACAACTTTCTCTTTATTTTCTTTTCTTTTTTTTCTCATTTTTTTTTTCTTTTGCTTTTTGCTTTTTGCTTTCTCTTTTTCTTCACTTTTCAAACTCTCATATGCCTAAATTGCAACCGACACAACAACATCATCATTCAATCCCAAGTAACATTCCAAACAAAGGTATGGAAAGTATATGTATGGTTTAAAACTCCAATTTAGAGTTGGTTATGGGATTGGGGTTATGAAACGAAAGGCTATATTTAAGCTCAAAGGGGTTAATGAGGGTAAACATATAAGGGTGAGGTCAAGGCTAATATGAGTGATATAACAAAGAATGCCTATGATCTTTCTAAAAGTGTACACAATTCTCAAGTCAAAACAATATATGAAAATCGTGCTCAAGTAACACATTTCAAGTATGAACTCAATTAATGAACGATCAAATGAAAGAATAGTGAGATTACCAATGAATTCAACGTTTTCAATGAGAAAAGAATAGTGTATACACTCACAAACGACGAAAGGTACAAAGCTTACTCGGTGTAAGTATATACAATGCAACAAAATATTACCGAGTTATAAAAATCCTGAACCAAATCAATATAACAATAAAAGTGCATGTGCTCATGGGATTAAAGTTTAATTCATGAAGTTATTCATAATATCAATAATTGAGACTAAAGTCTAATAACTTCTCAAATAGAGAACATGCATCATTGGGTTGTCTATTGGATCGGGCAATTATTAAAATTTATCACCGGAAACAAAGACAAAATGCCCAAAAAATGAGAAAAAAGAAACAAAATCTTTTTGAAATTCTTGAATTTTTCTAAGAAAAGCATACTAAGTAACTAACATGTGAGAAAAAACATGAAATGGATAGAATATCCCACACCTCCTAACTTAAAACTTGACATTGTCCTCAATGTGAATTAAGAACCAAGTTAAAGAGAGGAAAATAGCGATATTACCCAAAAGTGGAGCGATCCCCATAAGAACAAGTCCAAATAATCTACAAAACAAGTTAGTACCGAGCATAGCAAAAATAAATAACAAAAAGTTAACTAATTACACTAGACTAAATTAAAAAAGAAAGAAAAAAAATAATAAGCTAACTATATACAATCTAATATTTAGGCCTCACACTAACTATACACTAGAAGTCTAAATAGCTGAGGGTCCACCATAAGAACGATTTGACTTTGGAGGATAACCGGTGTACCCTCACATACAAGCATGCCCTCCGAAAAATATGAATTTCGTTTTAACAACGGAAGACATGTGTAAGGCGTAAGAAATGAACCATCGATAATTAAAAGTTTTGGAGGAACGATGGGGGGTTTGGATTGAACGGGCGACAAAAACATGTGGGGACCGAGAAAAGCCGAATATCCTCCCAAGGATTTTGAAATTGGAATGGGAGGTGGCGCACACGAAGGCACGTATGCCATCATGGAAGGCGACTCAAGAAAGTACTCCTCATCAGCGAAAAGGTTTAAAACATTAAAGTTTGAAACCGAATCATCGGGTACTTGAGACGGTGTGATAATAGAGAATGAAAATGGGGATGAAAAAAATTCAAACTCATGAGATGAATCATCATCGCATGAAGATTGAATTTAGAAGGAAATAATATCATTTTCAATGAAATGTTCTTCTTTGGGGGCCAAAGAAGAAATCATTTCATTGCAAATAGATATTACGTCATTTTCACCCTCACTTTCAATATCTATTATGCAATGGGCAAAGTCTAGAATGGCTTGTTCCAAAGTAGGTAAAAGTACCTCATTTGGTTTAAAAACATTCTTCGACTTAGAAAGTCTCGGAAGTAAAATCGTCGTCAGACTCAAATAATTAATCCAACTCATATTCCCAACAACGATTTTCTTCCCGATAACGAGTTTCAATTTTCTCATTTTCATACATACGCAATCCCTCACCAAATGTTATGGGTCGAGGTGCGGATGCATGAAAATGGAAACTTTGAAAGTTACTATCGGACTTAAACGAAACCTCATTATTATAGGAATTTTGAAAACTATTCGAATTCGTTTCAAAATTCCTATTATAAGGAGGTAAAGGCCCAAAATCATTATCATCATCATCAAAATTCCAATAACTCAAATTTTGACTTTGGTTATACTCGTCCAAAGTCATATTTGAATTTGTTATACTTTGGGATTCTAAGTATTCACCGAAAGTCATAGGTTTGCGAGAATTTTGAGAATTATAACAATGATTACCGAAAGAATTGGAATAAGACTTGCTTACCCCAAAAATGGCTCGAAGTGGCGAATTCCACAAAGTAAGTGCGCACGGGAAAAATTTGAGCGTTTATAAGTGCTCAAATTTGGAAGTCCTGCAAAAAGATTAGAAAATAATACAAATAGAAAGAAAATACTATGAAATACTAAATCAAATAAAGTCTAAAACAAACTCATCCCCGGCAACGACACCATTTTGATTATGCGAGAAAAGTGTGAGCGTGTAAGGTGCACAGTCGTTGTTTTCGTTTCACCGCGATAATACAAAAACTTAAATTACGACTACACTTGCAAGGCAAGTAGAGCGGTAAGTCGAGTATCGAAAGATCCACTGGGACGAGATGCTAGAATTTAAGTGATTTAATATTCTGAAATAAAAATAAAAAAAGGGGATTACAGACTAAAAAGGAAAAGATGCATAAAAGGGAAAGATTATCTAGGCAAGGGAAATGAAACTAGACTAACAAAGCGAGTAAAACTATAGGTTGCGTCGAATATCCCTCACCCGAGTTAATTTGTATAAAATGGTTACATTACAAATGCGTCTCATTTCGACAGTTAATTAAATCAAGGGTTGTCACGCCCCTAAATCCGCATAAAAGCCTAATAAGATTTTGGCGTCAACAAATACCCCGAAAATTACGCACGAAAGGTCGTAAGCATGGGAAATACATGATATGCTCCGTCAAATCTCCTAGGCATAATAACTAGGACAACGCACCCGAAATAGACCCGTAAACACTATCACCAAGCAAAGCAATGCGTTAACTCGAGTGAGTTCAATTCAAACACAACCTAATTTAAATTACCTAGAAAACATGTTAAAAATGCGGTAAATAAAGCGAGTAAATAAACGCGATAAAACTATACTAGAAAGCAAGTAAATCAAAGTATGTAAACTAATTATGAAACTTGTAAACCTAATTAACAAAGCAAGAAATAAGTAAATACAACTATATAAATGGAGATGGAAGATGGTAGCACAAATTACAAGCCCAATTGGGTGTCAATCCAAGAAGAAATGAAGAAATGAGCTCCCAAACTTCCAAAACCCTAACCTATCTAACCTAAAACGATTTTATATTTGTTTATTACATCAAAAATGCTATTTATAGTAAGTGGGAAAGAAAAGAGAAAAGAAAATAAAGGTCAAAATATCTCCTGAAAACAGGGGATTGATCGATCGACCCCTTTGGTCAATTGATCGGTGATGAAGAAATATCCCACTGTCGAGCAGGATCGATCGATCGATCCTTTTGATTGATCGATCGATCAAGCAGGTATCAGCCACTGCATTGCTGTTTTTGCATGCTTGCCTTTCTCGTTCGCTGAAACTCCCGTAACTTCTTCGTTCTGAATCAGAATCGCTCACCGTTCGCGGCCACGAGAAGCTTGCGAGGAGGGCTACAACTTCCGTGTAGATGTGGGACCAGGTGACCAACCTGTGAAATGACTAAAATGCCCTTGAATGTGCGATCGTGTACGAAAATCGAGCGGAACGCGTCCTAACTTCACACTTAGCATCCAATTATCTATAAAAGCTCAATTAACCCCTGCAAAACATGTTAACGTAGAAATTCGAGGTTGTCTAGTTAACGAGCATAAATATAGGGAATAAGATACCCGAGGGGGCTAAAATGCGTAGATTCGGAGGATGAAATATGCAATATTTGCGTATCATCAACGAGTTCCTTCCAAGTAAGCATAATTAGGAACGGGGAGAAAAATTGTGAATGTTTGTAAAAAATCTATGAGATGACAAATTGTCTTTCGGGGATAAAATACCAACTGTAAACTACTAATTCAATGATGTTTGTAATATTAATTATCAGTTGAATCAACTAGATGCAAAGTGATGTGTATTATATTCATTTGATGGCATCGGAGGTTAGTACTCATGTTCGAACATTCTTTTATAATTTAATTTGATGTTTCACACATCTCTCTATATCTTACTTGAAGACTTATATATTTGATTCATTTATTAAATTAGTGTTTAATAAGCTTTGTATGCATTAACGTATCTTAAATAATAAAAACGGATAATGATATTATCTGAATCCGGGAAATCCGAGAGGATACAGATACAAATAGTTGTATTTATTATCAAGACGGATACAGATACAGATAGTGCATGGAGTTGACATATACATATATGGATATTATGATATTCGCTCCGTATCCGTCCATTTTACACCGCTAATAGCAAGAAAATAATTATTGTTCATTTCTTCATTAATTGATTCCACTTCCATATAACTTTTTTAGTTGTCATTCAATGTAGCTCTTTGGTCACCAGAGTGACTACTTCTACCTTGCAATAATGAACGGCTACAGGATAACAAACATTTCAAAATAGAAATAATAAAAATATAAAGTGCAACTTTTCAAATCAAATCTAAAAAAATTATTATCTTTAACTCTAAATTGGTGAAGGTCAAATTAAAGCCCTTGCTACGATACCAATTGTTGCCTAGAAAAATACCCAAGAGGGGATGAATTGTATTTTTACAAACTTTTTCCCTTCTTTTATATTTTAAAAATATTAATTTGATTCTGAAAAACTAATTTAATTAATATTTAGTTTGTTTTAAATAAATATAATTTTTGGAATTATTAAAATAGTTAAAGTATATGCTAAAAATAAAAATAAAAATAAAAATGACCACAATAAAAACAGATAATGAAGAGAATAAATTTAAATGCATGACATTTATCATGGTTCCGCTAAAAAATGGTGAGCGTATGTCCATTCTTCAAGTTGACAGTGTTCGCTTGAGTTTCACTATCGTGATCTTTTAAGGGTGGGATTGAAATATCGCATACAATCCGTGTAGCTTGAACCTAGCTGCAACTTACAACTGAATAGCTAAAAAAATAGCTACTAATATTGCAACTGGGATGATAAGTCCGAGCTATTAATTTTATAACCAAAAGCTTATAACTAAGCTTCAAATTTCAAAAGTGTCAAAAAAAATTTATAGAATAATAACTCAATAAAAATACACCTTTAAATTTGAGTTTATCTCTCTCAACAAGACTTGAATGTTATCTTAATATTTGCACTTTCTCTCTTGTGTTGTAGTAGAATATTTATTTGGTAGTTCTTGCTTGTCTTGTTAAAACTCTTCTTGTAATATGACTTCTTATAATCCCTTTGTAGTCCCAAAAATAATATGACCATCGGGGAGAAGAATTCTTTATAAGTAGAGTATGCGTGATTTTGAATGAAAATATGATATTTGATTGTCCAAGAAAAAAATTATTGGGAGCTTTGTAAATGGCAGTTATGAAAATGAAGTCTATTAGGGGTCTTTAAGTACGCCACAAATGATTTTGAAATAAATATGCAAAGTAATGTGTGTTTGTATATCTATGTTGAGGAAAAAATAGAATAATAAATGTAAATGTATGTCTAAATAAATATGTGTGAGATTATTGGAATAAATAATATTAAGTGCATATATATATATATATATATATATATATATATATATATATAATATAAAAGAAATATTAGAGTTTATATAAGCAACTCGGTATATAAAAAATAAAAATAAAAACAAGGAGCATTTTTTGACAAAACAATAACAGATTAAATATTATAAAAATATTTATTATAAAAACATGGTTTAAAAGAAAATAATGTATTTATTAAAATATTTTTAGATGTGTAATTACAACGTAAAATATTTTAAATAAAATTTTTTATCATCAAAATCAAATATAATAAAAATTTAAGTCCAACATAAACCTTTGTCGCATCGCTGCTAACCTGCACATTTAAACAGACATTTCAAGTACAACTTACATATAATAATATAAACCGCATATGAAAAATCCTCCCCATTTTTCGAACTATCTTTACCTAACATAGGGCGTCTCCCTCTAAGTTAAAGATTTCTCCCCCACATGTAAGGATTAAATACCATTTTCGTTCAAGAATAGATAAAGAATAAGGTGCACAATAATAAATCAATTCTCTCTCATAATGTTAAAACATGTAGACATAAGGAAACAAAGTATATCGTGCAATTGTGTGAAGCAAGCATGAAATGATAAATAATTCGGCAACACAAACACAAATAATTCAAACTATGAACACATGATACAAACATTGACGTATGTGATACCAGGATGATCATAGCATATTTCAATTTGAATAAAAGATTAAGCATATATATATATATAAACGAACTTTTCAATGAACCTAATAAAATATTAAAAAATAACTCAATTAATTATAATTCCTATGTTGTATTTGGTCCACGCCAGCGACACCTGAAACCATCCACTACGCTGATTCACAAATTAACTTAACAAACCAACCTTCCATTGAGAACCCATCACGCCACCTGCCAATTCCAGGCCCACTAGCTGAAACCCGTTTCTCCGAGTTCCATTCAAACCGGCAACCCAACCTCCACACCGGCTCCAACGAAATTCTAAATGCGGCTAGCTGCTTGGACCCATTTCAGCAATGCACAAACCTGAGACCCGCTACCTGCTGCCATGTACCCACATTAGGGCCGGCAATATGGGTTCTTGAGGATGAAACCGCCTATAATCCACCCAAAATAATATGTTTGGATCCCATTAACTGTATTTATGGGTCAAAATGGTTTGAACAATCCAATAAGATGGTTTGTTGGCGGGTCATTAGCGGGTCAAAATGGTTTTGGATCCTCACAAAAATAAAACTCAAATTACTAGAGTTAAAAGATTTTTTTTATTCAAGTATTTACTTGTATATTTTTTTTCAAAATTATTATACCATATTTATTTGTATATGGTATAATAATTGTTTTTTCAAAAAAGGGAAAAAAAAGTGGGTCAACCCGACCCGACCCGGATGTAACCCGACCAAACCCGCCCAAATTATTATGTCCGACTCGCTTTTGCCCGTCCAAATTTATCCACATCCATTTTTGACCCGTTCATAACCGCCTATAACCACCCATTTGCCACTACTAACCCACATCAAACCCGCTATCTACAACATCAACCCGCCCTTCAACCCCCTACTCCTAATCGGACCTACTCCTAGACCCGCCAGCACCAAATCCGACGTCCATTCCCAATAGCCTATATTCGATTTCAAATCCGGCGACCCATTTCCCAACTCTAACCTCCAAATCGATTTTACAACGGCGTGATTTAAGGATTATAGGTCCGGCAGTGGTTGCGATGGAGTTTTCATGGTGGATTGTTGGTGCTGGTCTGAGGTGGTGTTGGGTTGGGTTGGTTCACGACCATGGCAGAGGTGGGTTTTGATTTTTTTGCTGGGTTTTGATTTTGGGTTAATACTCCTGTGTTGGGGGTTGAGATTTGAATGAAGCTCACGATTCAGGTGGGTGGGTTGGGAGGGGGTGTCGTGTCACACACGTATCCATTGCTCGTGGCGCGCACCAATTACAATATAAGAATTAATGTCTTATTAAGTTATTTTTAATGTTATATTAGGTTCATTAAAAAGTTCGATTTTTAGGTTCACTAGAGAACTCCACTCTCTCTCTCTTTCTCTCTCTCAGGGGATCACAAGTGGAGCAAAAGAATGGACTTTTTAATGAACTTTAACAAAAAATACTAATAACCAATTAATTTGAATTTTTATAATTTAATTGGTTCGCGTCAGCAACACCCGAAACCTCACCTTCACCCCTACCACCTACCCCACCCCCTACCCCATTGAGTCACAACTGTTGCCTCGGGCTGTTACAATCAAACAAAGAAAAAAAATATAAAAGCACCTTCTCTCTCTATTTGAAAAAACGAAAAAGAAAAAAAACTAGCAGGTACATGACATAGGCTTTGTTTTCTTTTTCTTTTTCTTTTTTTATTTTTTGGTTCCAATCTCACTCGTTTGGGTTTGTTGGCTATGGTCGTGGGAGGTATAAGGGATTAAGGGCAGGTCCGGGTTGAGGACAGTAGGTGGGCAGCGGCTTGGCCGCTGGGTCTTGGTGGAATGGCTGCCGGCAAGGCTGGTTGGGTCGCGGGACTATTGTCTCTATCCGAAACAAGCTGTCCGGAGGTTTAAGGTTTGGTATTACAAGGTTGGGTCTCATTTAGATGGTTTGACAGGTAATGGATGAGATGAGAGAGGTTAGAGTAGGGGGTGGGGGTGGGGTAGGGTGTAGGGGTAAGGGTGGGTGGGTAAGGCATAGGGGTGAAGGTGGGGTCTCGGGTGCCGCTGAGCAATTAAATTATAGGAATTAAAATTAATTAGTTATTAGTGTTTTTTGTTAAGTCCATTAAAAAGTTCATTCTTTTGGTCCACTTGTGATCCTCTCTCTCTCTCTCTCTCTCTATATATAAATATATATATATATATGTCAATTTGAATCAAAGATTAAGCTTAAGGAAAAAATGGAATAATGAAAACGCAAAGACTCAAAATATAAAACATACCATATATATAAAATAAAGGAGGAAACTAAAACAGTGGATGAGACTAAAACTATTTGCCAGCTCTTTTAAGTCGTTTGTCCCATGTCTCGAGACTGGAAAAATGCAATCCGTTGAGAATCCTTTTACCATCACACTTCCCAGAATCGTACCAAGGAGTTCATCACTTTCTCTTTCATTCAATACATCTACAGCCTCCATCTATGCCATCTTCATCCCCACTCAAAGCAACAAAATTCGACCCAAAAACCATCTTTTTTAACACACTAGACCCCGACCAAATCACAACCTTCTCCCCACCTGAAATCTCCTCCTTCCTTCGACGACGACCCTCCCAAAGATGAAGATGCCATCACTGTCGCCTACGAAAAGCTCTATGGCCTGGCGTACAGGGGTGTGAGCCTACTGGGCAACGACAACGACGTGAGGTCTGGGGCCATGTGGAATTGGGGTTAGGTAACGCTTTTTTAGGTAACGCGTGTATCTATTTTTCAGAAGAAGGAAAAAACAACAGAAAGAAAATGATTAATGAAGCTAGGGCTTTGAATGAGTGTTGGGGGAGTAACTCTTTACTATCTCGAATATCTTCGAATATTGGAGTTAAAAGCTTCAACCTTCTAGCTAGATTGGAGTATTGTTTTGTAACGGTGTACCTGTTGTCTAAGATTGCAACATTGTTTTTTAAAGGTGTACCTGTACGGTTTTCGTGTAGTTGTTTGAATGTGTTTGCAAGGTTTGCCCTGTGATTTGTGTGTAAAATCATGCCGATAAACTTTTTAAATTCAATTTTTTTATTCGTTTCATCTGTTAAAGATGTAGACATGGATCTTTTTTTTTGTTTCATCATTAACGTTTTTTTGTGATTTTGATTATAGTTGAGTCATATCTAACTTTTGGCTGAACACGCTGACTGTTGTTAAGGCATTATCAAACTTTTGCCTGAACACGCAACAAAGGCATGCTCTTAGCTCCACTCCCCATTGCATCCTCAATATGTATGTTGTTTATATATATTTTTATTTCTATGTGTATGTTAAATAATATTGTGTAAATCTCTCAACTTGAGTCGCTGGGTGCCCAAGTTCTGCACTGGTTGTGTGTAATATTATTGTTGAGACTAGAAGACTTTCAACCTGAACCCTCTATTTTCTTTTAAAAAAAGGCATTGAAATATTATAGACATAATTTTACGAGATGTACTGATTACGAGACGTGGATTTATTAGAACAGGTAGTAGTGGTGAAAGCTTTTGAGGTGATGTGGTTCTATTGTGAATGCGATTATCTTTTTAAAAATCTTTGATATCAATTTGTAAACTTGTGCAATGTAACGAAATATTTCAAGTGTATTCAAATTGATTTAATTGTATGACACATCCACCAAATTTAATTAATCCCAAATTTTAGTTTAAACCCTAAATCATGCATCTAAGTGATTTGAAATCATAAAATTAGGAAGCAAGCAAAGGAAACCAATTTTCAAGAAAAAAAATCCCCGAAAGGCAAAAACCTTTTATTTCACTAATAGTTTGCAAATCACAACTTACAATAATACAAACGAAATCAACAAAGAATTTATCACATCAAACTCTCATACGCCACAACCTAAATCAATAATGGACTCCCACAGCGAATCCACAAGATAGCAAGGAACACCCACAAGCACTTCCAATGACCGTAGTCGTAATCATCCAGCACCTCCCTCAAGCGGTACCAAGTCAGTCGTAGATTTACCCTCTCTACATGAGAACCTTCAACAAAATTATGTTCTTGGGAGATAAAACAATTCACATAAACTATCGGGATGATTGTGAATTGAAAACAAAGTATTAAAACCCTAAAAGTGAGAAGACAAAGTATTCTGCCAAAAGCAATTTCGTCTTTTGAAAATTCGCAGGTATTCTGAACAAAAAAGAAGTTGGAAAAATCAATTTATAGAAAATCGAAGGCGGCGCACCGCTCGAATGAGATGTCAATGTCGCTCGAAAAATGACACGTGTCGTTCAAACAACTTCCCGCGACATGAGGATGTCGCTCGAAAGAAAAATTAAAAAATAAATAATTTTTGTTTCGTCAGAAAATAGTCCGCCTCAACACTTAGAAAACTAATTTTGACGAAAAATTCTGCTCCAACACTTAGAATTTTTGTTAGAAAAGTTATCCCAATATTCTAAGTGAAATGCTAAGGTACTTAAAACACAACCTTACCTAAGTTAAACTTGTGGAGGCTTGAATATTGAAGAAAACTTGAAATTCGGACCCGTCTTGTTGCATATGTGATCTTGAACATTCCTTGACGGTTGTAGCGGTATACGACATACTCAATTCATAACGGACAATAAAATAATGTACTTACAAATCTCCCTCTATGTCTATGTCGGTACAAAATAAAAACATCCAAATTATCAAACTAAAATGCCTATACAAATCTAATACTCTCCCATGAACCCAAAATTGAAAATATACTAAACATGTAGGACTCAAACTTCTTCTTAAAAAAATCTTCAACTTCAAATCTTTAAATCTCAAAGGTTTTCTCATCTGGGTGTGCAACATAATGATCTTCACTTTTGTACCTACACACATGATATAAAGTAAATACCTTCGTGACGCATTGAGTTTTAAATGATATAAGAATAAATTAATCAATAATCAAATCTCCTCCATAATGCAAAAACTCCCCCATAATTCGTTCTCCCCCTTTTTATTTGTCTGAAATAGACAAGGAAATGAATAAACAAAATAAACATGGAGTGTCACGATAAAGATTCATAACAAACATGGATCAAACTACGCATGCAAAGGATATACTCAAAAGCATTCATAAACTATCTTTGATTTTTAAAAAATTTCATACAAAAATGTAAAAATAATTTTATAAAAAATCACACACCATGAATTTATACTAAGACAACCAAACCATGGAAACAGAATGAATGGGTGTGAACATATTTAATAGGCAAATCAATGCAATCAAACATAACATATGTGCACGATGAATATGTGTACTCCTAACGAATGAATCTCAAGATCGTCCTTAAGTGTTGAAAATGTGAATTTAGATGGCATCGTCTTAATCTAATCGACAAATCAAAATCAGACATGGTTTTCACACCAATAACGTCTAAAACTATGTAATGATTTTTTAAGACTTTTTAAGGACGTGCAAACTCATTTTATATTCCATCCAAACTCCCTCATAAATAATGTATCTTTATTTTTTCTAGAGGTGATGAAACTAAATTCCTTCCTTAGAGAAATCCTATTGACCCCATTTTTGGCATTTTTTTTATTGCCTTAATTTTATCGGGCTCTTTTAAACGGTGGCTTTCACGACGAGTTAATTTTTGAACTCTCGCTTCATCATTTTTTTGTTGCAATTAAATCCTCACGGTAAATGGTTATTACATGAACTACTTGCATTGTCAAGTTTTATCGCATATGGTTCGTTTTAAAGACAGAATTGAGATGACAACACTCTGACCAATATGTGATAAACAAGTACAATAGTCAACAAATCCGTGCAAGTGTGCAATAAAGGAACTTATGAGTCAAACATGTAGGTAGTAACAACTGATCACATCTCAATGACTCCAAACATTGTAACGCACATGAATGAAAAGATGACGCATATCAAAACACTATCAAATCGTCACATGGATATGGAATGAAATTGTGACTCGATCATCTTAAATGTCCATTCATATACGGTGCAAAACAAAATTTAAAACTCTTTTTTGTCTTTTTTCAAAAAAATTATCAAAATAAAATATTTTTGTATTTTTCAAAAAAAATTAAAATTTAATGCAAAAAGTACACGAGTCATAACACTAGCAAGAATCTATCATAAATCACAACTAGCGTATAACAAACATGCGAACACAGTCATCTATATGATATAGTAAGAGAAGAATCATGTGCAAGCAACTGAGAATCAACTAGTCTAACATCTAGTGCCTCTAAAAGTGATTTCCTAACTCAAATAGGTGTGCAACGACACATAGAGAATTTGGAAATCACGGAAACACTAGACTTAAACTTCCTAGGACCTTTTTGAAGATCGAAACAAAAATGCTTAAGGTGACATTTCCTACCACAATGTGGACATGTGTAAACGGGTGGAACAACACCTATGGGTTGACCTTTTCTAACATCTTTGGGATTTATTGACCATCTAAAACAAATAATGGTCTTGGCTTTAACACTCGAAACATGAGAACACGACGATCCACTACCATTGCTGCCAACACTACTCGAGTCTGTCAAATTATTTTTTATCTCCAAAATTTTTTACTCCAGCAAAGAATTAGACTCTTCTAATTTTATGGACTCCTTCTCTAAATTTTCAATTACTACTAGAAGGTTATCATGTTCGTTCTTAAAATACGCCCACTTATCCCTAAGAGTCTCCTCACGTGCCACAAACTCATCGAATAAAATATTTTTATCCACTTTGACACAAACACAAATCCTAGAATTTTTAAAGTCCCCCACTTCTCTTTCTAAAACTAGGACTCTATCATTACTCTCCTTTTTGGACAATTATAAAGCATTATATTCATGGTCCAAAGAAACAAATTTCTCATGATAAAAATCTCTTTGATTTTGAACCGTTTGCAAAAGATCCATCGCGGATTTAAAACGATAATTTTCTTTTTTCAAAACTTTAATTCTTTAAGCAAACGTCAAATTCAAACTATTAAAATCATCAAGATTCTGACACGTGTCATCAAAGAGGGGTATCCGATTACATAAGTGCTCCATCGAAAAAATTATGATTTTTCACAAAACATATTTAAAAAAAAAAATCAATGTCACATAATTTTATGAAAAATAGGAATACTCGGTAAATTTGAGTAACCTGCTCTGATACCAATCTGTGAATGCGGTGATCTTGTTGAAAATCTTTTATATCAATTTGTAAACTTGTGCAGTGCAGCGAAATATTTCAAGTGTATTCAAATTGATTTAATTGTATAATACATCCACCAAATTCAATTAATCCCAAATTTTAGTTTAAACCCTAAATCATGCATCTAAGTGATTTGAAATCATAAAATTAGGAAGCATGCAAAGGAAACCAATTTCCAGGAAAAAAATTCCCAAAAGGCAAAAATGCTTTATTTCACTAATAATTTGCAAATCACAACTTACAATATTACAAGCGAAGTTAGCAAAGAATTTACCGCAGCAAACTATAATTGGATGCAACCTAAATCAATAATGAACTCTTGCAGCGAATCCATAAGACAGCAAGGAGCACCCGCAAGCACTCCTAATGATCGAGTGGTAATCATCCATCACCTCCCTCAAGCGGTACCAATTCAGCCGTAGATTTACCCTCTCCATGAAAACTTCAGCAAAATTATGTTCTTGGGTTCCAAAAAAATTCACATAAACTATTAGGATGATTGTGAATTGAAAACAAAGGATTAAAACCCTAAAAGTGAGAAGACAAAGTATTCTGCCAAAGCAGTTGCGTCTATTGAAAATTCGCAGGTCTTATGAATAAAAACGAAGTTGAAAAAACCAATTTATAGAAAATCTAAGGCGGCACATCGCTCAAACGAGAGCTTCTGTCACTCGAACGAAAAAATTATAAAATAAATAATTTTTGTTTCGTTAGAAATTGTCCGCCTCAACACTTAGATAAATAATTTTGACAAAAAACTCCGCTCCAACACTTAGAAAAGATTTCAGAAAAGTTATCCCAATATTGTAAGTGAAATGCTAAGGTACTTCAAACACAACCTTACCTAAGTTAAACTTGCAGAGGCTTGAATGTTGAAGAAAACTTGAAATTCGGATCCGTCTTATTGCATATGTGATCTTGAACATTCCTTGACAGTTGTAGCGGTATACGACATACTCAATTGATAACGAACAATAAAATAATGTCCTTACATCTATATATATAATTATTTGTTTTCAGAGCTCAAGTCAGTTTTTCATAATCTCACTGTGTATAACTAATTCAAACCAATATCTTCTTTTTCGGTAACCAATCATTTATTTTTAACAAGTTGATACAATCAATGTTAGTGCATTTATGCTTTATTTGATTTATACAATCAATTTTGAGTACATGTTAATGGCGATTTGATGGAGTAGGGGTGAGTTAATATTTGTGGATTATTGTTTGTTGTATTAAAAACAAAAAGGATCATGTTGTTATTTTATTTAAATTTATACATTTTACTTCTTCTTCGAGTATTTCATATTTTGTTTGCATGCTATGTTAGTTTGTGGTATGATAGAAGTCAATAATGATCAATTTTAAATTGGTATGTATGTGTCATTCAATTTTTGTTACTAAATCTGTCGTGGAAACAATATTTGGTGTTTATAACGCGTACAACAGCCACAGTGAAAACAAAATGTTCGTCAAGATGGGTTGCATTGATTGGTAATTTTTTATATCTTTACATTTTGCATTTTTATATTTCACATAATAATTATGATCTATTGCTCTAGTTGTGTATTTCAATTTATTTCTTTTTGTATATTTGTAAAGTTGTGTATTTATTGGCTTCACATTTAAAGTCCGGTATATAAAGATAAGTAAAATGGATTGCCTTTGGCCATTTAATCTATTGTTTTAATCAGTACACTGTAATTGATTCAAAATTGACATTTATATAGATATGTCATGTTCAATTTAAAATTTTATTTAAACCTTAAATCAACACGTTATAAGTTAATTATGATTTAAATTTCAATTTCAATTTAGACACGATACGGTGACACAACATGAAAGCCGAAATAATCGGCAGTAAAATTTTCATCGTGACACTTACACGGGTATGAATATGTTATATTCACAAACAATCGGGAGCAAATTTTTTACCGTACCGCCGCCACGGGAACACCCTAGTATATATATATATATATATATATATATAGGGAGTCTCTTGTAAGGACTCTTTATGGTGAAGACTCCAGTACATACCATTTTTTTAAATACTAAAAAATAAATTTTTTGATGAAACTTCATGGATATGATGTCCACATTGAGAAGATCATATCTAGTTTTTTTCATCAAAAAATTCAATTAACGAGTGGGTGAGATGAGGTGATATGCAAAAAAAATTGGTATAAATATGAATTTCCGACCGTTGATATTTTGGCGATCATCTCACCCACTTTTTGACTGAATTTTTTTATGAAACTTTATGGATTTGATGTTCTCACTGTCGAGATCATATCCATGAATTTTCATCAAAAAATTAATCAACAAGTCGGTGAGATGATCGCCAAAATTTCAATGGCCGAAAATGCATACCATTTTTTGCATATTACCTCATCCCACCCACTTTTTGATTGAATTTTTTGATGAAAAAAATTTGAGATGATCTACATAAGCTTTACACACTCGTATAGTATTAATGTATCTAAACAAAGGTGGTACGAAGTGAAGAGGCATGAACCAGTAATAAGAGAAAATGACCCAATCACTCAAAAATGTTCAAGTAGTTCTATTTCACCGCAATATTTTATCAACGTTTGAATTAGCTATATGGAGCAAAATGGTAAGTGTGGTTACCTATATGGAGCGAAATGGGGTGTCTGTACATTGAATTTTCTCTTGTTCAACTAAGGATAAGGTAAATTCTAAATACAAAACATGGATTTAAAAATAATTGTTTTTGTATATAAGGAATATAACATCTTGTATTTGTCAATCTTAAAAGGACCACAAGGTTGAAAATATAAGATTTTTCAATTACGAAAATTATTTTAACAAATAGTGAATCTAAGTTATTTATATTGTACACCTTTATCCTAGGGGATTAACTCGGAACAAAGTGATGAATGATCTGGTATGAGTATAATAAAGCTTTTCGAAAACCTCTTAGACTAGACTCAATATGTGTTTTGTAAAACGGAATAAGACGATTCAAATATCATAGGGCATATATTATACTCTTACATTATCCCAATTTATCTATTCCATAACAAAAACACACAATTTTTTTTTTATAAGAAACTAAACAAAATCTATCACCTGTGATAGGAATTTCCACGCCAAAGGCGTGTAAGATAAATACAACACGATTTCAAGTAACTAAAGAAAATACACTCAAAGAATTTATTTAAGGATCTTCTTGTATTTATTTTCCTGTCACGCATAGCAAACTCATCAAATACCAATGTGTAATGATAAGACATAAAAATATAAGAGTAATAGGATGAAACATGTGGACATAACAATGTATACATGTAATCATCAAACCACTAAAGTAAATGCCCCTCAACTATATAATTACTCTCAATAAATATGAAATAGCATAAAAAGCACTCTCTATCATACAACATGCTCAATATTATGTAACCCCCCTATATACAAACTTCTCCCCCTTTTTGTCATGTACAAAGACAATTGAAATACCTAAGTACATCTTGAGATAAAATAAAGGTAAGTGACAAATAATAGTAAACATGCTAATCAAACTAATAAAATGAAAGAGAACCATATAGCGAGTTAGCAATTGATATGATGATCTATGATGGATAGGAAACATGTGATTAACAGGCCTAAGATAACAAAACAACAATTGCAATTGAAGATACACAATATATCAAAGAAAAGATATAAAATAACTCATGCTAAATCCTCATAAGCATTAAAACCAAATATGGGTTACAGGATTTTTACAAGATATAAGCAATTAATGCAAAATCCTAACTCATAAACAACCAAAAGACCTAAACCAAAGGTAACTTGTTACTGCCCTTTCCCATTCTCAAATAAACTTTTAAGATCCCAAAAATTCTACTTAACATCATGAAAGGCATCCCTAACTTAACAAGCTAAGCATTGGTGTCACGTTTATATGCTTCAGAAGATTTTGAAAAGGAAGAACTAATAAATGAGGCACATTATGACATTTATCAAGCACTAGACCACAAACCCAGAATGGTCATGGCATGTGGGTCACAGTCTTGGGTTGCGACCACCAAGTCATAGTCCTAGGCTGTGACCATAGTCAAAATCGCTTGACCAGGATCGTGACCACGAAAAATGTCAATAGCCAATGGCTTTAGTCACCGTCTATGGACATGGCCATGACCATGGGAGTCACGACTCAGGTTCGTGACTAGCCCGTGACTAAATGGCTCCAAATATCCCGCCATAATGGGTTATAGCCATTAACCGTGACCACATTCATGATAAATATAATGGGTACCATGATCATTTTGAAATAGTCATGGAGTCTGGACATGGTCCTGGACCGTGACCCAAGGATGTGACCATTTATTTTTTTACATGTCACCAATACCATGACTATGTTACTGATGTGTAAAAATATAAATGGTCATGTCCTGGGGTCACGATCCAGGACCGTGACCAGACGTTGTACATATATGTACCCCCTAGCTCTAGCAATATTTCACGATCTATCTCTTTCTCTAAATCCCAACCTCTATCTACTCCTCTCCTCCGACCACCACCACCACCACCACCAATCTCTCTCTCTCTCTCTTTCTCTCTCTCTCTCTCTCTCTCTCTCTCAGGTAATCTTCTTTTCTCCATCTCCTCTTCAATAGCTTGTCTTATAATCTCTTTGTTTTTTTAATTTTTCAATTTATGTAATTTCATGATAGTATAAAACGGTTCATGAAGATTAATATTTTTTAGTAAACATTACACATGTAGGATGAGTTATGAGTGGATTACACACATATTTTAAGGGTATAAATTATTCTACACACTTGGAAACAATAAATATTACTTTTTATAAAAAAATGAGAATGGGTAATTAAGGGTTGTGTTATAAATTATATTTTAAAATATTATTAAAAACCTTAAAATTCGGGTAAAATGTTATTTGGGACCAAATGGTATTTTTAAATTATATTTTTACTCGATAAACTTTGTACAAATGGTTTTTAACTTTAAACTTTCATTAAATTATTTTTTGGACCCTATACTTGTTTAAAATTTTATTTTAACTCTAAGAATTTATTTTATAGGATATTTGCAAAATATCCCATGTGTGTGTTTGTAAGTGTTTTTTGAATTCAAGTTTTTATTTCAATTAGGAATTAGGTTTTGCTAGTAGTGGTTGTAATATTGGCGAGCAAATAATTGTTTAGGGTATTATGGTTTACATTCGATTGTTTGGTACGTTGGCATAAAATTATAATGTGTATTTTTTATTGGTAAAATAAGAGTTACTTTTACTTTGTTTGTAATGGACAATGGTCATGAATGGTATGGGGTTGAAGAATTCATGATTGTTGAAATGCTTTTGTTCGGACTAAGAAATTTGTAATAAGAGACTTGATGAAGTCTTATTATTTTACCTATATGATGTCAATAGGAGAATAAACCAGGATAACCCAGGACGACTTTAGAAATATGCTTGGCTTTATCACATAAGGAGGTTGTCTCAGTATTTGGAGTGCTCGACCCACCTGTTTACCTTAGGATTGGATACGCATACATCCCTGTAAGCATCTACATGCCAAACATACCTTATCAACCAAGTGGAATCATAACCAATAATATTGGTCCTCATGAGTATCTAGGAATCTCCTTATCAAAACAGTTCCGCACCTCAAGGCATGCAAGTGTACATTATAATAAACGTGTGTAAATATGTAACTCCTCAAATTATAAGGGCACTCCATCTCTTTGTAAATACCTTATCTCCACATATAAATACGGGACATGTACATGAATGGAAATACTTTTTGATACATTCTCAAACCTGGAGTTGTATCAAGAAAACTTGAAATTGTAACCACGCAATCAAATATAATAAGACCACCGTGGAAGTAGGTTTCCGATTCAAGGTCCGAACCACGTAAAAATCCTTGTTTTCTCATTGTCTCTCATCCCCATTTTTCATCATAAGATATTTCTTAATCAATTATTCCTCATATTATTTGTTACTTTTGATTTTGGACGTTAACAAATTAGCGTCGTCTATGGGAACGCTATCACAAGCCATTGCAGCTCCTACCTAAAAATACTTATTCAGACCCTTTATAGAGAGTTGGAATGGCAGATCATCCTGAAAGTAGTCGCATGGCAGAGGTGTAAATGCCACCTAACCCAGTCGAAGTCGGTGACCTGCATAACATACTAGTAAGCATCGTAAAGGGGCAAGAGGCGATACAAGAAAGTGTCAAGCAATTGGCACACACCCTCTAGACCAGGCCATAAGTGACCGTATCGGGGACTATGACTCTCGATCTGGAGATGCCAAAGAGTGACAACAGGTGACTCCCCCCAGGGCCTCATAAGGAAAGGCAATATGAATACCGTACGCATGCACTAGAAAATCCCAGGAGACTAAATTTAGGACCTAGTTCCAACATCAGTTCCTCCAAGCGAACCGGCTCGCATCAAGACCAGATGTACCATCCTGAGGCCACATCCTCCATCCAATCACCCAGTCACTTTGACAATTAGTCATATTTAGAGGAACGCCCTACTGCATTCGAGCGGTTGAGCAAGGGATCAGCGTTTGACCGATTCGGCCCACATTATAATCACTAGAAAATGCCGACGGCATCACGCGACCGGTCCCAAAGAAGCCTATCAGGAAGGTTTGCTACCAGAAAATCTCGTCGTTCCGCCTGAGCATCATCCGAAGATGAGGAGACCTCCCAAGAGGAGAGTTTGACAAAAAGCTGAGGACGAGCAAATAACCTAACCGATAACTAGCCATGGAAAGGCTCTATCCAACAGTTAGAGGACCGCCTCGATGTGATAGCTAAATCAAGGTATGATGTGAAAATGGACCCCATCCTACATATTTAACTAGGGGTGGCAATTCGAGTTAGTCGTGTCATTTTAGGGTCACATTGATTTTTATTTGAGTATAAGTTTTGGGTAATCTTAAATCTATACAAGCTAATCGTGTCAATTTCGGGTCGTTTCGGGTTATTACCATAAACGGGTTATCGTGTCAAAAATTGCCAACCCTATATTGAACGGTATCAAGCCACTGTAAACATCTCATCCATCCCGAATGAAATGAGATATCAAGTATTCTCCAGATCCATAATCAGCTTGGCTCAAATATGGTACAATAGCCTGCCCAAGATGTAGATCAAGAGTTTAAAGCAGCTGGCTGATCTTTTCATCAATAATTTCTACTTTGGTGCTAACCTAGGAAAGAAAATTGCCCACTTGATCGGCGTCCGGTAAAGGGAAAATGAAAGGACCCGTGATTACATCATTCAGTTCAATATTGGAAAGCTGGAGGTAGTGGACTACGATGATCCCACTGCCATTACAGCCCTTATAAGCGGGTTGAGACCAGGAAAGCTATTTTGGGCATTAGCCAAGGAGTCACCCAAGACCATGACCGAACTATTAGCAAAAGCAGAAAAGATTATAAAGGCCGAAGAGACAATGACGGCTAAAGAGTTTTACGGTTTGAAGGCCACTGGTGGCAAAAACAATAGGAAGAGGGAGCAAAAGGACAAATAGGGTGACAAGCCGAGGAAGTACGGTGAGTACACGCCCCTCATGGTTGGTGTTGATGTAAAAAATTAGATTTGCTTCTAAATATTTAATCACAGATAAATGTAAATGAGACAAAGAATTTTAAAGTGGTTCAACCTTATAAGAATGGCCTACGTCCACTGTTTCTATTATTGCCATGTGTTTTGGAATTCTCGATATGTAATTCTATCCAAAAATTTTGGTCCCTTTGAATGAGGGTGATACAAGGTATTTATAGCCTTTAGGCTGTACATGTGAAAGGGTAAGCAATTAATTCCCTTTAAGAGTATACGTATGTATGATAAGCATTCAATGAATAGTTGAACTGTTGATTATCTGGCAATCAATGCTGTGGCCGAGATCAGCTCGGACCGCCTTAGTTGCTCGTTGTTCAGGAGTTCCTCGGAGAGTCGGAGTTCCTCGGAGTATTAGAATTCCTCGGAGTATTAGAGCTCCTTGGAGTATACTTGTTGCTCGGAGTGAGTCTGACTTGGTCGGGGAAATAACCTTCCTCGTTGTTATTGTGCCACGTAGATCAACACGTGTCTTCTTATGATTCGTCTTTATCAACATATTAATTTTTGGTATCAACAGAAGCCCCCAATGTTTCATATTTCGAAATTTGAGGAGTATGGAACATTCTTTCTCTGTATATGGCAATATTAAATGACCTTCCTGATGTTTATGAGCATTTTCTCCGTGTTCGAATGTCTTCCAAATTCGCAGAATCCGCCTTTTTGAATTTTTATAATCGCTTCGATCTTCGTGCACTTTTTGTCCTTTTAGCCTCCGATAGCGTAATAGTTTCTTTTTGTAATCATTTCTTTCGCCGTTTCCCAAGGCAAAGTATTTAAGATTCATAGGCAATCCCATCGTCTTCTACCTTTTCCAATCTCTGCTTTCGAGTTTTCCATAGTCTTTCTCTCTCTAGTGTGTTCGTCCTTTTCTTCGTTCATTGTCAACAGATCTCCCTTTTTCCTGTAAGATCTTCTTCCTTTTTCTTCATTTCTTTTATTCACTATGGTTTATGTTATTGAATCTCTTGAGAAATTCTGTTCTGATTTTTCTATTCCATCTTGGGTAACTCTGGAAAATCTTTCTGAGCCTTTAGATTATTTTCGTTTGGCTGAGGGACACTGGTTCCCCAGCCTCTTTATTGCTGAATGTGGATTTTCTTTTCCACCAAACCCTTTGTGCTTAGAGTTCTGTTAGTATTTCGATGTTGTCCCTGCAAAAATAGCCCCCAGCACATAGAGGATAGTTAATAGGGTGTATAGGTTAAATCAAACTCATGGAACCCGTATATGAATTCCTGATATTATGTATTGTTATAGATGGGAAGTTATAGATAATATTTTTTATTTAAAAACTAGATTTTTGAATAGGGCCTTAGTAGTCAACCTCCTTGATGCCAATAGGGATTATTTTGAACATGGGGTAATTATAAAAAATTGGCAACATGCCCCTTTGACTGGAGATGAAGTATATCAAGGTCCCAGATGCCCTCCATATGGCAATGGGATAGGTTATTTTCATCTTATTTTATTTTTGAACTTGTGATTTCATTATGTTTGAATAAATGTGTGACTGATATTTCACTATGTATTTGTTTGCAGTTGAAAGTAAGAGAAAGACTCCAAAAGAATCAGAAGTAAATATTAATCATTTGAAACATATCTGGAATTTGCATCGAAAAGTTGCAGACGAGCACATCAGATCTGCTTCATATTTGTTGCAGTATAGGAGTTATACAACATCCTTTACTGCTCGTCCTGTGGTCAGCACCAGTAAACCAGCATCAATTCCTGAGGACTCTTCTCCAGAATCTCACATTCCTCTAAGTTAGAAAATGGGCAAAAGAAGAGTTCCTGCTCTCTTTGAGGAGACTACCTCTGCTGGAGATGGAAAAAGGAACAAAGCTGACGTCCCAAAGGGGATAAAGAAAGTAGATGCCGCCCCTTCTGTTGTTCCTCAGAAGGCTGCCAAGAAGCCCCCAGTGGCTCTGAGCAAGAAAAGTGCTTCTGTGGAAGTGGTCACCATCTCTCCCTCCAAAAGTTCTTTGGTTGAAACTGCTGAAATGCCACCGAGGAGACTGAAGAAATCCTCCTCGATCAATTTGGCTGAAAACATTTCCCAGCTCCAAGTTAGTGGAGCTGGTGTTCCAACTATCATTCCCCCGAGCTCTACAATGAGATCGGTAAAGACTTGGACTATTCCTGAAGTCCAAGGAATCGAGGAGAGTATGTCTAGGGATATGATTACATCCCTGGCTACTCGTCACATTGCTTCAGTAAGTTTCTCATATTCTGAATTTTCTTTCTTTCCATCAATACATGTATCTCTGTGCTGACTTATTATTATCTCCTTTTTTCAGCTGGTGAGTTGCTTTAACACCATTGTGAAGAAAAATGAAGCGATCAAGGCTTCAAGCTCCTCGTCTGGAGTGGAGGATGCTTTGTTGGGGTTAACCAAATCTTTGAAGGATTCTCGTCAAAAGTATGACGAGGATAGGGCTGAGTGGGAGAAAAAGTTGACTGCAGTTGAAGCAGAAAAGGTGCAGCTGGAAAATAAAGTGAAAGACTTGGAGGAGGAGAAAAAGAAGTACGTCGAGAAGCTCACGAACTTTGGGGAGCTTGAAAATAAGTTGAAATTGGCTAAGGAAGAGCTAACCCTTCTGCGAGAAGTAAATCGACAGAAGGAGGAGGTGGATGCTAAGTTGAAGGCCACCGAGGATCTTCTATCCGAGAAGCAATCCTCGGAGAAAATTAAAAGAAAAATGGCAATAAAGAAGTCCTTCAACACAGGTTGGGACAAAGGATGGAACAAGGGGGTAGCAACCATGATGACTCAGGTGCAGTATGGGAGTTTGAAATACTTTCGAGATGGCTGGGTTGCTGCTTTGCAAGAATTAAAAGTTAATGAGGACTCAGAACTGTTTCAACAACATCTCCTTGGTCCTCCCCCGGCTATCGAAGATGAAGAAGAGGACCAAGCTGCGTCCGAAGAATCTTCAATGGTAGTGGGTGATCTCATCCTTACCCAGCCTGCTGACGAGGAGCTTTCATCTCTGCCTGCTCCTCCTGAACAAGTTCCAGCTCCAGTCGACCAACTCGTTGTTCCCATCGAGCAACCGAGCTCCTCATCACAGCCTCCCGAGAAAGTCTTCGGAAACAAGGAAAATATGTGACGTTGTTCGGTATTCTCTTTCTATTTTTCTTCTTTTTCAAGTGTAACCAAGATCTTTGTAACTTCGCACTATGATCTAATAAAATTTGAGTTCTTTTCTTCCATATGATTGTCTCTTTTCTCTTCTGTACTCTGTCTTGATCTTCTTTTTGATGATTAGTTTTTCTTTCTATGCTAGTTTCTGGCCAGGATGGATCTGCTATCTGCCAATGATACAAAGATGATGCAGCAATGTAATGAATATTATAAGGCTGGTCACACAGACCTGAGTGCATCAGAAGTTGCCGACATCCTTGGTCATGGTGCTTCAGAACAGGCAGTCGAAGCTTATCAGTTCTTGAAATGTCTTCTTGATCGTGCTGTAGCCAACAATGTGGCTTATTACGAAATGATTGAGGATCATCAATGTACCTTAGAAAACCTTCAACATCAATATAAAGAATCAACCGCCTTGTTGCATGAAGGATATGAGAAGAGATATCAGCAGCTTTCTTCCAAGAAGGGCTACGAGAAGCTCATCGCTGGATATGATGTTAGGGAGAGAACCCTAAAGGGTGAAGTTGAAGCATGTAGATAGATTGTCGAGCTGCTGGAGCAAGAGAATAACAATTTGCAGAAAGAGCTAGCACAGTATAAGTCTGCAGCTTCATCTTCCATTGCCTTGGCACCGGTCACCGATGAAGGATTTTCATTTTTAGAAGTGGAAAATGCCAAGTTGCGAGAAGAGTTAGAAGATTTGAGAAGAGATGGGCCTTCCACTGCTACTCGGGGATGAGGAAGAGGTTCTTGTGGACGAGGAAGAGCTGCTCAGAATGTTTTCGAGGAACCAAGTTCTCGACCTGCTCGGGGAGGATCAAGAGCTTTTAGTCGTACTGTTGAAGAAGCTCGTACTCGATCAACGTTGGAAAATCAAGCATTTCAATTAATGGATAAGAACCAAGCCTTGTCTGACATGTCAAAGAAAATTAGAGAACTGGAACAACAACTCTCTTCAAAGACATCAGCGTTGGCGACTAATGAACTTTTCATCCAAAGTCTTCACGAGAAGCTTGAAAGGTTGACATTTCAATTTCACAAACAGCCCAGGGAGTTTTGGATGGCTGGATACAACGAAGCTCTATTCCATTTAGATGATCGTATCCAGAATGCCAGTAATGAGGGCTACAAGCAAGGTTGGCCGAATGCCTTGGGCGTGCTGAAGCTTGAATAAGGACACTACCTGTGGGACTATTATGATCCTGGGGTATTAGACTTGCCTGTGCCACCTTATAAATTTGATATGGAATGGATCCCTGCTCATGCCATTCCTCGGAGCTTAATTGAAAAATACCTCGGTGACTACAATCTTCATTCTCAGATCGAGGTATCTCGTCCCGAGCATCTACTGGACATACCTTCAATAATGAACGTCAGAATGCTTCGAGATATTAACTTCATTAATTCTCCCCTTTGCCTGGAAGATCCTCCTGCTGGCGAGGAGCCTATATCGAAAGCTGAAGGAAAAAAGCCAATAGAATAGGAAATTCTGATGTAATAATTAGTACACAATTTAATATCAATGTAATAAACTTGTGTAATTCATTTTGACTTTAATGAAAGAATTTCATTTTTGTTTGCAAATTTGTATTGCTCTTGTATTTGTCAAACACTTTATATTTGTGCTTGCATAACAATATTGTGTGGTTCATCGACCAACTTAGTAATAAAAAATTGCAAGTATTAGTAATATTGCTCGATCACTTAATAATAAAGTAATGAGTATAAAAATGTTAAAAATTCTTCCAACCAACCAAGGTCGTTAAGTTGTGCTCGTCGACCAATTATAGTTAATGGGTTTTTATCCCCGACCAATTATACTTGGTACTGTTTAAAATATTTTCTCCTCGTCGACCAACTATAGTTAGTGGATTTTTATCTCCGACCAACCATACTTGATTCAGTTTGGAATATTTTGTTCTTCCAGGAACTTTTATGTAATAAACTTACCTCCCGACCAACATAAGTTGGCATTTGAGATCATATCTTGTTTCCTAACCAAATACGTTGGCATTTTTAGGAATGTTGATGTTGTTCTCGCCCTTTTACCAACCGGAGTTGGTCTGAGTTCGAACTATTATGTCCACTTGCCCTTTTACCAAAATTGGTCTGAGCCAGTGTTAGCCTCCTAACCAAAGGAGTATGGTTTGTTCTTGCTCTTTTACCGACCGGAGTTGGTCTGAGTTCGAACTATCGTGTTCTTTCCCTTTTACCAATCAGAATTGGTCTGAGTTAGAACTATCATGTCCACTCGCCCTTTTACCAACCGGAGTTATTCTGAGCTAGTGTACGCCTCCTAACCAAAGGAGTATGGTTTGTTCTTGCTCTTTTACCAACCGGAGTTGGTCTGAGTTTGAACTATCATGTTCTCGCCCTTTTACCAACCGAAGTTAGTCTGAGCTTGAACTATCGTGTTGTTTTTACTGTCGAGCAGCGTAGTGTTACACACACTAGTATTCCTCGAAAAACTTTCAACAAAAGGAGAGAAGATGGCAAAATATCATCGTTTTATTCATATTGATGGAACTGCTTTACATTTTACATCACTGATAATACTTGCGTAGGTGTTCAGCATTCCATGCATTCTTAAATTCCTCTCCTTCTAGAGTCGTTATTCGGTAAGTTCCTGGTCGAACAACTTCTGTAACTCGGTAAGGTCCATGCCAGTGTGCTTCCAACTTATTGTGCTTCTGAATGACCTTCTTTGGCACGTAATCTCCTTCTTTTAAGTCGCATTTTTTCACCCTCTTGTTGTAGAACAGGGTTGTTCGTTGTTGATAAGCAGCATTCCTAATGGCTGCCTCTTCTCTAACTTCCTCGAGCATGTCCAAATCTAATCTCCTCATCAAGTCGCTGACTGGGGAATTTAAATTCAGCACTCTATGTGTTGGAAGACCCAACTCGACAGGTATTACGGCCTCGCTTCCAAATGCCAGCATATATGGTGATTCTCCAGTTGCTGCTCGGGGAGTTGTTCGGTAGGCCCATAATACTGATTGTAACTCATTAATCCAATTATCTTTAGCCTCGCTTAGCCTCTTCTTCAAACCATTTAGTAATGTTTTGTTCGTCACTTCTGTTTGTCCATTACTTTGAGGATGTCCTGGTGCTGAATGAACCTTCAAAATGTTTGACTGATGACAATAGGCGACAAACTCCTCGTTATCAAATTACGTTCCATGGTCTGTGATGAAGGCATGAGGGAGACCATATCGGCAGATGATGTTCTTCCAAACGAATTGGTACACCTTCTCGTATGTCATATCAATCAGAGGCTCAGCTTCTACCCACTTAGTAAAATAATCCACTGTGACCACGAGGTACTTGAATCTTCCTCGGGTCGTTGGCAGTGGTCAAACCAAATCAATTCCCCACATGGAAAATGGCCAAGGGGAAGTTATGGGTGTCAACAATGCTTGTGGAGTTCTTCGGATGGAGGAAAAACGTTGGCATTTATCACATCTCTTAGCATAGGCTATACAATCAGCCCTCATCGTTGGCCAGTAGTATCCCTGCGTCATTACCCTTTGCAAACGTGTTCGACCTACTACATGGGCTCCACATGACCCTTCATGGATCTCTTCAATCAATTCTTTCACCTCGGAGGGATGTACACATCTTTGCAAACCTGCCATAATTCCTCGCCTATACAAAACACCACTAGTTAGTACATACCGAGCAGCTTTAAACTTCAATTTCTTGGCAGCGATCTTATCCTCCGATAATTCTCCTTCCTCAACATATGCCCTGATGGGATTCATCCAAGATGGTCCTAAATCAAGAGTAATAATATTCATTGTCAGGTCTTTATTTATGCTTCGACTTTCTAATACCTCAATTGGTATCGTTCTTCGCAGCTCGGTACGAGTAGCTGATGCTAGTCGGGCCAGTGCGTCTGCTTGTGCATTCTCCATTCTTGGTATTTTGATCAACTGAATGGCATCAAATTCTGCCAACAACTCCATCGCTTTTGCATGATACTTGACCATTAATTCTCCTTTAACAGCATATGTTCCCATCATCTAATTCACAATTAATTGAGAATCACTGAATACCATCACTTGTTCCGCTTCCATAATCTTTGCTAAATTAAGACCTGCTATCAAGGCTTCATACTCAGTCTCATTATTGGAGGCTTTAAATTGGAATCGTAAGGCATATTCCATGTCAATCTCGTCTGGGATGTTCAAAACAATCCCTGCTCCACAACCTGTTGTGCAAGATGACGCATCTACATATAATCTTCATGTAGGTAACTCGTCTTCAAATTTCTTATCTGACAGAGTTCCTCGGTGAAATATTTGTTGTTTCCTTTCATCTTCTCTTGATATTTCTCGCTCCTCGTCGATCATCTCTTCTCACCCTTTTACCAACCGGAGTTGGTCTGAGCTCGAATTTGATGATCCTTTTACATCCACAAGCCCTTTTACCAACCGGAGTTGGTCTGAGCTTATGTCTGTTGATCCTGTAACATCCACAGGTTGATCAGCGAGCAACTTTTGTTCCTCGGGGGTATCAGGATATGTAAATTCTGCTATAAAGTCTGCTACATCTTGCCCTTTTAGTGATGCTCTGGGTTCATACACAATATCATATTCACCGAGCTCTATTGCCCAATACATCAGTCTCCCTGATTTTTCTGGCTTATGAAGGGCTTGTCTCAAGGGCATGTCAGTATACACGACGACGGTATGGGCCTGGAAATATGGCCTCATTCTTCTACTTGCCTCAATTAATGCCAATGCCAATTTTTCCAGCTTTGGGTACCTGATCTCTGCACCTCGAAAAGCCTTACTTGTGTAATAAATTGGATTTTGGACTCTATTCTCCATTCTGATCAATGTCGAGCTGGCTGCATTCTCTGATACTGCCAGGTACAAGTACAACTTTTCTCCCATTACTGGCCTGGCCAACAGTGGAGGTGCTCCCAAATATTTCTTCAAATCTTGAAAGGCTTTTTCACATTCATCATTCCACTCGAAAGTTTTCTGAAGTGTTTTAAAGAATGGGAGGCATCTATTAGTTGCTCAGGATACAAATCTTTTGAGCGCTGCAACTCGTCCTGTAAGACTCTGCACCTCTTTCTTCGTCGTGGGAGATCGCAATCCTAGAAGAGCTTTGATCTTTTCTGGATTCGCCTCAATGCCTCACTGGTTGACGATGTACCCGAGGAACATTCCTTCTCGTACTCCAAAGGTGCACTTCGTCGGGTTGAGCTTCATTTGGTATTTATCCAGTTGATCAAAGGTTTGACCTAAGTCAACTAGATGATCAGCAGCTTTTTTGCTCTTTGTCAGCATATCGTCGACATAGACCTCCATATTGCAACTGATTTGTTGGGCAAAAACCTTGTTCATCAGCCGCTGGTATGTCGCTCCTGCATTTTTCAAACCAAAAGGCATAACATTTTAATAATAAGTTCCCCTAGGGGTAATAAAAGAAGTACTTTCCCTGTCTTCAGGTTTCATTTTGATCTGGTTGTAGCCAGAATAAGCATCCATGAAGCTGAGTAGCTCGTGTCCTGAGGTAGCATCAACTAGTTGATCAATTATGGGCAATGGAAAGTGATCTTTTGGGCATGCCTTGTTGAGATCGGTGAAATCAACACACATTCTTCATTTGTTGTTTTTCTTCTTTACCATCACCACATTTGCTAACCGGTCTGGATATTTCACGTCTTCAATGAATTGAGCTTGCTGGAGCTTCTCGACCTCCTCTTGTATAACTTGATTCTTCTCGGGACTAAATACTCTTCTTCTCTGCTTTACATGCTTGATCTCCTTGTTCACATTGAGCTCATGGCATAATAAGTTTGGATCTATTCCTGGCATGTCTTCATGACTCCATGCAAAAGTTTTCTTTCTGTTTCTCAAGAAAGTTATCAACTCCTCTTTTATAGAAGCATCCAACGTCGAACCTATCTGGGTTATTCGTTCAGGGTGCTCGTCGTCCAGAATAACATTTTCTGTAGATTCCACCACATGTCCTTTTACAAGTTGGGATTCATCTCTGGGATCCAGTGTTTCAATTTCTGTACATTCGTCCACCTGGTAGGTAGTAGTCTTTTTCCTTGACTCTTCAAGCTCTTCTTGCTCGGCAGACGAATAATAGCATTCCCGAGCTACTTTTTGATCACCTTTCACAACTCCTACTCCAAAATTTGTTGGGAATTTTAAGTACTGATGTACTGTAGATGGAACTGCTTCGAACTTCTTCAAACCAACTCTTCCCATGATAATGTTGTAAGCTAATTGCACATTCTTATCCATCACAAAGAAGCGTATTCTTTCTGTTCGACAAGAAGGCCAAGTTCCAATGAATATATCTAACTTGATCTTCCCAAGTGGAAAAACTTTCTCGCCAGCAAAACCCAGGAGAGGTCTGTGATAAGGCTCCAATTGAGATAACTTTAAATTTAAACTGTCAAAGCATGAGTAAGAACATGATATCTACCAAACTACCATTATCAACGAGAACCCTTGAAATCATTACTTCGTTCATCCTTATTTTGATCACCAAAGGGTCGTCGTGAGGGTAAAGAACACCTGCAAGGTCGTTTTTTGAAAAACCAATGACCAGCTTCTCTTTGTTTATCTTCCTCGGGCGATCTTCCTCAGTAAAATTTATCCGTTGAATGTATGAGCAAGCCTGAGCCTCACCAAGGTAAGCTTTTCTTTCTGCAGTAAGATCTCCTCCTCCTGCATCTCCGCCTGTAATAACATTACAATCAAATGTTCCGAAACATATTGAAAATACCTCGCGTTCTGGTTGCCTTGGCCTTTTCGGAATATCGGGGTCATCCTCTGTATCATCTTCATGATCCCTCTTCTTCTTCTCCTCTGCTCGATGACGAGATCTAGACCTCTCTCTAGTTCGGTCATTATTTCTTCTTTCACCTCCCCAATCAACATACTTTGCTAGCTTCACTCTTCGGATGAGTGTTTCAATCTCGTTCTGAAGAGCTATGCAATTTTTGGTCATATGGTCATGATCCTTATGGAACTCGCAATATTTCTCCCTATTCCTCGTGTCAGGGTCTGACCTCAGTTTCTTTGGCCACTTACTTCCTCGTTGTTCTTAATTTCTTCCAAGACATGATTAATACCCATTTTCAAAGGAGTATAATTATCAAATTTCTTCAGGACTTCCCATGACGACTTATTATTCTTGGAATGCTTGTCACCGCCATTGCCCTTATGCTCTTTCCTCTTGGATTTGTCGTCTTCCACCTTGGTTTCTTTATCCATATTCTTCTTCGCAGCCATAGCCTCCTCGGTATTCATGATTTTGGACGCTTTTGCCATCAACTCTGATATAGTCGTAGGTGGAGCTTTGGCCAAAGTGTAATACAACTTGTTAGGCAACAACCCACTCATCAAGGCGGTGATTGCTGTCTTTTCTTCATAATCTATGACTTCCAGCTTCTCGTTATTGAAACGAGTTATGTAATCTCTAGTACTCTCATCAGATTTTTTGTCTAACACTTAACAAGTGTGCTACTCGTTTTACTGGCTTTGCTCCAAAATAGAAATTGCCAATGAACAACTCGGCTAACTGAAAGAAAGTTGAAATCTTACCCCGAGGAAGATTATTGTACCATATCTGGGCAGATCCAATAAGAGTTCCTGAAAATGCTCTGCATCTCATCTCGTCGGGAACAGCATAGATGTTGGCAGCAGCTTGATATTGCTCTATGTGAAGAACATGATCTGTCTTTCCATCATACTTGGGAGTCACCACAGGTGCTTTAAATTTCGACGGGGTAGGAAAATCCATAATGGCCTGGACAAAAGGTGTCCCTTGAACAAAATTTCGTTGTAGGGGATTCTTTGCCTTAGCCATTTCTCCCAATCTATCCTCTAATCGCTGAATGGACCCTTTCCACGCATCATTTCCTTCCTCGGGCCTATCAGTTCGAGCAATTGACTGTTCTGAAGTGGCCTCCTGAGATCTATCTTGACGAGCAACTGGTCGTGATTGTGCTGATCCTTCTCTTAGAACTGATGGTTGTCGAAAACTCCTCGACATGGTCTTAGGTGGACTCTTATTCCTCCTAGGGCCTAATCAGTTGAAAGGAGATGCCCTGCTCAATCTTTCCAAAGCACTGGGTCTCTCTGGAGAGAGAGTGATACGTTGCTCAGTATCTGTAGCCCGTATTGATGAAGTTCGCCCAGGTTGATAAGAAAAATCATTAGATTCCTCATTACGATACGCATCTGTACGCCTGGATCGTGAAGATAGTATATAGGTTTGTCTCTAACCACTTCGTTGTCCCGAATGTGCAGGTGCACCGCCATGAAGGGTCTGTATGAGTTGTCACATTATCTCTTGCATGGCGATTTGTCCTTGAGCCAGATTTATCATAATTCTAGCCAGATCTGGAGGTGTAGAGGGATTTGGAGGATTTCCAGCATTTCCAGCGTTTCGATTGCTGGATTCCGGATTATCTGCCATTGATGATGAATGATTTTTGGTGAAAAACGATAACAACAGTCGTTTCCCACAGACGGTGCCAATCTGTTGATGTAAAAAATTAGATTTGCTTCTAATTATTTAATCACAGATAAATGTAAATGAGACAAAGAATTTTAAAGTGGTTCAGCCTTATAAGAATGGCCTACGTCCACTGTTTCTATTATTGCCAAGTGTTTTGTAATTCTCGATATGTAATTCTATTCAGAAATTTCGGTCCCTTTGAATGAGGGTGATATAAGGTATTTATAGCCTTTAGGCTGTACATGTGAAAGGGTAAGCAATTAATTCCCTTTAAGAGTATACGTCTGTATGATAAGCATTCAATGAATAGTTGAACTGTTGATTATCTGGAAATCAATGTTGTGGCCGAGATGCAGCTCGGACCGCCTTAGTTTCTCGTTGTTCACGAGTTCCTCGGAGCGTAGGAGTTCCTCAGAGTATTAGAATTCCTCGGAGTATTAGAGCTCCTTGGAGTATACTTGTTGCTCGGAGTGAGTCTGACTTGGTCGGGGAAATAACCTTCCTCATTGTTATTGTGCCACGTAGATCAACACGTGTCTTCTTATGATTCGTCTTTATCAGCATATTAATTTTTGGTATCAACAGTTGGATTCCACCATATCCAATAGGAAATTCGGTAAGGTAAAGATCTCAGGTGGCTGGGAAAATTGAACTTGCTGACGAGAGCTAGAAATAAATAGTGCGAATTTCATAAAGACTATGGCCATAATATAAATCATTTCAAAGAATTAAATAAAAAAAATTGAAGAGATGATAAAAAGGGGAAAGCTATCGAAGCATATTGATAATGGTGGTCGGCCAATTCCAAAAGAAGGCAAAGGTAGGAGACGTTCAGAGTTGCCCTATCGGAGTGGGACTGACAAGAAAAGGGTGATGGACGATGATTTAGACCTCCCTAAAAAACCCAAGGAACCCATTCATGATGTCGATCTGATAGCATTCGACTGTCACTTCATCACTGGAGGCGGAGCCAGTGGTGAAGAGGACCTAGTAGAAAGGAAGGTCTACCTCAACGAAGCCCAGTCATGCAAATAATCGCATGTCTACTTAACATCAAGCTCCAACAACATGCCACGAAAGGTAAACGAAGACAAGCTAATCGTCGACTTCTCAAAAGATGACCTCTCAAGGATGTTATACCCCCGCAATGACCCTCTGGTGGTCACTATGGTCATCCAAGAAGGGCGTGTATCAAGGTTCCTAGTAGACAATGAAAGCTCCGCCGACCTAATGTTATACAACTATTATAAGAAGCTAAAATTAAAGGACATGGAACTCACGCCCTACCATTTGCCGCTAATTGACTTTTCAGGTGAAAAGGGTGTATCCGTTAAGGACTATAGAACTAGAAGTTATGGTCGACATTTGGCCGATCAGTCGAATAGAGAAAGTACGGCTCTTTGCCCTCAATAAAAAATATGCTCTCATCCTATAATTTTATTTTCATAAGGGTCGACTTGAAAAAATTCAAAGTTATCGCATCTACCGTGCACCGGTGTATGAAGTTTCCAACCCACTTTGGGGTAGGCATCGTAAAGGGCAATTAGAAGGTGGCGCACGAATGTTACTTCATTTCGGCAGACCAGGAAGAACAAAAGAAGCTGAAGGCCACTTACCATATCAAGACCATAGACCCCCGAGACGAGGAAATCTGGTGAAAGGGTAGCCTATCGAAGAGATCGAGACAGTCCCACTCGATAATATCCACCCAGATAGAACAGTATAAATCGGGTCATCATTGGATTCCCTCTTAAGGAAGGAGCTCATCAGTTTCCTATAATAACGCAAAATAGGGTTAGCTTGGAACCACGAGGACATGTTGGGTATAGACCCCGATTTCCTATGTCACGAGCTAAATGTGATGTCGGATGCCAAGTCGGTCAAACAAAAACAAAGAGTTTTTTATGCCAGCAAAAATCAGGCTATTATCGACGAAGTCCTCAAACTGCAGCAATCCAACTTCATTGAAGTCATCTACCCAGAGTGGCTTGCCAACATCATCATAGTGCGGAAGATAAATGATAAGTGGAAGATGTGCGTCGATTTCACTGACTTGCACAGAGCTTGCCCGAAAGACTTCTTCCCACTCCCGAGAACTGATGAGCTTATCGATGCCACAGCAGGCCACCAGCTGCTCAGTTTCATAGAGCATATTCAGGCTATAACCAGATCCGAATGAAGCCCTCGGACAAAGTAAAAACTTCCTTTATAACCCATCGAGGCACCTACTGTTACAATGTCATGTCGTTCGGTCCTAAGAACGCGAATGCTACCTACCAGAGATTGGTTAATAAAGTCTTTGAGGACCAAATAGGGGTTAATATGGAAGTCAACGTGGATGACATACTTATTAAGAGTAAAGTGGCCACCGACCACATCAGAGACCTTAGCCATACTTTCAACAAATTAGAGAAATATCAGACGAAGTTGAATCCTATAAAGTGTATCTTCAGAGTAAAGAAAGGGATGTTCTTAGGTTTTTTCGTAAACCAACGAGGAATCGAAGCCAACCCTGATAATATCTAGGCACTTCTCAATATGACTTCCTCGACAATGAAGAAGGAGGTACAAATACTAACCGGGCATGTTACATCACTCAACAGGTTCGTCTCAAGAGACACTAACAAGTGCTTGCCCTTTTTTAAAGTGTTACGAAAGTCTTTTGAGTGGAATGATGAGTGCGAATAAGCATTCATTGAGCTGAAGCAATATATAGGCTCCTCTCCCCTCCTCTCGCGACTTATCAAAGGAGAAACGCTTTACTTATAACTCGCGGTATCCGAGTTCGTCGTTAGTTCAACGTTGTTAAGGACAGAGGAAATGGTTCAAAAACCTATTTATTATATAAATAGAGCCTACCAAGGGGCCGGAGTTTGATATCCACAAATGGAAAAGCTCTACCTCGCAGTAAAGGGAAGCCTCACGAAGAATGAGGCCATACTTCCAGGCTTACACCATAGTTATATACACTGACTTACCACTGCGACAAGTCCTGCACAAGCCTGAAAAGTCTAATAGGCTCATGGCATGGGCAGTGGAACTAGGCGCGTATGATATTCGGTATGAGCCGAGGACCACAATAAAGGGAAGGTACAGGAAGACTTCATTGATGAATTCACTTACGATTCAAAATCGACGGAGCGGACTCCTCCGGGAGAGAGATCTACCCCTGGTTACAAACCAACTTGCTTGGAAGAAACCACGAGCATAGGAAACCAGGATCAGACTCCTCAAGGAGAGAGCTCTACCAAAGGAGAAAAGGGACTACATGACAAGTCACGTTGGATCTTTAAGTGCAAAAAAATAAAGGAAGGCTACTTCACCCCGAATTTCTCAATATGGAAGTTATATGTTGATGGGTCATCATGTTTGACAGCGAGTGGCGCTAGCATCATACTCACCATGCTAGATGATACATATGTGTAATATACCTTACACTTCCAATTTGAAGCCTCTAACAATGAGGGAGAATGCAGGGCCTTAATCGCAGGGCCCGGCCTAGCAGCGTCCCTGGGCCCCGAGCATATTGCAGCACATAGTGACTCTCAACTGGTCATCAACTAGATATATGGGGTATATGAATCTAGGTAGGAGTCCGTGGAAAGGTACATGTAAATAGTTTGGTAGAGGTTAAGTGGATTCACAGAAGCGAAAGTATTAAGAATCCCTAGGTTGGAAAACATACGAGCAGAAGCGTTTTCCAGATTATCTTCGGGAACTAGAACATTATTGAGAAGGACCATACCGATCGAAGTGCTGGAACAGAGGAGCATCAAGGCACCACTCCACGTAGCAAAGATAAACATGGGACGTTCCTGGATAGATCTCATAAGGGCATATATTAAAGAAGGAAAGCTTTCGACAGATTCACACGAAGCTAGAAAGCTACGTTATAGGGCAGCCCAATATGTTTTGGAAGCAGGAGTATTGTATAGGAGAGGGTACACCATTTCACTTCTGAAATATGTTCATCCACAAGATGTTAATAAGATCATCAATGATAAGAGAATAGCAACCCAAGAGTATTACTAGATAACCAAGAAGGCAGATTATGTAGATTACGCGGGAAGATGTGATAAGTGTCAACGATTTGCAAAGAACAACCGTTCCCCAGGGGGTTTTATTAACTCCGATTGTATCACCTTGGCCGTTATCCATATGGGGTAAGACCTTTTCGGACCTCTACCAAGAATGAAAGGGCGATACAAAAACCTTGTTGTGGCAGTAGACTACTTTACTAAGTTGGTGGAAGCTGAGCCCCTGGTAAAAATGCCATATAAGAGGGTTTTCCGATTTATCTGGAAGATGATCATATGCCGCTATGGCATGACTTTTGCATTTATCACTGATCACTTCACACAGTTTGGCAACCAAGACTTCGAAGACTACTTCACCAGATCCAAGATTTGAAAGCGACACTCAGCACGCGGACATCTATAGTGCAACGAACAAACAGAAGTCACCAATAGGACGATCTTACACGGAATAAAAAAATAATCTTGACAAGTCAAAAGGCAACTGTATTAATGAGCTTCATAGCGTACTTTGGGTGTACCGAACCATTCCACGAACTGCTACTAGGGAAACACCATATATACTCGATTTCAGCACGAAAGCAGTTATCCCCACTAAAATAGGACTCCCTAGTCACAGAGTCCTCAATTTTGATTCCCTAGTAAGCAATTTGGAAAGAAGGTTGGACCTCGACCTGGTGGGGGAAGTCAAGGAAGACGCAATATTGCATGTTATCGCCTATCAACGGAGGGTGGCATGCTACAACAATCACCGGGTAAAAATAAGCATCCTTAAAGAAAGAGATTATGTTCTCACGAAGGTAATACAAAAGACCAACAAGCTAGAGCCTAACTGGCACGGACCATATAGAGTAACCAGTGTCGTTAGGTTGGGAACTTATCGAATTGAGACTTTGGAGGGTGAACAATTCAATAATCCCTGGAATTCGAAACATCTTAGGAAGTATTATCAGTATCCAGATAGTTATTTAATTTATATAGCAAGAACCAATTCGATTAAGCATTATTTAAATTAATAATAAAATGAAGTTTGTTCTCTCGTTCCATAAATTTTCGTGCATATGGATCATACTTGTATGACAAGCATAAACTGCGACCTCATTGGTCATGAACGAAGTGGTCGACTGCATATACAATCTCACAGATCGCGAATAATGTGGTTAGTTGATACCTATACGACCTCACGGGTCGCGAACAGTTAATTATCTCAACCCCTTGAGTTTTACCAAACCCTTGTATGACTTCTCTAGTCACGAACAAGGTAGTTGATTACGTTTGATGTACCCTTCGGATCATAATACAATGTGGTTGACTGATACCTATACGACTTCACGGGTCGGGATAGTTAAGTAACTCAACCCCTTGAGTTTTACAAAACCCTTGTATGACTTCTCCAATCACAAATGGGGTAGTTGATTACATTCGATGTATGACCCCACGGGTCACAACACAATGTGGTCAGCTTATACTTGTATGATCTTATAAGTCGCGAATAATTATAATTGCGTTACCATCTAGCGTTAGTGTACAACCTTATAGGTTATCCGAGCAGAAATATTTCAATCAACATTTTCAGTTAAGCACTAAGATGATTAACAAACCAAGCCGCATTATAAACAGACGAAAACATAGTAAAGATCATACCAAAAACAAATATTCAAAGTCACAAAATCCAATAACAAGCATAAACTTGAATTACAGAAGTAAACACAAAAAGTCTATCAATTCGGGCACTAGCAAGTTGGGCATCACCTGAAGCATCCTATATCTTTGACTCACTTGAGTCTATATTATATAGGTGCTTTTCTAGTTTGGTAATAGTGACAATATTTTAGTCATAACCTAGTTTACCAAAAACCTCATACTCTACATGATATTTCCTCTATTAGTCTCAAAGGTATAATACCAACACTGCACCTAGGATTGAATTTCTATGTTGCATTCATATTAATTTAGGTGTGTGAGTATTAATTCCCATTAAAATAATTTCTTAATAATTTTGGGGATTTTTAAATATATTTTAGGAATTTATAAACATTTTTAAAACATTTAAAAATTGGTTTTAAAATATTTTGGGACTATTTGTAAATTCTTTTATCTCTTTAAAACTTTGGTTGGGCTGAATCTGAAAGCGGCAACGAAATGTGTGGTACAAAATGGAATTTTCTAAACTTCAAAAACACGCATTTTATTGTTAATCTTGGCCTTACACGTGTTGATGTTATACCGGTTAAATTTATGTTTCTTTACACTCTCCGTCTTAATAATCATTCCTGGTCGTTCGATCGTTGTCAATCTACGGCCTGCATGTATTTGTATCAATCCTTGTGACACCTAAGTGGACCAGTGAACGCACATTTAAATGTGGTGTGTTTTCAGCCCTAAGATTTACATTATTTAAGCCAGATCAATCTTAGTCGTTGTTTTGCCTCAAACTTCCACACCCTTCCATCCAGTAGTATAAATAGATGCCATAGGGTTAACGTTTACGATCTTTTGATCATCTCAAAGTTGAGAGAGAGAGAGAGAGAGAGAGAGAGATTAGAACTCGTACCCAAACCCTAGAAAATTTTCTTCAGAAAACTTACCCAGTGATTTTGAGAGTTGTTCCAATCGAAGAATCATTCCTCTCTAGTCCTTAATCTCTTGTCCAACTTGTCACAAGTTTGGATCTCATTTTCTCTGCATAGAAAGTGTAGATCTGATCTATTTGTGATATAAATCATGTAGATTTTCTTAAGCTGATTTTTTTTTCAAGAAATTCTTATTTTTTGGTTATTTTGATCTCAAAAGTTATTCTAAACCTATTACTAACAAATCTTTTTTTCTGTTTCAAGTTTTGAGAAAAACTGACTTCTATCTAGTTGAAGATCTTGAGACGTGTGTGTTTTCAAAGTTTATATTTCACGTTTCTTAATATAGAAGTGTATATATGTAAAAAGGAAGCATATGGGACCTTGGCTATTTTGAAAAGCAAGGTTGTCACTCGATCTGTGGAAAGAATAAAGATCAAAAGTCTAACGTTTTCAACAAACTGAGATTCAGAAATCCAAACTCATATTAGACAATATCTATAATTTGTAGGGAAAAATTTCGGTATAAAAGTGTGTGTGTTGCATGCATGTGTTAGGCACTTCACCACTTAAACTTTTCACACTACAACATTAAATAAATGTTGGTAGAGAGATTCTTGACTTTTAGAGTCAACGTAAAGCTAAAGGAGTAGGAGTTAAAAAGTTAGGAGAACAACTACAACATCAGAGCCTTCAAAGAAGCCAGAATTACCTAATAGAGTTGGAAAAAATTCTTGACTTAGATTATGTCTGATTGTGTGTTTAGTTTGTTATATAGCTTGTAATCTGTTTACTCTATTTTAGTGGATTTATCTTTTGAGGTGTAGAGATCTCCGTGGATGTTTCCCAATTAAGTGGGGTTTTACCACATTAAAATACCTATGTACTTGCATGTTTAATCTTCCTCTCATCCACTTCTGATTACGTGCTGATTTAGAATTTATTTAGTTTTGTTTTTTTCAAAACTTGGTCACCTAACGTGCTGATTTAGAATTTATTTAGTTTTGTTTTTTTCAAAACTTGGTCACATAACTGAAATATCTCGTTCATAACTTTTTATACACATTTTGTGTTAGTAATTGTTTTTTAAATAAAGGAGTTGCTCAAACAAACTGTTCGGAGCCATTTAAATTATCTTAAACCTTTTAAACAACTTAAGTGGCATTATTTTTTCAATTGTTATTAGAGCATTGGTTTTATAAAATCATTTGTGATCCTGAGTCTCTTAAATTGTTTTTTTTCATAACAAAACAATGGCCGAGAAATTTGAGAGATTAGGTAACCTATCCAGACCCCCACTCTTTGATGGAACCAACTTATCTTACTGGAAAGTGAGGATGGTTGCTTTCATCCGAGGAACATTGGGAGACGACGTCTGGGATGCTATTGAAAATGGATACACTTTTCCTACTAAACTAGCCGCAGAAGTAAGTACTGTGATGATTAGGAAACTGCTAAATGAATTCACTAAAGAAGAGAAACAAACCTCCCTTAATAATAAAGGGAAAAATGCCATATTTATGTCTATCAATGAACATGAATTCAAGAGGATATCTTTATATACTACCTCTAAGGAAGCATGGGACACTCTAGTGACTGCACATGAAGGAGACACACGTGTTAAGGATGCTAAAATCCAAATGTTAATCCATCAGTGCAACACTTTGGTTATGACTGAGACTGAGTCATTTGATGACTTCTACATTATATTAACAGACATAGTGACTAAGCTGCATGCTAATGAAATTATCTATGATAGGAAGGAAATTGTTTCTAAAATTTTAAGGTCACTTCCACAAAAAATTGATAATAAGCGCTATTCCATTGAGGAGATGGGTGATCCAAACTTAACATCTGAACTCCTCAGTAGCAAGCTAAGGACAGTGGAAGTGGAATTAGAGTTTAAGAAATAATTAAGTCAGACTCAAAATAAACAATCTAGTTTGAATCTTGTCTTCTCCTCTAAGTTAACCAAACCTGAGTTCAATTTGACTGATATTGATTTAGACTCTGATGAGGACTATAATTTAGGCAATTTGGATAATCACATTGCCCTAATGTCTAAATAGTTTAAGAAAATTTTGAAATTTTGACATAAAGTTGCAAACAGACAAGGCAAACCTGCTTATTCAAAGTTCTCTAATAATAGGCCTCATGAGAAAAGACGAGACAAACATCAGACTGATAATCGAAACAAACCTGGAAAAGACCTAAAAAATATTGAGTGTTTTAGATGTGGGAAATTAGGACATATGGAAAATGATTGTAGAGTCAACTTGAATAATAATAACAAAAACAATAGGGCTAATTTGTGCAAGACCTGTGATGACTCAAGTGAATCAGAACTGATGAGCCTGAGGCATCTAATTCTTTTGACCCCTGTATGTCATTCTTTGTCAAAATCATCTACATTGATGAGCCTATGACTAATACTGGATCTGATGGTAGTATCTCTAACCATTCTATGTTGAATGATATTGTTCTTAATGGTTTATCTGCTTTATTACTGGAGATTTCTAGTAGTAGTTCTAATATCGTGCGTGTGAGTCAAAGGGAACGTTCTATTGACGATGATAATGTGTGTGCGAGTTCTAAAAATTAATCGCTAGGGGACACTATACACTTAGTGAATTCGACAATGAGGACCTCCCTGATATTCACATACTATAAACGAAAAACCTCAAGAAGAGTACTAAACTTGAAAAAGTCGTCAATGACCTTACCCAAAAAATGGAAGTCCAAAGCCAAATGATCAAACGGAATGCTGAAGAGTACACCTCTCAATGTCTAGATCATGAGAATTAGACTAAAATTTTTGCTCAAAAAATCAAGGAAATTTCTGAATCAAATGAAATTCTGGAAAAGAAATATAAAGGGACGTTGTTAGAATTAGAACAAACTAAAGAAAAGGCATCAACAGTCTTAAAAAATATTGCAAAATTTGAAAATAACTCAAACTGTTTTGAAGACTTTATTGCTGAAAGTAAAACCAATTCTGATGACAAAAGTGGAATAGGATTTTTCCCCAGTACTAACAAACAAACAAAAAATCTTAAAACTATTAAATTTGTGTCCGGTGGCAATAGACCTATTGAAACCTGTCCATATTTTCAAGCCATGAAAAATGACTTTGATTTGAAACAACAAAAGATAGACATTGGTGAGGCTAGTACCTCTAAGCTTAATGTTGAACATAAATCCAAATACGCCTGTCCTCCCATAAGAAAATGAGAATCATCTTTCCAACATGTGTCCCCCATAAATAAAGCTAGAGTCCAACCTTTAGGAAACTCATGTTTAATAGCTTTCCTAAGGATATGCCTCCTATGAGCCATCTTTATTGCTTATATTGTGATGTTTATGGACATTATGTTGATAGATGTTTTTCTAAACGTCTATATGAACCCATTTTTAGTTCACTTGTCTATCATAATTTCAACTACTCTAGGAAAGGCAGAAATAAATATATTCTTCCTAGACAACCAGATAAGAACTCTAACTATCGTAATATGAAGAAAAGATCTAGTACTAAAAGATCATCAACAAGAGGAAACCCTAGATTCATGCCTAAACCAAATGCTCGGAAATTTGAGAAAAAATAATTTGCACAAAAATCTTTTAAAGAAAAGCCTAATGCTCATAAATTTTACCTTATTCAAGCTAATAAGCGCAAAAGTTTAAAAACTAGAGCAATTTGGGTTAGGAAAGATGAATTAAGACCCCAGATGAAATGTAATATCGTGATCAGTGCTTTGAAAGCTGAGCACACAGCATCTCGATGGTATGTAGATTCAGGATGTTCTAAGCATATGACTCGGGATGATACCAAAATTTCAAATAAAACTAGCTACTCCGGAGGTAAATTTTTATTTGGAGATGGAGTATCAGCCCAGATCATTAGTAAAGGGACTCTTCATGAAAAAAGGTTACCTACTTTATAAGATGTTCTTCTCGTAAAAGGTCTAAAAGCAAATTTACTTAGTATATCACAATTTTGTGACTCTAACCATACTGTCACATTTTCAAAGAATAATTGCAAAATTTTAAATGAAAATGGTGACTGCATTATTACAAGCCTTCGTAATCCGAATAATTGTTACACAGTTAATCCAAGTAACGAGGTTTGTAACATTGCCAGAATGGATGACAATGAGATTTGGCATAAACGGTTGGGCCGCATAAATTTTGATAGTCTTGATAAACTGTGTTCTCAAGAAACAGTTAGAGGTCTTACTAAGATAAATCCTACATCAAACATTATTTGTGGGACAGAAGGAAAAATAGTTAAGTCTGCACACAAGATAGTCAAAGATGTATTGACTTCTAAACCTCTATGACTCATTTATATGGACCTAATGGGTCCTGCTAGAACGGTTAGTCGATGTGGAAATAGTTGCATCTTAGTGATGGTCGATGATTTTACCGAGTTTACTTGGATAGATTTCCTTAAACAAAAGTCCAACGCCTTTCAAGTATTTCTAAAAATTCTTCTACGTATTAAGAACGAAAAGGATAGTCAAGTAAATCGTATTCGTAGTGATCGAGGTGGAGAGTTTAAAGACTTAGGAGTAACGGAATATTGTACCTATAATGCACATCAACATGAATTTAGTGCTCCTAAAACCCCTCAGCAAAATGGTATAGCTGAAAGAAAGAATAGGATTATTCAAGAAATGGCATGAGTTATGATTCATGCCAAAAGCCTTCCTAAGTATTTTTGGGTATGAGCTATTAGGACTTCCTGCCACACCATAAATCGTGTCTACCTTAGAAAACATACCAAATAGACTCCTTACGAACTATAGTACGACAAGAAACCTAACATAAAGTATGTTAGAACCTTTGGCAGTGTGTGTTACGTATGTAAGGACAGAGAGCATTTGTCCAAATTCAAAACAAGAGGTAATAAAGCCATCTTCTTAGGTTACTCTCCTAATAGTAGAGCATATCCTGTCTATAATATTTGAACCAAAACCCTCATGGAATCCATTAATATGATTGTTAGTGATACTAATGTTGAGAGTAAACATTGTCACACGCTAGGTTTTCAAAAATAAAACAAATGCGACTGGGATGGTCATTAGAAATAAGGCTAAATTAGTTGCCTAAGGCTACTCTCAAATTGAAGGAATAAATTTTGAGGAAACATTTCCACCAGTAACTCGCCTTGAATCTCTTCGTCTACTCCTTGCAATAGCTTGTTATTTCCAATTCACTCTCTACCAAATGGATGTGAAATCTGCGTTCCTAAATGGTATTCTAACTGAGGAAGTCTATGTAGAACAACCAAAAGGTTTATTGACTCTCACCATCTGAATCACGTTTTTAGATTGAAAAAAGGTCTTATATGGTCTAAAACAAGCACCCCGTGATTGGTATGATCGACTGTCTACCTTTTTATTAAAAAACGGCTTTAGGAGAGGTGGTAATGATCCAACTCTATTTGTTAAACATTTTGACAAAACTGTTGTTATATCCCAAGTCTACGTAAATGATATCATCTTTGGATCTACATCCTTAATAGAAGTTGAAAATGTTAAACAAAAATGTATTTAACCTTTTAATTTAATATATTGATTTTGATGATTCCAAACATATATTTATTAAGTACTATGTAATTACTTCTCAATTTATATTATATATAATATTTTTGTTTTATTTGTATACTCACTATTATTAGATGTATAACTATTACTATATATATAGTAGTTATTATATATTACTTTATACATATAACTATTACTATATGTGTTCCATGTATATTATATATATATATATATATATATATATATATATATATATATATATATATATATATATATATATATATATATATATATATATTTTGGAAGGGTTTATTTTTATATATCTATAAATTCTTTATATATCATTTAGTTATATTATATTATATATGTTATGAGATGTATAGTTTTGTGCATGATATTATATTGAATTTATTCCATGTAGTTGTCTTATCTCACCATTTATGTAGATCCCATAATTTGCATGACATGTCCTAAAGAACGTAAGTTGTTTTTGCTTTCTTTGTTTGGAGCCATATGCATGTGTAACTTTTACAATTTGTTTATTAATACATACATATATTATTATTATATAAAAATATTTTCTCTCATAATATTATACGTATAATTTTTTGTATATTTACTTTACTTTGTACATTTTATCTTTTAGCTATATTATAAATTTATTAGATTTCATGTGCTATATTTTAGATACAAATAAAAAGACCAGTTATTACACATTTTTAATATATATTGCTTTATACTTTTTTTACTATCTGTATATAGTTTTTATTTTATAATGCATAAAATTATTAAGAAATATTTTTTATATTATTTATAATTAAATAGCAGTTACGTTTTATTGTATTTTTATTTAGTTATAATAACTTTTTGTCACATATTCACGCTTTTTATTTATATATATATATATATATATATATATATATATATATATATATATATATATATATATATATAAATCTGTTATTATATAAATAAGCGTTTTGTTCCATCTTTTATAACTAACCTTTTGTAAATAATTTTATTGTCCTAGCAGTTCCTCTATGCATGTTTTGTTAGTTGCTTTAGTACTCTTTGGACAAAATTGACATCCATTGCTTGAGCCTCACAAAATCTTACTTGAAAGTTTTTTTTCTTTCAATTGTCAGCCTACTCAAACATATACCACACTCCATCTAAATGTCAATCAACATCTCTTGGCCCCACACTAAAATCAGCTCTCATATCATATCTTTGGGCAGATTTTCTAAACGTTTTTTTTTACTTAAAAAAATATATTATCTTTTTAGCCTTTATCATCTATTTTCTTGGTGACATAATAATATTTGTATATGTGTCTTACTCTTTATATATATCATTCTCAAATAAAAAAAATAAAAAAAAAATTATTTACGTTTTTTTTATTAAACCGAAAACTAATTTTTATTACGTATATTTAAAATGTTTTTTTTTACATAAAATAGATAAATGTTTTTTTTGAAAATAATATTATATATATATATATATATATATATATTTCGGTACATCTAAAATATCAATGTATTTTTTTTACAAATATACTTACTGTTTTTATATATGTTTTCATTTATACATATTTTTTTTGTGTCAATCTTTATAAGATTTTTTATAACTTGGAAAGATAAAATTTTATTGTTGTTTTAAAAGTTTCTATTTATATAGTTATATAATCATAAAGTTTGTATAACAGTTGAATTCATCTAAGTCATTTTTTTCATGAAGTTCGAATGAAATCTTCTACATAGGTTTGTGCCTTTTACATTCAAAGGACAAAAGCTTTTGTGAGTTGTAGATTATTTTGATACTATTTCTCTTAGAGCAACCCTTATGGGTAATGCAAACGTGTATATTTGCGGTATTTATGTATGCTGTGGGTAGTGTAAAATGCCATATATACACTCTGATAAGCTAAAAAATAACAAATTTAGAATTGAACTAGGTGGTTTTTTGTGGGACCCACTGCCTAAACGGAAGATCATGTTACGCGCAAGAAATAAAAAAAAAAAAGTTAAAGCGGAACATCATGTTCCGCGGAAGCCTATCCTCATTTCCTCTATTCCAACTCCCCCCCCCCCCCCCCCCCACAAATTATTCCAACAGCTCTATTTATTCAACGACTATTTTTTTTTTATATAAATAGCAGGTTTAAACCTATCTAGTATCTTCATTTCCATTTAGAATTTAACCTTCATTTCCATTTAGAATTTTATTCGAAACAGTCTCTAGTCTCTAATATCTTCATTTAAATTATTATCAAATATTTTTTTTATAGCAATTTTATAATAATTTTTTTACCAAAAAATATTATAAAATTTATATGTTTGCATTAATATATTTTGTGATTATTTTACAATGGTTCGAGGTCAAAATCTGTCTCAACACGACGATGAAGTATTATGCACCGCTTATGTAAATCAAACAAATGATGGTTTACGAGGAACTAATCGACCTAGCACATTATTTTGGGATGCGGTCGCCGAAGAATATAACACAACGGCGGGTATCACAGAACGTCGGACGGGCGCCAGCCTACAAACCTGGTACAGTAAAATTTCGAGGCACGTAATGTTATATGTTTCGAAATTGAAAGATGCATCGATGACAAATCGTGCTAGTGGGACTGTTAACACAGACTGGGTAAAATAACTTTTACCTTTTGTAATTTATTTTAAATATTATTTCTTGTAAATCAGTTGCTTGTGGAGTTAATAAAAATACATTGTCGTATTTTCTCAGGTTACTGCGGCTAATCTAGCATTCCAGCGAGAGGACAAGGGAAAATCATTTAATTTTGAAACTTGTTACCAAATTTTAAAAGAACTCCACAAATTTCAACTTTCCCAAACTTTTTTAGACTCCCCTCAATTTCATTTTGATTCGCCAATGACGGGTGCGACAGATACTGAAGGAAGTCTGAATACTGGGTTTCACCAAGGAAATTCCAAAGATGGGGCAGAAGTTGATATAGAAAGGCCTTATCCAAGGCCACCTGGAAGGAAAGAGATGAAGCAACGGGCTAAAGGAAAAGCGAAGGCTACAAACATTGAGGTGAACCGAGAAATACTGAATAGTTGCTCTTCATTCAATGAATCATTTGAGCGATCATGTCAGGCTGATCGTGTACGTGACGAAGAGGCCCGTTTGGGGCTTAACCGTTCACTGCAACTTAAGGAGCGAAGTTTGGAGCTCAACGAACGCAGTATATTGGCTATGGAGAGGAAAGATATGCGTGAACAAATATTGCTTGATCAACAAATTATTAGCACTGACACCTCAAACATGAATTCAATCCAGAAGGAGTACCACGAATACCTCGTGCTTAATATAATCAACAAAGCACGGGGACAATCAAACTTTCCAAACTATCCACCACACGGAGGTCAATCTGGATTTTAAAATTTGTATGCTTCTGAGTATGTAACATGTTATTTATTTTTATCGTTTTATCTACTTTGTATTATGATTTTATGGGTTGTGAAATGAATTTGTTTCAAATTTTCATACATAAACATTAGTTCGGTACAATATTAACGATACAATATTTATAATAAAGATAACAACATAACAACATTAGAAAAGATACATAAATTGTGTAAAATCACACACTGATATTGGCAAACTTTTCCCAAACATGTTCAACGAGATCTGCACGTAGCTGTAAATGCTTCCTCTTGTCGTGCATGTGCATTGTTCTAGCCTCGATCGCATAATGTTGCTCGAGAGAGTTTCGAAACATAGGAACCGGGTCAGGCGGGAAGTCGTATTCCTCTCTCCAATCACAATCACGCCTCTCGTCTTCAACAATCATGTTGTGCATTACGATGCACGAATGCATAATAGATGATAATTTATCCTTGCTCCAGAGTTTTGCCGGCGTATGAACGAATGCGAACCTAAGTTGCAGGACACCAAACGCTCGTTCCACATCTTTTCTTGCCCCCTCTTGCACTTGAGCGAAAAGTTTTTCCTTCTGGTTGGTTGGCCTTTTAAAAGTTTGCACCAAACTAGCGTAAGGCGAATAAATGCCATCCGCTAAAAAATACCCCATATCATATACGTTGTTATTTATCTCAAACTGGATTGGTGGAGTCTCATCGCGGACAAGATCGGAGAAAACTCTAGATCTGTTCAATACATTAATATCATTACAACTACCCGGCATCCCGAAAAATGACCTCCATATCCAAAGGTCATGTGATGCTACCGCCTCTAGTATAATTGTCGGTGACTTTTTATGTCCAGTATATTGCCCATGCCATTCGGTTGGACAATTTTTCCACTCCCAATGCATGCAGTCTATGCTCCCCAGCATTCCGGAGAATCCATGCGCCGCATTTTGTTCGGTAAGCCTTTGCACATCGAGAGCGGTAGGCTTTCTGTTATACTCCAGGCCAAATATCCCCACAATGGCAAGGGATAATCGGACCAATGCCTTCTGGGTTTTCGATTCTCCGATACACAGGTACTCTCCATTTATATCAGCAGAAGACCCATATGCTAACATTCGCAGAGCGAAAATGATTTTTTGATGCGAGGACAGGTCAAGACGACCAAGTGCATCTGGTTTTTGTATGAACCAGGAGTTGTAACTACATACAGCATCATGAATACGTACATATAGGGCTCGATTCATTCTAAAACGTCGTCGGAAATGGTAGTCTTTGTATACTGATGCTTCACCAAAGTAGTCGGCGATTAGTCTATCATGTCCCACCTCTCTGGTCCGATATATCGTCCTCCTCATTTGATCCTCATGGGAATCACAAACTATGTTATGAAGGGACATATTTTCAATTTGTTGCATATGGCCCATAGCTATTTTCTTCTTCTTTTTGGCTATATTTGAGTGGGCGATTTGCATAGCTTGTATTTCTACGTATTCTTCCATCTCACTCACTGTGGTATGACGTTTGATCAGTAAAGAGAATTTGTTGATGAACTTAAAGTATAATAGGTTGTAATATTTACAATAGGTGGACGATGTAGGACGGAATATCTAGAGCGGAAGATGTAGATCGGATCACATTAGGCGGATAATCTTGGCCGAAATATCTAGAGCGGAAGATGTAGCTCGGAAGACATTTGGCGGATAATCTAGGGCGGAAGATGTAGCTCGGATCATACTAAGCGGAATAACAAAGGCGGAATAGCTAGGGTGGTTTATGTGGTTAATTATACTGCTATAAATGTGAATGGCCAGATTGAGTGCTAATGAGCACAATGGCATCTTACGAAGATGTGATTGATGAGTTCTTGGCTGAAGCCTTAATAGATTCATTTCCACGCGGTCTTTTTGGTTGTGATATTAGCCAAGTTAATGATCTACGAACACCTTGGGAAATAATTGCCGACAAATATCATGAGTTGCTACCTAGGCATGATTATCAGAGCCCGCGTAACTTGATGGATCGATGGTTGGAAATTAAAGACGACATCGAGGAATTTGATAACATTTTCAATAGAGCTGAACAAGATATGCAACCATTGGATGAGGAAGACGATCCATATGAGGAGGCAGTGAATTCATACATTCGCACGTTCGGTGAGAATTTTGAAGGCCTAATGACATGGTGTGCGTTGAGGAGAAATGCTTATTGGAAGGAGTTTTACTAGTTTTTCTTTCATCTCCTTTACTATTCATGTTAATTTGAATCCTTGCATGTTTATTAATATCTAGTTTATTGCTAAATTAAATATAACGGAATTAATGGTTCAAAACACTATCTTCATTTACATTTATATTTATATTCTGAATTTATATTTATATTCTGAACACTAACTTCATTTATATTTATATTCTAAATTTGTGAAATGAAGCTTCATATTGTGAAATGCTTATTGCGTCAATCTTAACAATACAACATAAATAATAAAGATAACAACAATACAAAACATATTAATATTCATTATCGAAATCCCATTCTACATCATCCAAATTTACATCATCAGACATGTCATAATTTTGCGTTGATGGACCAGGTTGGATAGTATCTTCTTGGCCACCAATATCATCCATCTGCGGTCCATATACTGTGGTCGGAGGTCGGGGATCTTCTGTGGGGTTGTAAAAGGCCGAGGTTGTAGCACTAAAGAAATTAGGCGGGGGAGCAGTTCGCTCGTGAGATACACCCAACTCTTGGAGCTTCCTTGTAGCTATATCCAACTCATGACTCCAATAGTTATTAAGATGCATGGCTGCACCTAGAGCGGTGGCTCTCGATGATTGCCAATAATCTGAGAATTCCCGACTAGTAAATAAGAGGTCATCGTATGTGGACAATTCTTCATCGACCGCAATCCTATCTGGCCGTGGAACCGAAATCAATATGGGTACACCTGCAGGACTGCAAATCGGTAGATCCCAAGTCATTTGGGGTACAATGGGATGTACCCTACCTATGGGAGTCTCATAAGCGCCAGGTGCCTGTGAAGGGACAGTCGGTATTTGGATGTGGTATGGAAGTGCGCTGGGACTTATGACATCTGTATTGACTGCTCGATATAGGGGTGGCATTACAAGGCCTAGGGACACTTGCTTCCAGTAACGGTCATACATGGGTTGGGAAACAACAGATACGTTGGGGTCCATCTCGTCAATAATAATTCCATGCCCATCATGGTGAAAGGGTATCCTCATCATTTGCGGCGGAGGGTCATTTGGTATGCAAATTTCACCGGTGATCTGTCGCCGGCATCGATCACCCAAGTAATATACCCCCCCATATTGAGGATCCATAAGAACGCATCGTTTCAGCGATATGTACTTCGCATGTTGAACGTAGGCATGCATCTCCACAGTAGACCCCGAGTAAGGTAGCCAATTGATTGAACCTGGCGATCGCATTTCAATCTGACTCTGGGCTGTGGGAAAATTGTATTGGATTGAGCCATTTGTCTCCTTACGATTTAACCGATTTTCTTTCTTCCATCGATTAATCCTAGGCCAGCAGTCACCTGTATCTTCCCTCAATAAGGGACACGCCCGCTGTATATATTCGAACCCGAAAAACTGCAATACAAAAATGATTATTATTAAACCATAAATTTTTGATTTAAAACATATAATATCACTTTTTTACACTTACCAATATGAGTTGCCAAAAACAATTCATAGAGTCTACGCGACATCTTGACAAGAGATGGAGAGAGTAGTATATGCGAGCTAGAATTGTCGAACCCCAATCGTATGATCCCACAATCTCCAAATCCTCCAAAGCAGCCAACCAATCAATAGGAACGCTGTCTCTTGCGGTCGGAAAAAAAATATGTCCCACACAAAAAAATAAAAAAAACCTAGCAATGTCTTCAGGGCCAACAATCACAGTATTTAACTTTATGGCCTTGAACCACTTATTTAAGCTCTACACTTTCACCCCACATGAATCACTGCAATTTGGTTTGATGCCGGGAAAGTATCTATGTATAATGTCAGCCCGTATTTGAGTTTTTCCGTCAAGTACAATCAAGTATTTTCTATCAGTCATCGGTACCATAGGACCGCTTCCGATAGGAATACCTGCAAGATGGGAAGGATAACAATCAGTTGTAAATTTAATTAATGTACTAATCAATGTTAATATTGAATTTATTTTTTATATGCAGAAACTAACCAGTCAAAATCGTAAAATCATAAGGAGTAATGGTGAGCTCCCCGGTTGGTAGTTGGAACGTGTTGGTTATGTCCCACCAACGCTCACCGAGCGCTTGTACCAATCCCCAACTTGTCTTGGGAATTTGAGCATCCAACAAATCTCCCCAACCGCTACGGTGTATAAACTGTATAACCTTAGGATATGTTTTTAAATATTTGTATGTGGCTCTAAGACTTTGCCAATTGCCACGCATCTTTATTGAGTTGCCGTTTGTGGCCGTGTCCGGAGAAGGTTTAATGTGATCTCCGTCATCCACTATATGCCTATAGTTCTCAAAAACTATAGGTCGCTCGGCAGTAGTAGTTTCGGCCTCTCGACTACCTTCTCCCATTTTTCGAGACTTTCTAGCCCCAACAGCCCGTCTAAATTTCTTTCCAATTTGTTCCATTATCAACATTGCAATTTAAGAAATCTTTACAAAAATAGAACATATTATTATTTAAAAAAAATAACAACACAGATAATTTATTAAAAAAACAGAACGAATAGATAATTTCTTAATTAATTTTTTATAAATATTCACTATTTTTTTATAAACATCCACTTAAATATTAAATTTACATGATAATTATTAAATTTACATGAGAACATTAACACATCAGATAATTACTAAATATACATGATAATTACTAAATACGTAATAAATACGTCAGTTAGAAATACACAACTAGAAATTATTTAAAAAACATAAAAGGAACAGATAATTTTTTAAATAATTTTGTAGAAACATTCACTAATTTATTATAAACATTGACTTCAATAATTTCTTATAAACAGAATCGAAAAAAACATAACTGTTAATTAAACATTGACTAAATAATTTATTATAAACATTCACTTAAATAATTTGTTAACAAAAGGACCGTACAAAAACCTAACAAATAATTAAACATTTACTAATTAATTTATTATAAACATTCACTTGAATAACAAATACAAAACAAATATACCAGAAAAATACATAACAAATAATTTAATATTTACTAATTGTAATAAGATATTATTTAAGAAAAATAACTACTGATATTCTTTACATAAGGATTGCTCTAACTAAATAAATATAATATTAAGTAATAATTAAGTAATTAAATAGAATATTAAAATGCACAAATAAATAATTTACAAGGAAAAAATTCGGAGTTTTTACCTGTGTATAGGTCGGCTTAGTTGCTGTTTTTTTTTTGAAGTGATAAAAATTATTTACGGTGGGTTGATTTAAATAAACCCGTTTGAATTTACTTTAGTAGTTGAAATGTTGGTGGGAGTTGAGGTAATTAATTCGGGGAAAGAAGATAAAAGGCTCAAGACATTTGGGGGGCAAAATCAAATTTCGTATAACCTTAGGCGGAACATGATGTTCCGCGCAAGGTTCTAATTATTCTCAGCCAAAACGGCGTCGTTTTGGCTTAATCCGGCGTCGTTTTGGTGCTTTATTGTATTTTTACCCTACACGCGTAGCAAGTTTCGTCTTTTTCGTACTGCAAATTTAGACTAGTGATGTCTAAATTTGCAGTACCCGTAAGGGTTGCTCTTAGGCCTCAATGGATATATACTTGAGTTCTATTTTGACACTTCATGAGCTCAGAATTGTGTACTTCTTTGGTCAGTTAAGTTTGGTTACCATAAATGCTATATGGACGAAATCAGTGTAGTTAGATTGTAAAATGAACGAAACTCCTTTTATATATAAGTTTTTTACAACGTCTAAAAGTTGGAGATTGCTTATTTTTTTTTAACATTAAAAAGGTATCCATGCATTTTTTTATATATATCTGCTTATACATATACCCACTTGCTTTGGCAATAATAATATTAATCTAAGTCTACCTTGAAAAATTTGAAAACTTATAAGCCATGGTCAGTTAGCTACTCAATTCTCTGTTCGTTGCATGTAATGATACTTATTACCTATAATAATTTTTTTTAAAGTTAAACACATGTCTATATCAGCACATCTACTCCATATATATTTCTTTTTTAGATATTGTTCTGTCTAATATATATTGTTTTGAAACATATAATATTTTATGTTAAGTTCTTCGAAGACCACACAAGTGGGATGTGACATCAGCTAGTGGGAGCCACATTGATTGTCTTGGCTGATGTCTTACGGAACATCATTTTTTTGAGAAAATATTATCTCTTGTAAATTCATTGTATACATCCATTTTTACCTTTAACATCTCTCTCTCTCTCTCTCTCTCTCTCTCTCTCTCTTTGTCAGTCTAATTTTTTTTTACAGAAATCAGGAACAAGATGTTACGATTTGCTCTCAAAGATATCGAGCATTTAATGCTCTCCAAGTTGATGATGTGTATACTCCTACGTTCTTACAAATCTTCTCCAACGGTCATTTTTTTTGTGGGCATACAAATAGAAGAATTCAACACAGAAATGACAGGAAAAATTAGAGAGCAACTAAAAAATTTATTCAGCTCACATACAATCAAGAGAGCAATCAGAAATATTTTTACTCAGCTCATATACTCAGTTCAAGAGAGTAACACAAGATTTATTCAACTCTGCATATTTGAGACAGCAACAATCAATATACTCAGTTATTTGTTGAAGAAGAAATTTGAAGAGCACATGCATCATTATTCTGCTACAAAAATTTCAGAAGAAGACTAGTGCCAAAAATTAGATTTATTGTAAAGTCTCACTCAAGAAGAAACTCGGATCAATTTGTATCTTAGAGAATTTCGACATCTAAACTTTGTACTCAAAACTTCAGTTTTATTTTAAAGCTCGGTGATTAGCTTTGGTTGTACTTGGAGCCGGTATTTGCTACAAGTGTATGTAAATGGTGGTTTTATCCTACCGTATAAGTGGATCAGGACTAGTGAAGCGCGAGAGTCGGAAGCTTGCTCTTGGCGCGTGGACGTAGGGCGGGTTTTGGCCGAACCACGTTAAAAATACGGTGTCATTTATTTTCAGCACTTATATTTATTTACTTGCTTGTGTGTGATTGATTATTTTTATTTTAAGCTCTTTCACTTGCAATTTAATTAATTCTGAAAATTTGATAATTTTATTTTAAGACTAAAATATTTATTTTCATAATATTTAATTAATTTCACAATATTAATTTTTATTAATTACGAAAATTATTTATAAATTTATTTCAATCTTATAATCTTAAAATATAACTTGTTTAATTCATTGAAAGTATTTATTTGATAATTTATTTATTGTGTGTTTCAATCTCTGATTTAAATTGTTTAAATTAATCGGTAACATTTATTTAATCATTATTGGTTTAATCTTTTAAGATTTATTTAATCTGAAATTTGTATTAAGTGTTTTAAATTAAATATTTTCTGAAATATTAATTAAACCCGAAAAGTTTGTAAAATCTCAATTCACCCCCCTCCCCCCCCCCTCTTGAGTATTTTTCTGGGCAACAGAAAATTTCTCCAAAGTTATGCATGGAGAATTTCAAATGTATCTTATGGGGGAGCTACAACTCTTTTTAGGACTTCAAGTCAAACAGAATTCAGAAGGTTCATTCATTTTGCAATCCAAATATGATGTAGAGATTGTTAAGAAATTCGACCTAGAAAATATAAAACATGCTAGGACACCTATGAGTACCTCCGTAAAAATCTCTAAGGATGAACATGGGAAATGTACTCATCTCACTCTTTACCGTACCTATGAGTACCTCCGTAAAAATGTCTAAGGATGAACATGGGAAATGTACTCATCTCACTCTTTACCGTAGTATGATAAGAAGTTTACTATACCTAACTACCTCACGCCCTGACATTATGTATGTTGTTTGTGTCTGCGCTAGATATCATAATGCACCTAAAGAGATTCATTTATCTTGCGTTAAGAGAATTATTAAATATGTTAAAGGAACTCTCAACTTACGTCTTTGGTACATAAATGACACATCCACTTCTGTCATTGGTTACACTGATGCTGATTGGGCTGGGTGTTCCGATGACTGTAAGAGTATGTCAGGAGCCTGTTATTATATAGGAAATAATTTGGTGGGATAATCTAGTAAGAAACAAAATTGTACATCATTGTCCACCGCTGAATCTGAGTACATTGCAGTCGAAAGTTGTTGTTCGCAATTACTTTGGACAAAACAGATGTCAAAAGATTATAGCATAATTGAATATAAGTTACACATCTATTGTGATAATCAAAGTGCAATTAATATTTTCAAAAATCTTGTGTAACACTCTCGCACCAAAAACATTAAGATTCGATAACACTTTATTCGTGAATTACTAGAATCTAAGTAATTGGAAATTATGTATTTGTCCACAGATCTTCAATTAGCTGATTGTTCATAAAGCCTCAAGATAATATCATATTTGAGTCTTTACGAAAATCTATTGGGATGATATTTCTTGAATAAATGTTTATCCTCACATAAATATCATCCGGTCATATTCATGCTAATAATTGATCTTTGAGGATATAGGGCATGGATGTTTCAAAAATGACAAAAGACACCTTCTATATTTATTTTATGTAGAAGATCCTTGATGTAACTCGTTAATATTTATGCATTGATAAATATTTATCTTCTTTCTACCTTATTTTTTCATGTATATTAGTGTCTACCCTTTGTCCATTTGAGACAAAATGGGAGAGAAACTTTGAGTCCACTTGGATATTATTTTGATTACTTCAGCTAACATGCTTGATGTTAGTTATCCTATTTTCAGGAAATCAGTACCTCGTTTTATCTTAATATTGTGAGGGTATTGGTCTGTATTTAGTTAAGTGATGTAATTTTCTTTTATAGGATTGGAGTAGATAAAATTTTGTATAGGATTGGGATTTTCTTATTTTTAGTATCCCTACGAGTCGTCGATGACAGAAAGGAGATTTTGTCTCATATTTCCAAAGGGGGAGATTGAAGCACCCTATATCTTTGACTCACTTGAGTTTATATTATATAGGCGCTTGTCTAGTTTGGAAATAGTGACAAAATTTGAGTTATACCCTAGTTTACCAAAAACCTTAGTCTCTACATGATATTTTCTCTATTAGTCTCAAAAGTATAATTCCAACAATGCACCTAGGATTGCATTTCAATGTTCCATTCATATTAATTTAGGTGTGTGAGTAATAATTCCCATTAAAATAATTTTTTAATAATTTTTGAGATTTTTAAAATAAATTTTAGGAATTTATAAATATTTTTAAAACATTTAAAAATTGGCTGTAAAATGTTTTGGGCCTATTTGTAAATTATTTTATCTCTTTAAAACTTTGGCTGGGTAGAATCCGAAAGCGGTAGAGAAATGTGTGGTACAAAATGGAATTTTCTAAACTTCAAAAACACGCATTTTATTGTTAATCTTAGCCTTACACGTGTTGTTGTTATATCAGTTAGATTTGTGTTTGTTTACACTCTCAGTCTTAAGAATCAATCTCCGTCGTTCGATCATTGTCAATCTACAACCTACATGTATTTTTATCAACCCTTGTGATGCCTGAGTGGACCAATGAATGCATGTTTAAATGTGGTGTGTTTTCAGCCCTAAGTTTTACATCATTTAAGCCACAATCAATCTCAGTCGTTGTTTTGCCTCAATCTTCTAGACCCTTCCATCCAGCAGTATAAATAGATGCCATAGGGTTAATTTTTACAATATTTTGATCACCTCAGAGTTGAGATAAAAAAAAAAGAGAAAAGAAAGAGAGAGAAATTAGAAATCATACCCAAACCATAGAAAATTTTCTTTAAAAAGTTTACCTAGTGAGTTTGAGAGTTGTTCTAGTCGAATAATCTTTCCTCTCTGGTCTTTAATCTCTTGTCCAACTTGTCACGAGTTTGGATCTCATTTTCTCTTCCTAGAAAGCATAGATCTGATCTATTTGTGATATAAATCACATAGATTTTCTTAAGCTAATTTCTTTTTTCAAGAAATCCTTATTTGTTGGTTATTTTGATCTCAAAAGTTTTTCTAAACCTGTTACCAACAAATCTTTTTTTATGTTTCAAGTTTTGAGAAAAACTGACTTCTATCAAGTTGAAGATCTTGAGACGTTTGTGCTTTCAAAGTTTATATTTCACGTTTTGTGAAATAGAACTGTATATAAATAAAAATAAAGAATATAGGACCTTGACTATTTTGAAAACCAAGGTTATCACTCTATCTATGGTAAATAATAAAGATCAGAAGTTTAACATTTTCAACAAACTGAGATTCAGAAATCAAAACTAATATTAGACAATATCTGTAATTTTAGGAAAATTTGTCTGTATAAGTGACTGTGTATTGCATGCTTGTGTTAGGTACTTCACCACTTATACTTTTCACACTACAACACTAAAGAAGTGTTAGTAGAGAGATTCTTGACTTTTAGAGTCGACAAAAAACTAAAGGAGGAAGAGTTACAAAGTTGGGAGAACAATTACAACATGAGAGCCTTCAGAGAAGCCAAAATTACCTAATGGAGCTGAAAAAAATTCTTGACTTAGATTAAGTCTGATTGTGTGTTTAGGTTCTTATATAGCTTGTAATTTATTTACTCTATTTTAATGGATTTTGCTTTTGAGGTGTAGAGACCTCCGTGGATGTTTCCCCAATTGGGTGGGATTTTACCACGTTAAAATACCTGTGTACTTGCATGTTTAATCTTCCTCTCACACCCTTCTGATTGCGTGCGAATTTAGAATTTTTTTAGCTTTGTTTTTTTCAAAACTTGGTCACCTAACTGAAATATATCGTTCATAACTTTTTATAGACATCTAGTGTTAGCATTTGTTTTGTAAATAAAGGAGTTTCTCAAACAAACTTTTTGGAGCCAATTAAAATGTCTTAAACCATTTAAACAACTTAAGTGGCATTATTTTTTCATCACCCTATTCCCGAGTATGGTTATCAGCTTCCTTTTCATCTCCTTGCCAATCGTTCACAGTCTAGGCAATGTCTAGAAAATGAGTAGCAAACCCCTTCTTTAATTCCTCATACCCGTCCAAGAAATAGCCCAATCATTCAGTACTAAAGTTCGATAACGATTTGAAAGCTTTTACAACAGCGGTACCTGCATTGGCCAAAGCGTCGCGAGCAGCCTGCAACTCTCTGTCATATTTCTCCTTCTCCATTGCAAGAGCATCATTCAGGCTTTGGATCTCGGAATAGTCAGTATTGAACTTCACTTTGAGAGCCACGTTCTCCTTCTCCATTTTTCTCAAATCCTCGATCCGGGACACCAGCTGCCCATCCCTGTCTTTTAACTCCTCGGCAACATTCTCATAGCTGGATTTCAGCATCTTATTCTCCTCGACCAGCTTGTTGTAAGCTACGTGATTAACCAGGGAGTTCTTATGAAGGATGGTGCAATCCATGGATGCCTGGACCACGAGAAATAAAGCAAGATCAAAGTATGATAATGGGACATTTATAAATCAATAACCAAAAACCAACAGGAAATACATACCGCAGATAGCCGGTGCTAGGCTAAGGTTCACAGGGAATCGAGATCGGAGCAGTGCAAAAATTTTAAATCCTTTATGTGACCCCAGTAACCAAGCAGGTACAAAGCATTTTTGGCATGGTAAAAGACAGAGTCAGGGTTGGACCTCAAGTTATCATATGTAACCTTGTGCTTAGGGTCAAAATCGAACACCGGGACCTTCCCATAACGAGATGTTTGTCCAGGACCTGATTCGACCCTAGGTTTGGGTGCATGACCAATTCCTCTAGTATCTTGCGAAGAGGTTACCTATCTTCCTCATCCTCCTCTCTTGACCTATTATCTCAGTCTGATGGCTCCATAGGGGCCTTTTTCTTGCCTTTGGAAGCCGCAGTTGCCTCCTGACGATGAGAATCCTGGTCGGTTGCCCCAGATATGGATACGTACTCGATGTCCACTTGATTTTGGCCAACCCCAGCTCTTTTCTAACAAGATTCAGCAAGAGCTTTTCAATTGATAAAACGAGGAGTCATGCCTAGGGTATCTTCGAAAGAATGTTCCTCTTCGCCTTGTAAGACAAGTAAACTAATATATTAGTACAAATAGGTAACTGAAAAAAAGGGGCAAACAAGTTGATGTTATAATCTACGTGCTCTTAAACTTACGGCGTTGCTAACAACTTGATCACTAGACTCGAAATGGGTCTCTCTCGCTACCCAACCTTCTTGGGGAATCTCAAACTCTAAAGGGATTATGCCACCTAGAAGAGTGTGATACCCGACAATGATAAACTTCTCCACATAAAATAACTTCTCAAAAGTGGGGGGCTTTTTCTTACAATAAGAGACAATCAAGTCAACCAATGACTTTGGTATCCTGGGAGCTCATTTCACTGAAATTCCCCCCTTTCATAGGCCCTAAATTCCCAATCAACTTTGATAAGCCCATATGAACCTTTCCATCTATGATTACTTGATTGGACCACTGCGACCATTTTGTATTGGGGTTTTTATGCAGAAAAGTAATAGTAACCGGGGGCTTTGGCATTCTCCTTCAAGATATAAACATACCTAAAAAGATACCCAGTTAGGTCAAGCCACGTCCTTATTTTTCGAAACATCTTTGCACCCAGAATGGTCCTATAAGAGTTGGGGGGAAGTTATGTTAAGGTCACCCCATATCCTCTCAAAATTAAATGAATGGTAGGATGAAGAGGAAGCCTTAGACCCACCTGGAGGGCTCACAGAGGAAGGAAAATTTCCTCCGAGTCACGAATAGATTAACACCTCTCAGAAATGTCTGGCATCCTAATTTGAATAGCTATAGGGAAAGCGCATCTCTCTCTTATGGCTTCATGGTCCTCCTTAGTCATAGTACATTGATACCAATGGGCATTAGTCTTAGCAAGATCATAATTATTAAAAGAACCAACCGGATCATCTTCTTCCTCTTCGTCATCCCTAGAAACCTTTGCATAAGATCCAACTATAGAAAGATGGAGGCCCACACTTTCTGGCCTATTATCTTCATCCTTGTTAGTAACAAGATCCTCAAACTGGGAATCAGGATTTAGGGTGTTAATTGAAACAGTATTTAAATGCTCTCCCTAACTAACAATAGGGAAATAATAAGGGGTTTCTAGAACAGGGGAAGAAATGTAGGGTACACTTGGATCAGCGGAGGAACCATAACTAGAAGGATAGATGGGGGGTATAACAACGATGAACAGGATCCTCTTCTGTTCTAATCACCTGAATATGATGGGTAACCTTTCAGTGATCCCAGATTGCTCTGGTTCCAAACTTCTGACAAACTCGTAAACTCTTTGAACGTGGGGGGGGGGGTGAGGGGAAATTCATACGTTTCCTTACAAACTAAACCAACAAAACTTATGGCCAACTAAGCGAAGCAACCACTGAGGTAAATAGCAAGAATCAACCAAACAAAATGCTAGAATGATCAAACCCTAGCTGAAGCAGAGAAAGGCGTATCTGATAAAAATAGACAATGGCGGAATATGCTATGGAGAATGAAGAAGAAAGCGCTAGAGAACTTAGAACCAAAAATAATCAAGTTTCATGACAATGAAAATGACGCTTAAATATTTCCTTTGTCTTCAACTCAATACAAATATTCTAAGTGAATCAAATGAATGAAGTGGCATGAATTTATAATCTTTGATGAAAAGACTGAACGGACATTGCAGACCTGTAAAAAAATAAAAACGGTGGGGCAGAGTGTTAGACGTGCATGACCAGTGGCCATCATTACTCAGAAGACTCTTCAGCTAGTTGACATGTGTCCTTGATAAGTCATGAAAACTTCAAAGGAAATCCACTCAGCCTCTAGCCGACCATAATGTGCTGATCATAATATGACAGCTAAGAAAGTTGGCCTCCACGAGTAGAGCAGGAGCGTGGCATAAAACCTTTCCCACTAATTGGATCCCATAATAAAATATTTGTGCCAAAGGTTTTGGGGGCTTTAGGTTATACCTATATGATGTCAATCAGAGAATAAACGATGATAACCCAGGACGACTTACGAAATATGCTCGACTTTATCACTTAAGGAGGTCGTCTCAGTAATTGGAGTGCTCGACCCACCTGTTTGCCATTTGCCATAGGATTGGATACACATACATCACTGTGAGCATTTACATGCCAAATATACCTTATCAACCACATGGAATCATAACCGCCAATATTGGTTACCTCATGATTATCCAGACGTATCCTTATCAAAACAGTTTCACACCTCAAGGCATGCAAGTGTACATTATAATAAACGTGTGTAAAGATGTAACCGCCCAAATTATAAGGGCACTCCATATCTTTGTAAATATCTGATCTCCACATATAAATAGAGGATAGGTGTGACACCCCGACTAATTAATTACCGGGTAGCTACTCCTTTATTAAATTAATTCAAAATGCCAAGTTGGCTCAGTTAATAGCATCACTGTCGAAAACATTTTATTATTACTAACCACCTAGTATTTAAAAAGTAATTTGCCAAATTTTAATATAAGTCTGATTAACATGCAACAAGTGTAATAAAGAATAACAACACCATTCACCATACTGAAGTAAAACGAATAACCATCACATAGTGTAAATAAAGTCTGGAGGAAAACTCCTCACTACAATCCCATACTGAAATAAATAATCGAATGCTAAAACAATACAAATCAAAGTCTGAAAACTGTAATGTAAAAGATGTTTCTAATAGAAATGGGCAACATGCCCTACAACTGATAGATAGTGACTCTGGAATCCAAAAGATAGAAGCGTCTACAAGCAAATCCCTGTAGCTTCCACAAACAGCTACAGCTCGTCACCTGAATGAGAATCCTATGCTTGGTGTCCCTGTGGCTGGGCACCAGCATAACTTTTCTGCCTGTCTTGAGCTACCCGAATGCGACTCCGAATCAACTCAATCCTTGTCGAAGTATCCTGAGTCACTTTCGGCCCAAGCAGTTTGTTGTCCCCCACTTCTAACCAACATGCTGGGGAACGACAAGGCCTACCGTACAATGCCTCAAACGGAGCCATGCCAATAGTGAACTGATAGGAGTTGTTGTAAGCAAACTCCACCAGTGGAAGGTACTGCTCCCATCCACCCCCAAAGTCAATAATGCACATACGTAGCATGTCCTCCAACATCTGATTTGTGCGCTCAGTCTGCCCATCAGTCTGCGGATGATAAGCCGTACTCAAATGCAATTCCGTGCCCATGGCCTCCTGGAAACTCTCCCAAAACCGCAAAACAAATATCTTGTCTCTGTCAGACACGATATTTAGGGGCACACCGTGAAGTCTCACAATCTCTTAAATGAAGAGCTGGGCATACTGTCCCGTAGTGTAGTCAGTCCTTATGGGTAAAAAGTGAGCGACCTTGGACAACCTGTCCACAATTACCCAAACGGAGTTGTGACCCCTCTGCGACGTAGGCAACCCCGTGATAAAGTCCATGGATATGCTATCCCACATCCACACCGGGACCTCCAATGGCTGTAGCAATCCTGCCGGTCTCTGATGATCCACTTTTACAAGCTGACAAGTGGCGCATTTCGAAACAAACTCAGCGATATCTCTCTTCATACCGCTCCACCAATACTGGCGTCTCATGTCTTGGTACATTTTGTCCCCTTCGGGATGTACCGCGAACCGTGAGCCGTGCGACTCTGCCATCACATCGTGCCGCAATTCCTCTCCTTCCGGAACTACCAATCTCCCATTGAAGCGTAATCCCCCGTCTGAGCTAACGGTATAGGACTCGGATCCCTCTGCTAGTAACCGAACTATCTGCTCCTGACAGAACGAGTCATTGGCCTATGCCCGTACTACCTTCGTGACAATCTGTTGTGTAACGGTCATCACAGACATGAAAGATCGGGCCACTGCATCCTGGTGTCCTAATTCCTTCCACTTAGCCTTCCACACCTCTGCCACCTCATCTACTGGTCTACGGCTCAACGCGTCTGCTACCACGTTAGCCTTACCCGGGTGATACTGGATGTCGAACTGGTAGTCTTTCACAAATTCAAGCCACCTACGCTGCCGCATATTCAATTCCTTCTGCGTGAATAGGTACTGTAGGGACTTGTGGTCCGTGAACAGTTGGAACTTCTCCCCCAAAAGATAGTGCCTCCAAATCCGTAGGGCAAATACCACTGCCGCCAACTCCAAATCATGCGTGGGGTAATTCTTCTCATGAGGCTTAAGCTTACGGGAAGCATAAGCTATGGCATGTCTCTCCTGCTGTAATACACCTCCCAGTCCTTGTAAAGACGCATCGGTGTACACCAAATACTCAACTCCCGGTATCGGCAATGCTAACACAGGTGCTGAGGTCAATTTGTCCTTCAATTCATCGAATGCTAACTGACAGGCATCACTCCAGATGTATGGCACACCCTTACGAGTCAGATGTGTCAAAGGACCTGCTATCTTCGAGAAACCCCGAATAAACCTCTTGTAGTATCCTGCTAGACCCAAGAAACTACGAATCTCCGTTGGTGTCGTGGGTTGTCCCCACTCCCTCACCGCTGACACCTTCCCCGGATCAATAGATATTCTCCGGTCGGAAATGATATGTCCCAAAAACTGGACTTCCTTCAGCCAAAACCCGCACTTCTCATATTTTGCATACAACTCGTTCTAACGAAGTGTCTGCAAAACCTGCCTTAAATGCTCGGCGTGCTCTTCCTCTGTCTGGGAGTAAACCAGAATGTCATCAATGAAGACAATGACAAACTGATCTAGGAAATCCCTGAACACTCTGTTCATCAAATCCATAAACACTGCCGGAGTGTTGGTCAAACCAAAAGGCATAACCTGAAACTCGTAAGAACCATATCTCGACAAGAACGCGGTCTTCGAGACATCCTCCTCCCTGATACGCAACTGATGGTATCCCGATCTCAAGTCAATCTTCGAGAAGAACGAAGCTCCTCTCAACTTGTCGAATAAGTCATCGATTCGAGGCAATGGATACTTATTCCGTATCGTGACCTTATTCAACTCTCGGTAGTCCACACACAATCTCAGTGAACCGTCCCGCTTCTTCACAAACAAAACCGGAGCGCCCCAAGGTGAGGTACTCCTGCGAATAAAGCCCTGACCTAACAGCTACTCTATCTGATCCCGTAGCTCCCTCATCTCAACTGGAGCCATACGGTACGGTGCACGTGCTATAGGTCTCGTACCCGGTAGCAAATCTATAACAAAGTCTATCTCTCGACTGGGTGGTAAGCCTGGTATCTCCTGAAACACATCCGAATACTCCCTGACTACTGGGATAGAATCTAAAGGAATCACTACCTCCTTAGAGGTATCCTCCTCAATGTAATACAGATGAGCGGTCGATCCTCCCTCTGGGCGAGGCATCGCCACTACAAACATCTCCTGCCCCGGAATGGCAAAAATAATGCTTCCGCTGAAGCAATCAATCATGGCCCTATAAGCTACGAGCCAATCCATACCGATAATCACATCGTGAACATGCATGTCTAACACTAACATGTCTACAGGTAATACCAAACCACCAATCTCTACCCCCACTCCCCGGCATATAAAGAAAATAAGTGACCCACTCCCCAATGGTGAGTCGACACACGTCACTGTGCTCTCTGCCGTAGCTAACAATCCTAAAGCTTTCGCGAAGTGTGTAGCTATAAAACAGTGTGTAGCACCCGTATCAAATAATACCCGACCCATAGTGCCATGGATAGGAAACGTACCCTCGATCGCAGGCGGTGCCTGTGGAACTGCAGCCTGGTGGACATTGTAGACACGTCCATACTGTAGCTTCCCCTGCTGAACTGGGACTGTTGGAATGGGTGGCAATGCTGCCATCTGTGGCGGTGCGGGAAGAGCGGCGAGAAACATAGGCCTCTGTGGCTCCTGGCGAGCACCCTGCTGCTGCTGCTGTGGGGCCCTACCCCTATCAGGACAATCCTGTCGCTTATGGCCAGTCTTGCCACAAACAAAGCACTTCCCTGGAAAGTTCCATCCTCTCTGTCCCTGCTGTCCCCGGCCCTGGTGGCCGTTACCATTCCTCCCTTGGCCCTGGTGGCCCTGGTGAAACTGCTGCCCATTCTGCCCTGTTGGCCCTGATGGCCGTTTGAACCCTGATGGCCCTGACGGAAACCTCCCTGTCCCTGTCTGTAGTTCCCTGACCGGAACCTCTTGTTATCCCCCTGCTGGAAGCCCTGCTCATTCTGTCTCTGCCCCTGACCAGATTGTGCCCCGCTGGCACCATGTCCTCCAGTCCTGCCCTGATGGCTAGACTCCCCCGACCTCTTGCCCTCGGCCATATGAAAATGGTGGTCCTGGCAGTGCAACAATGCAGCTTTAACCGCATCAGAATAAGTGGCCAACGATAGGTTCCCTAGCAGATGCTGACGGATCCTTCAAGTTAACCCGTCCGTGAACTTCTCAATCTTCTTCTTCTCTGTTGGTATCTCGTCTGGAACGATGTTCAACAGATTCGTGAATTCGGCCTCATACTCGGCCACAGTCTTGCCCTCCTGCTTCAAACTCATCAATCTCCTCCTCATTTCCGTATGAACAGCTGACGGAAAGTACTTGCGGTCGAACCGCACCCAGAACTCCTGAATCGTGAGAGTATCCCTCTCCTCTATGGTGGTAATAGACTCCCACCACTGTAGTGCAGATCCAACCAGCTTAAAAGTATCTAGCACCTGCTTCTGAACATCCGTGCACTCATACATCCTCAAGTGCCTCTGCATGTCCTTCCTCCATTGGCTCGAGACTACCACATCTGAGCTACCTGCAAACTCTGGCGGATGCGCTTTCTGAAAAGCGTCACGTACACGCTCCCAAGCAGACGGGAATGCATTAACCTGTATTGGCGCGGCAACCGGCGCCTGAGGTGGTTCCTGCTGAACAACGGCAATGGCGGCATTTACCGCTTGGGCTACTATAGCTGCAACCTCAGCGGCGTTCATCATGCCCTGAACTGGAGCGGGCTGGGGTTCGGGCGTTGCATCCCTGGGAACTCGTCGTGCACGTCGTGGAGGCATCTGAAATAAGAATAAAGTTTATAAGTTCGCTGTTTATAAACTTAAAATAGCTGAAGAACGAAGCATACACAAAAAGAGTACAACAGTCCTAAAATATAGGGCTCTATATCAAAGAAACGTAGCGGAAACATAATAAGCCGTCAGATCCTAAAGGACACTAGAACCTGATGCTCTGATACAACCTGTGACACCCCGACTAATTAAATACCGGGTAGCTACTCCTTTATTAAATTAATTCAAAATGCCAAGTTGGCTCAGTTAATAGCATCACTGTCGAAAACATTTTATTATTACTAACCACCTAGTATTTAAAAAGTAAGTTGCCAAATTTTAATATAAGTCTGATTAACATGCAACAAGTGTAATAAAGAATAACAACACCATTCACCATACTGAAGTAAAACGAATAACCATCACATAGTGTAAATAAAGTCTGGAGGAAAACTCCTCACTACAATCCCATACTGAAATAAATAATCGAATGCTAAAACAATACAAATCAAAGTCTGAAAACTGTAATGTAAAAGATGTTTCTAATAGAAATGGGCAACATGCCCTACAACTGATAGATAGTGACTCTGGAATCCAAAAGATAGAAGCGTCTACAAGCAAATCCCTGTAGCTTCCACAAACAGCTACAGCTCGTCACCTGAATGAGAATCCTATGCTTGGTGTCCCTGTGGCTGGGCACCTAAAATGGTTTTACAAGAAAAAGATTTGAAAAGCAAACGGGTCAGAGCCCAAATGTGGAGTTATATTTTAAAAACCTGCAAGTGCTTTAAAAACATTTAAAACATTAAATGAAAAGTACATGTTAGGACGTGCACTCACATGATATTCTCACCTCTCGTTTAACTGTGCACTCCTAACGTAAATACCCATCTATAACGATGCAAACCACTAGCTAAGTGACATCATCTCTAGCTAGACTATCATAGGTCCTACCCATATTACTCGGTTCTATTAACATAATAACGCTCGTAATTAAGTAGGGGTTTAACGCAAACTCAGATGCTCAATATGCAATATATTACTATCAGCTAACTCGTTATGTTTCTCGAAACAATACCGTAATTATATTCACCTCATTAACATGAAGGTTCTCATTAATTAAGTGTATATTATTCACATCATAAATATACAATACGAGCACCCCGAGAACTAAGCTGTGGTGCACACATACTCTGCTATCCATCCCGGTACATCACGTACATAAGGATTACATATTCCGAATCTCTCAGGAATAGTTCACAGATAACAACATCACAAATAATGGAGGCGAACACAGTCACATCACATAGGTCACGCACATACCTACGCTCCTACGATCAGCGGACTTTTTAATATCCCAATAAGTCTTTCTATGACCTATGTTCATCAAGGTAACCAGTCTAAATCCGGGCAACACAAGGATTAGAGGGCCCTAAGCGACCGCAAACCTCCCGTGATAGCAAGTATGGTAGGTATGTCATACACACAATTCATATACTAATACTAAGTAAACACACGTCTTAGTAATACCGTAGTTTAATCGTAGTACTATTCTCATTCTCGTACTAACTTATAATTATCACAACTTATATTATTCCGGTTTATAATCATACGCGCCATAATCTATTCTCACGTCGTAGTAGACACTCACGTCTCAACCCAAATGGTTCATTGACTATAACTCTCGTATATAATTTACTCCTCATAATAACCCAAAAGTCCCAAATCCATCAATACATCATCGAGGAATGTTAACTCTACCCTCGAACAAGTTTACGGGACTCCAAAAATTAAAACAGTCCAAAAAGGACCAAACTGTCAACTCGTTAGAAGTCTCGTTCGAACGAGACTGTTCGAACGAGATTCCTCTGTCAACTCGTTCGAACGAGGCTGTTCGAACGAGATTCCAGTTCGTTCGAACGAACTTTACCTTCTAACGATATCTCGTTCGAACGAGATATCGAACGAAATCCCTTTTCGTTAGCAGCGACTGGTCAACTCGTTAGAAGCTCGTTCGAACGAGTTCGTTCGAACGACCTGGGTTGGGGCTTCTAACGAGCTACCAGATTCGTCCCAGATTTTTCCCCATCTCATTTTTATCCAATTTTATCACTCCTAATCTCTTCCAAAGTTCATCCCAACAACGTTTTAGGGTCTCTAATTCATCCTAAACATATTCAAGTCATCTCCTAACATGTTTTCAAGGATTAAATCTCTTTAACATCAATCAAAATATAAATCTCTACACTTTTTCCCCCAATTATCTCAAGAACATGAACCCTAACTTTTTGAATCATGAATTAACCCAATAAAATCCGTTTTAAATTTCACCCAATCATAAATATCATCAGTAGGAACATCTACCTATCATTCTACATGCAAATCCTCCTCAAGATTTCAAGTTCTAAGTTCAATTAACATGGGTTTTCATTATCTTTCAAGAACAATTGATATTCTTCAATTTCTAACATGGAAAAGACATTCTCTGAAATTAAATGGAATAAAGTCACTTGCCTTGGTTTGATTTTCTGATTTTGGTGTAGGTTTGATGGAGTTTTTTCTGCAGAATTTCCTCTCTTCCAAGCTCCTTCTTCAATGGTGGCTTAGGGTGGCTAGGGTTTGTTTTGGGGAACTTGGAAACCTAATTGATAACCTCCGTAGCTTAAAGGGTTAAAGTGGGTTGGAAAGTGGGTTTAGTGGGTCAATAATCAATCAGATTAAGACTCCTAATTTTCGTCACTTTTAATTCCTCAAAATGTAAAATTACCAAAATACCCTTTAAGTTGCCGGTATGGCCTAAAAATACCCCGGAATCTAAACTACACCCCCGGGTAGTGTTTTCTGACTATCTCGACCCTTCCGGACGCGTTGGCGCACTCAAAACGACCATACGGTTTATAGATTTTAAATTCACTTTTTATAATCAAAATATTATATCATGACGTGGCGGTCCCACGCGTCTCAACAAAATTTCTAAAATGCCGTATATAAATCTCACGACAACTTTTATAATACCAAATACATATATCAAAACATGTATGCACATAATCAAATACCAACTCGCATCTCGTTAGTATTTATAACCCGGATTAATTTCCAATTAATACGCATTTAATTAATTAATCCCAAAAATAAATATAGCCAAAAGTACGGGGTATTACAATAGGTACGTGAATGGAACTATTTTTTGATACCTTCTTAAACCTGGAGTTGTATCGACAAAACCCTAAACTGTAACCACGCAAGCAAATATAATAATACCACCGTGGACGTAGGTTTCCGATTCAAGGGCTGAACCACGTAAAAATCATTGCGTTCTCACTGTCTCTCATCACCATTCTTCATCATACGATATTTCTTAATTAATTATTCCTCATATTATTTGTTACCTCCGATTTTGGATGTTAACGCTTATGTTTGTCAAAGGCTTCAAAATAAGAACTCTAAATTTATCCTCTTTTTTTTTGGCAAAGCAAGGTTGGGAAATGTTTACTTCTAATGTTTCATAATAAAAGTTAGAGGTTTCCGTGTATTTGGACATTTTTTTTTTCATCCATTTTATACCAAAATACCATATCTCCATTTCTATTTGTGTTCCTTAATTAGGTTTTTAAGGATCGGCCTTAAGTACTTACTTATTTGCTGTAGTTTTGGATGAGATTACTAAAGACATACAAGAGGATATCCCATGGTATATGTTGTTTGCGGATGATAAATATTTAGTAGACACTTCAAAGTAGGGCTTAGCGATGAGAATAGATACTTGGGGAAAAGCCTTAGAGTCTAAGGGGCTAAAAATCAGTAAAAATAAAACGGAATTTATAGAATGTAAATTTAATAAAGAGGCGTCGGATAGCATAATGTTAAAGATTGAAGAAAAAGTGATAAACCAAACTAATAAATTTTCTTATTTAGGCTCAGTGTTATAAATTAATGGGGATATTGATTAGGATGTTACGAGTATAATATCAAGTGGTTGGATGAAGTGGATACAAGCAAATGGGGTCTTATGCGATAAGAGGATAACTAATAAATTAAAAAGGAAAATTTTATAGAACAGTTGTTAGGCCAGCGACCCTATATGGAACAGAGTGTTCGATTTTAAAGAAAAAAACATTAATAAAGTCTCCATGTTAGTGTGATGAGGATTCTCCGGTGGATGATAGGAATTACGAGAAAGGACAAAATTAAATACGTGAGGAAAAAGTTAGGAGTTGCTCCCATTAGCGATAAATTAAGATAAAGTAGACTTAGGTGGTATGGACATGTGCTGCGTAGACTAGTAGATGCACCTATAACAAGAGAAATATTATTGAAAATAAAGGGTAAAAGATAAAGGCTCCACCCTAAACTATCGTGGAAGGAAATTATTAGGAGATATCTTAAGGAATTAAACTTAAATTATAATATTTCATATAATAGATTAGAATGGAAGAAGAGAATCCATGTGGCCGACCCCATATGATGGGATTAAGGCAATGATGATGATGATGATGATGTTGAGCATTTTATGTATGAGTTTTTCTTTTAACAGTATTTGATTTGGGATAATATTTCATTTGAACATTGTTAGGGTTTTAGTGTAAGAGTAAACATTATTGGTGTTTTCATGTATGAGTTTGAAAGTGGGTATAATACATCATTCATTTAGTTGGGGTTTTATACCCATTAGTTAAATATGAAATTTCAGTTATTTCTCTTACTTCTTTTAATTGGAAGGTGTTGTGAATTATAGCATGTGTGTGAGAGAGAGAGATTGTATGAATTATTTTTTGTGTGTGATATATTGGCAGTGTAGAAAGTGTTTGAGAGACACACACACAAACGTGTAATGAATTGATTGTAACGAGTAAATATATGATTTGATGCTCCCCAGGCTTTATATGAACTTACACATGTATAACACATGCACATGTATAACACATATAAACATGCACACGTGTATAACACATAAGCGCACACATATATATATATATACTTACACGGAAGGACGCACAAAAATCTTGGAATTAAATAAAATAAGATAAACTAAAATTGAATTGATTGCAAAATAATAATTAGTTAATGATTAATTTGATCCATTACTTGTAGGACTCATATTCACACCTTCATATATTTTTCTCAAGAAAAATGAGGCACAATGATAATCACTAGAAATAATGGTAGGAGAGGTTACAATTGGACTGCACTTATATATATTTTATTATTGCGCGATATATAGAAGGTAATCCTATTTAAAAGTATGGGAATAAGAAGATTGAACAGTTTAACTACCTTACAAATCGCGGAGTTCATCTTCTATAAGAGTACCTGATTGATCGTGTTCTGTTTTTCTACCAAAAAGCTGAGATGAGGCAGTAGAAAATATATTTCGCCTACATAATCCTAGCATAAACCTAACATTACTTACATTGTTAGAGAATGAGGAAAAAAATATTCAGCCATTATGAATACAACTACGTAAATAGATCATTGACCAAGACTGTGATGTCTCGCGACATATAAACATTAAATTGAATATTGCAAATAAGTTGAAGAAGAAAGGATTATGAGTTCTTGTCATGGACTTATATACATCAATCATAGATGTGCTTCTTATTAGTTGGCCATGTGCAAAAATCGATAGAGTTTCAAAAAGTAATATTAAATGAATGGAGATCAGACACATTAAACATATTTTAAAGTCTTATTGTAAAAGGTATATACATATATATAGTCATAAACATGATTAATTAGTCATAAACATGTTAGTATAATGTATTCGTTGCTTATTTTTTTATTGTAGGTGATGGCAAATGGCAATGGAGATAATGTACTAAATGGGGACTGGATACCTCTTGAATTCTCATATTTGCACCCTAACCTGGATTCTCAACACCACTAGGTGAACAATACCCTTCTTTGCCAATGTTTCACTCCAAAACTCCATCTAATAGTAAGCAAAAAATGCCTATTAATCCAACACCCCACCCCTTACTTTTGACACCTCCCGAGAAAATGAGAAGAAGCCCATCGGGCTCTCCCCTCTCAGGAATAATTCTACTAACTATAAAAATAACATCTATATCTTTAAATCCCAGTGATTTCATTTAGAAAAATGAATGTGGGATTCAGGGCAACAGATAACTGGAACGTAGTTGATCAAGCCGTCAAGGATGATGTTTTGGACAACTTTGTAAGAGTTTTTAATTTCCAACCATTCAAAGAAAAAGATTATTTCCCGAGTTAATAAACGAATGACAACATATCGGAGGAAGCTTCGACTGAGACATTTACTGAAGGGGGCATCAAACTCTGATAGTTTTGGTATAAAAGATAGTGTCCCTCTGAATGTTTAAAATGTCGGTCTGCCAATGGAATAACTTTTTGAAAAAAGAGGCTATGACAAAAAGTTGGTCCATGGGGAGAAAAATAAACTAAACAAAGTGAAGAAAGGTAATGTCCACAGGTTGGGGTCTAAATCATATGAAAACTTGAAGAATGAATCGCCAAAAAGGACAAAGGTCGGTCCAGATGCTAAACAAAACACCTAATCGGGGCAACTTGTACTTGTATGCCCGACGGGACAAAGAAAATAAATTCTCACCACACTTGGCTCCGACTTTGGTGAGTATGAACAGTTATTTATTTATATATATACATGTTATATAAAATAATGCTAAAATCATAAGACTAAATATAATTTCACGTTATAGGAATCGATCAAATCCATTAGAAGTCAGTCCACTTTGAGACCTTATGATGATATTGAAGATGATGCCCTGACCTGGACCTTTGGAAATGAAAAAAAGAAGGAGGACGAGAAGTGTTGGATCAAATATGTCAAAAACCAAATTACAACACAATGAAACTCTCTTGTATAAGATCTCTTCGGTGGGTAATCACATAGCAAGCCAAGAGGAAAGTGAGTATATGCAAGAGATTAAGAGAAATTTGGGAGTGCTGACGAGTGAAATCGGGAGCCTTATGTCCTTATTTACTCAAGTTTTTTTATCCCCTTATGCCTCCTCAAGGTTGCCCCTAACCTCATTATCAAGGTTTCCTTTATCATGTGTCTCAAGGTTTCCCCTCCAAAATGTCATCTCCTTCAACATTCCACTCCCTAGTGCCTCCTCCTGCCACATGCCCCTTCTAAATGCCTATTCCTTCCATAATCCCTTATCATCATCGTCATCATCCACTCATGGTGACTATTGAGAGTAGTACTCTATAAGGGACTTGACCAATACCGAGATTATTAGCATGTGCACACTCATTTCCTTGAATGATGGAACTCCTATTCACAAGCGCCCTTTGCATATGCGTGAGGTTCAGATAATATTTGATAACATATGCACCAGTTATAAAGAAATGCGTGTGAACCTTGATAGAGTATAAGGTACCTTACTGAAATACTATCATGATTAGGGGTGTGCATCAAACCGGATGGACCGAATGGACCGAAAAAACCGAACCGAACCGAACATACTTTTACGGGTTTTTTAAAATTCGGTCCAAATTCGGTTTTAAAAAGGAAGGACCGAATGTATTCGGGTCGGTCTTGGGTTTGGTTTTAAAAAGTGGGTCTAAGACCGGACCGGACCGGTTTAAATATATATACATTAAATAATAAAAATATATATGTTAATACAAAGTGGGTCTAGGTGTGCTGGAGGTTTCTTAAGCTGGTTTGGGCAGATTTTTGAAGCAAGTTTGGACAGATTATATGTTTGGGCAGATTATAAGCCAAAATGAGTTTTAAGTGCAGAATTTTAACATGAAAAAAACAGCAAAAAAAAAAGATTTTTTTTTTTAAATCAAACCGTGTCAAACCGAATTGGACCGAACCCGAACATTATTTGGACCGAAACACACTTGGACCGAACCCGATTAATCATGTCCGGTTTCGGGTCTTAATAAACATGGACCGATTAATTCGGTCCGGTCCATAATAATGTCCAAACCCGGACCGGACCGGACCGTGAACACCCCTAATCATGATTGTTTTATCATTTGGCCAGTTTATTTGTTGGTCAAGCTTAGGCCATGAACAATGTTTAATTTGAGAAAGAGTTATAATATTCTGTTTATTTAAGTTATTTTAAGTATGTGGGTCATTTGTTTACAATTTTAGTGTATGAAACAAGAATCTAAATTTAAGTTGTTTAATTTGAGTTTAACTTATGTTGAGTAATTTGAATGAATTATGATTTGTGCGTTCTCGTATGCAACATGATCATTGTTATATCCTATTAATATAGGTGAATTGAATTGTGAAGATTATTTAATGGATTTTTCACAATACAAAGAGTGCATGGGGGAGAGTAACCAAATATATGATAATGATATAAAGGGCATTCAATACGCATATAGAAATCTTAAAAGTGAATAGATTATGTGTGTGTACACCCGTTGTATAAACGGAAAGTATAAGTCTTTAGAAGATGTTGAGTTGCGTCTACTAAAGTGGGAACTTTTTCAAGGCTATAAGATATGGACATACCATGTTAAAAGGAATGTACTTTAAGTTCCAAAAGAATTACCAGTACCAGACCTGCATAATGAAATCCCACTAAGAGGAAGTGGCACATGATTCGCCAACACATCATTATTTGATCAACCTAATTTATGATGCTTATGGAGTCCACCATCATCAAAACCACCAACCTATGGGTACAAATAATGTGCAGTATGATCAAGTCAATGAACAAGTTGATGTTGAATTACCAGAAGATCTAGAATACATACAGTTGAAGTCCGATATAGCTAGATCATTGTATAAAGGTTGCAATGAAGATCACTCAGTATTAATAGCAAGGATTAGTTTATATAATTTAAAGAGTTAATTTTTATCAACAAGAGGCGTCACAAGAATTCTTAAGTGGGTTAAAGACATTCTCCCAAAAGATAACATGTTACCAAAAAATTATCCTAGCATGAAGAAAATCTTGAAGGGTTTGGGTTTAAAAAAGAAATATATCCATGCAAGCAAGTATGATTGCATATTTTACCATAATGAGCATAAAGAGAAGGATTAGTTCCGTATATGCAGTGAGCCTAGATTTGTGGCTTATGAGAACGGAAAAGACAAGACTGTAAAATATCGTAAGGGCTCGCAAGTTTCACATAAGGTTTTGAAGTATTTTACACTCAGGCTACGGTTAAAAAAATTCACTATAATGTGAAAAAAAGAGGCCGTGACATAGCACGCTCGATGCGAGGTGGGTTGGTGGGAATCTCATTCGTCATTCGGTTGATTCACTCATACAAAAAATTTCAAATGCATAACACCCTGAATTTGTAAAGGAACCGCGCAATATCCATCTTGAATTATCAACCATTGGGTTTAACCCTTTCAAAAATTTAAGCACTAATCAGAGTTATTGGTCAATTCGTATACCAAATTTAAGTTTTCCTCCAACACTGTGCATAAGAAAGGAGTTCAAATTATTATCATTATTGATACTCGAACTGAAGGATCTCGACGATGATATTGGCATTTTCTTAGCCCCATGAATCGAAGAACTTACAGAGTTATGGGATAAAGTCATGATGGCATTTGAATCTCATAAGGGTGAAGAGTTCACACTTAAAGCAATAGTGATGTGGGTGATCCACGACCTTCCTGCTTATGGGACTTGTCCAGTATCAATGTTCATGTTTATTATGGATGTCCCATATATGGGTAGAAAACTGAAGCCACTTGGCTACATCATAGTGTTAAGATGAGTTACATGGGTAATTGTAAATTTCTATTGATCAATCATCATTTTAGGAATGATAAGTCTAATTTCTTACTTGTTGGTCAAGAGTGTAGGACGGAACCTACTCACCTTTTTAGTTAGTAGATCGAGGAGAAGGCGAAGGTTGTGACTGCGTGGAATACGTATGTAGGCAAACACCCTCAGTTTGTAAATTTGAAGTTAAAATCTAGGAAGGATTCGAATGACCCTTGTAACATTAAGGCATGGTCCAGACAATCAATATTTTTCTACTTGTCTTATTGGAAACATCATCTTATGAGGCATGTGATTAATGTTATGCACGTGGAGAAGAATATTTCGGAACATCAACATATGGGTGGATCTTATTCAAAATATGGAGAGCGAGCGCACTGCAATCTACATAATTTTAAAATAAAGAAGAAATTATAGTTAAAAATTAACATACGATAAGATGAATTTCTATCCCCTGGATGTTTTCACTTTAACTATTAGCGAGAAAAAAATCCTCCTAGACACGTTGTTCAACTTGAAGACTCCGAATGGTTATTCTAGTAATTTGCGTAGGGTACTAAGTTACCTTACAAATAACTTAAAACAATGCAAGTCTCAACTCTTGCACATCATCATTCAATTAATTCCTCTGTTGTTTAGGCATTGCTTCTCCGAGCACAAAGATCTTTGTCGAGAAATTATGCAAATAAGTTCGTGCTTTACCCTATTTTGTGCAAAAGTGGCAAACAAAAATCACACTAAAGATGCAAAATCAATTTAATCTGAGGCAATTTATATATTAGATAAATATTCCCCTTCATCATTCTTCGGTATCAACATCCACCTACTTATGCATTTATATGATGAGGCTTTGTTGTGTGGTCCCGTTGGGTATCATTGGATGTATCCTTTTGAGTGCGTAATGAAAACCTTCAAAGATTACATTAAGAATACACGGTAGGGGTGTGCATCGGAACCATCAATCCAAAGAACCGAAGCAAACCGACCTTTGTAGGTTGGGTTGGTTTGTGTTTACTCTCCATGGGTTGGTTCTAATTCCAAAAAATTGAGAACTGAAGTATTCGGTTCAGTTCTCGATTTTATACCTAAACCAAACTAAACCAAATCGAGAACCAAACTTATGGAACCAAACCAAAGAACCAACCCAAGAACCGACCCGAATAGTTTCTTGAATACTTTATAATTTATGTTCGATATCAATAGTGCTACTTGAAAAATGATTTTATTTTTATTTATATTGATATTCTAGTTATGATGTAATGAAATTAGATAATTAGTTTTTGCCAAAATTTGTGTGTGTGTGTGTGTGTGTGTGTGTGTGTGTGTGTGTGTGTTGATATTTTTTTAAATATATTATTTGAGTAAAACATGTTAATTGAGAAAAATAAAGCAATTAATATTTGATGATTTGGTTAAGAAGTAATGACCAGAGATAATTTATATTTTCCAGGTTTTAAGTTTTTAATTTATTTATTAGAAAATAATTTGAGCGACTATTACTAATTACAAAAATAATACAAAATCGTGAACCAGAACCGTGAATCGACCCAAACAAAATCGAGATCCGATGATGCAGTTCGGTTATAGTAAGGTATCAGTTCGATTTTGATTCTAAAATCACGGAACTAACCAAATTTGGTGTTGGTTTTGGTTTCGTGGTGGAACCAAACCAACCCGGCCCATGTTCACCCCTAATGCATGGTATATTGGAGGGTCAATTTCTCAAGAATACATAATTGTGGAATCGTCGTTATACGCTCGAGAACATATTCCAAAACAAGAGCTGAGGAGGTTCAATCCTGGTGGAGAACGAGTGATCGAGAAACATTACAACTTTGATGATAAATTGTCTTTTGGTAAGCCTAAAGAGGTGAGACTCAGTAATCTACAATACAATCAAGTAGCTCGTTATGTCTTTTAGTAAGCCTGAAGAGGTGAGACTCAGTAATCTATAATACAATCAAGTAGCTCGTTATGTCTTCGAATCACAAGAAAAAGTTGAATATTGGAGAGAGTAAAGATACAGAATTAGCTGAATTATTCTTGTTTGATTATATGTATTCTCTATATTATGATGTAAGCTCTGCAATTCAACTTTAGGAAGTATGAGAATGAAATTTCCCAAAATCAGAGGAGAAATTACATGACGAATGAATTTAGGGTGTGGATATCAAAAGAAGCAATTTCTACCTCTAATGTATGCGGTTATTTATTCATGTGTGGTAATAAAGAGGCCCTAATACAAATTCATTAATACATGCATCGTCTAAAAAGAGGTGATATCTCTTCAAAGCTTGCACCCGTAGCAAAAGTTCGCACATTTCGTGCAAAGCAGTTTAATAAATTCCGCACCAATGGTTTTGATTTCATTTGATATCCATGTGAGAAAAATATTTCGACGAAAAACAGTGGTATTTCAATTTCTTCCTTGACTACCTATGTTGATAGAAAAGGCTATAAAAATCCAAAAGATAGGGTGCTAACCTATTGTGGCATTTTTCAATAAATCCTGGAACTTGATCATTTATATTTCACAAAGATCGTATTCTATTATAATTGGGTGAAGGTGGAGGACACTACAAATGCTTGTAAAGTCAATATTGACTTAAAACTCATCATGGTAGATTTATCTAAGATGAACAATAAATATCACATAGTTAACTAGCCTTTTATTTATGCCTTTCAGAACATAAAGAAGATATTCTACTCAAAATGCATAAACAATGACAATTGGTTTATTGTTATGCATGCACAAAAGGATATAACTACTCAAGCATACACATTAAAGGATCCTAATAATTCTAGTCTACTCTTGATGACAACCTTAATTTGAAGGATATTTTAGTTGATTTAGAAGAAGATTAAGTATCAAAACATTAATTTACCCTTGACAATCATATTTGTATCCTATTATTATATGGGCCATTGACAATCCTATATGTATCAAAATTGCATCCTAATATGATATTGACTCTATATTGGCGCTTTAATTTTATTTATGAATGTTTAGTTTGATTTATGAATGTTTATTATGATTTATGAATTAACTGGGATGGCACGATGCTTTACTTTGAATTTTTAACTCCATGGTTACAATATTGCTTAATTGTATATGAACTGGTTGTTGAAAACAATCCAAAACAACCCCCAATGGCCCCATAAGAGGCACTAACACCTCGCATGGGACTAATGTAAATCGTAGGAACTGACTGCGTAGTCACGAGACTCCCGATTTAAGAATATGATGGTAATTTGGAAATCTCAAGACTTAGGATTAAGAACATGCCGCTAGATAGCGAAAATCCAAAACAACAAACTAAACGCCCCGTGAGAGGCACGAACACCTTGCATGAGATCAATATAACTTGTAAGAATTGACCATTTAGCCATGGGACTCCCGATTTGAAAATATGACGATAATTTAAAAATCTCAAGACTTAGGCTTAAACTTATTCCACTAGAGGGTGAAAATTCAAAACAACAACTAAACGGCCCCATAAAAGGCACGAACACCCCGTCTGGGGACCAATGTAACTCGTAGAAGCGACTGCACATTCACGAGACCCCTAATTTGAGAATATGAAGATAATTTAAAACATATAGACTTGGGCACAAAAACATGTCGTTAGAGGGTGAAAATCTAAAACAACTCTTAAACGGCCCTGTAAGGGATATGAACACCTCACACGGGACCAATGTAACTCGTAGGAACTGATAGTGTAGCCACAGAACTCCCAGTTTGAGAATACAAAGGTAATTTTTAAATATCTATGCTTAGGCATAAAATCATACCGTTAGAGGGCGAAAAACTCAAAATAGCCCCCAAATGACTCCATAAAAGGCACGAACACCTCATCGGGACCAATGTAACTCGTAGAAATTGATCGCATAGTCACGGGACTCCTATTTTGAAAATGTGATGAAATTTTTTGAATATCTAGATTAGGCTTAAAAACATTCTATTAAAGAGCAAAAACCTAAACAACAACTAAACGGTCCCGTAAAAGGCACGAACACCTCGCACGGAAATAATGTAACTTGTCAGAATTGATCGCGTAGTCATAGGATAATTGAAAAATCTTATGACTTAGGCTTAAAAATATACCATTAAATGATGAAAACCCAAAACAACTACCAATTAGCCTCTTAAATGGCATGAACACCACGTACGGGACCAATAAAACTCGTAGGAACTGACTGCTTAGTCACAGGACTCTCGGTTTGGGGATAAGATAATGATTTGAAAATGTCTAAACTAAGGCTTAGAAACACACCATTAAAGGGCGAAAACCCATAACAACCCCACCCACCAACCCCAACAATTCAGTAAGAGGCACAAACATCTTGCACGGGACCAATGTAACTCATAGAAACTGATCACATGGTTACGAGAATCCCGATTTGAGAATATGATGATAATTTTTGAATATTTATACTTAGGGTTAAAAACATGTCATTAAAGGGCAAAAGCCCAAAACAACAACTAAACGATCCCGTAAGAAGCACAACACCTCGTACGAGACCAATGTAACTCATAGAAACTGATCGTGTAGTCACGGAACTCCCAGTTTGAGAATATGAAGATATTTTGCAAATATCTAGTCTTAGACCTAAAAACATGTTGTTAGGGGACGAAAACCCAAAACAGACCCCAAACGGGATCGTAAGAGGCATGAATACCTCGCACTAGATCAATGTAACTCATAGGAACTGATCGTGAAGTCATGGGATGCCCGGTTTGAGAATATGATGATAATTTAAAAATCTCAATATTTACGCTTAAAAACATGTCCTTAAAGAGCGAAAATCCAAAACACCAACTAAATGCCCTTATAAAAGGGATGAACACCTTGCATGGGACCAATGTAACTCGTAAAAACTGATCGCGTAGTCATGAGCCTCCCGGTTTGGGAATATGATGATAATTTATAAATATCTATACTTAGGCTTAGAAACATGCCATTAGAGGGCGAAAATCCATAACAGCTCCTAAACGATCCCGTAAGAGACACAAACATCTTACAAGGGACCAATGTTACTCACAGGAACTAACTGCGTAGTTACGGAACTCTCGATTTGAGAATATAATGATGATTTAAAAATATCTATACGTAGGCTTAAATATATGTTGTTAGAGGGCGAACGTCCAAAATAACCCCAAATTGCTCCGTAAGAGACACGAACATCTTGCGCTGACCAAAGTAACTTGCAAAAACTGATTGCGTAGTTACGAGACTCACAGTTTGAGACTATGAAGCTAATTTTTAAATATCTAGATTTGGTCTTAAAACGTGTCGTTAGAGGGCGAAAATGTAAAATCGCCCCCAAACGGGCCCGTAAGAGGCACGAACACCTCGCGCGGGACTAATGTGACTCATAGGAAGTGAACGCGTAGTCACGAGACCAATGTAACTCGTATTATATTAGCCCTTAACAATGTATCCAAATAGTATCTTTTTATGATATTGGCGCTATATTGGCACTTTAGTTTGATTTATGAATGTTTAGTTTAAATTATGAGTGTTATTATGATTTATGAATTAACTAGGATGACACGGTGTTTTACTTTAAATTGTCAACTCCATGGTTATAATATTTCTTAATTGTATATGAATTGGTTGCTAAATAGAGGGGTTTTTTTTTTTTGGGGGGGGGGGGGGGGGAGGGGGATGCCTAAAAATAAATTTTATTGTTTTTATTAAATGGATATTGTGGTCACGGCCCAAATCCGTGACACCAATTTATTTTTAAAACAAAAGAATAAATGGTCACGGTCCAATACTAGTGTCGTTTGTTGCAATAATGAGCATATCACGGTATGTAAATTTACTAACAATGAATGAAGTATACTGAGTTCTTGTTAACTGAAAATAGGTATTAATATAATTATATTATTATAAGTTTTTATATTCATATAATTCCCTCCACTATAGCACCATCCCAATGGGTCAATAGCCCCAAAAGCCCTACACATACCAGGCAGATATAAATAAATCTATCAGTATTGTCATTTAATGCTAAGCCCCGCATATACAATGACACTTTTATTGCTATATCCACCCGACTTCACACCCTGAACATATTGCGATGAACACATACTCCCATCTCTATGACCGACTAGCACTACATAGTTAACAGGCTACAGCCCGACACATACCATGACGCACATATAAGCCCACCACTATAGCTAGTAAACATTAAGCCCTTCGCATACTGTGATGCGCTCATCACTGCAACCAACCAACACTAGTCCCTGCACATACTGTGATACACTCACCACTTCCCAAGTTGTTAGTAAATTCCCAATTTGCAAGAACTTGAGTGTTTTTTTATGAAAAAACCAAGGAACCCACCTTTAATAGTCGTTGAAATGCTATCGGTCAATGTATCTTTTTTTTACAGTGACACAATGCCTCTTTGTATCCCCACATACGACGACTGGTCTATTAAGTTCCCAAGACATCTTGTAAATTACGGTATTTTTACTTAAACCCTCCTTAAGTGAGATAAAGATGAACAATGAGCTACTGATGATGTTACGTGAGTTTATAAAAGCTTTTGGAAATATGCTCCAATACCTTAGAAAACATTTGTAAGGTCTACCAACGCCCTCTTGAACCCACAAATATTCCTCCTCATAGTGACCCCCGAAAAGGACCACATGTCATGTAAAAACCCCAATTATTTTCCAAAGACCTCATACCTCAGCCAAACTGAATAAGGTTCCCTAAAGATTTCTGGACGCTTTAAAAATCGCCCAGGAGGCTCCATAGTCCTCTATCGGATCACTCGTACTTGGAAATAGTACCTAGACCCTTGCAAAGGTCTCCCCAAGTGTTTTGAAAAGCATCACAGCCCTCGATTTGGTCCCTAAACCCTTGAAATGGGCTTAAAAACGATCACAACATGGCCATGAGACCTCGAACAGGACACTATGCCCTTTGCTAGACTATGTCGGGGTTAGTGATTATACACTTTTGCTCCTACCTAACCCCATTCTAATGCATAATGCGTGTAAAAATGTTTAATGCATCAAACATACCACCATCATCACTTGCTTAGCTTCAATCACATTTCTCCAAGGAACAATCATATAGGTAACATCACTTCTCACCGTATCCCTTGGTTTCCCTCAAGTGGACAAAAGAAAGGTTTTTACGAGAGAGAGAGAGAGAGAGAGAGAAAGAAGCTCATGCATCTTATTTTCCTTGCTTGTGTAACTTCTCTTGTATTCACGAGTTAATAGAGTGTGTTCAATTTCATCTCGAGTATGAAGTAATGAGAAGTGCTTAAAGCGTTAATTCTATAAAAACTAAGCAGACTTTGATCGAACCTTATACAACCGTAGTCCTCCATCAAAATGATTGTACTTGTCCAACGCAGAGTGCATTTATATATTGAGATCATCTTCACAATGGACATAGGCTCCTTCAATAGGGAGCTAAACCACTTAAATAAATATCTCGTTTATTTTCATAATCACTTATTATATTCCTCCTCTTGAGATTAGGTCCAACTGGTGGGTTAAGGTCCCTAATGATTTTCGGCATCACAAGAGTTCATTTGCGTTGGTTCTTGGGAGCTCAACAAATATTATTGGGCAATTTAGTTGAATTGATTTGAGTTTTATCAAAATTTGTTGAATTTAGTTGGTTTTATTATTCCGATTAAAGAAGTGTGAAAGTTTAAAATGCATGATCTACAACAATCCTCAAAGATAGCGAAAAAATGTAGCTTAGTAGGAATAAACCCAACGTAGAATACACATTTTTTACATCTTGGATTTAGTATCTTAAATCAATTTGGAATGTTACGCAAACAAAAAAAAAATCATATTAAAATTAGAAATCCTATTTTTTTTTTAAATTATTGAATTACAAAATTATGCATAGAAAAATTAAATTGATTTAAAAAATAAACAGAATTAATTAGAAAAATTACATTTATATTGGATTTTTTTTTTCAATTAACTCCATAGATTAAAAGTCTAATTCCATCATTCTTCTAAATATAATGTAGTTATAAACACAAACCAAGTTAATAGTAGCATACTAGGAGTATCTGTTTTGCATTCATATAATGACAATTTCCACCACCCTACCTGGTGTCTTGCTAATCTTTTAGTAGTGCAACCACCACCACAAGGCGCCTTTTTTTTTCTTTTTTTTTAAATCATACCATGTGGTGTCCGACCAACTATAAGCGCACCCCAACTAATCCACATTCGCGGTTCGTGACTTCCGCTAGCCAAGCATTATTTTGGATCGAACTGGGGACCAAACCCAATCCACTCCCAAAACTATCCCAGTGACGAGCCTTATAACACTGAGCCAAGAGGCTTGATTTCACCATCACAAGGCTAGACAACAACCAAAAGTACTTCAAAAATGAGTAATGCAATAAGCGCCAAGTTTTTATCATGAGTTTGTGTGTCAAGTGCATTAAAGTGACTTATCCACACCATGAACACAACACTTCAATGAACTTGAAACTTTAGCTCTTTAGACTCTTTACAAAATATAGTCTAAAATGACCAACCGTTTTCATTATTATTTAAGCCTTTCACTTAAAAGTCAGAACCACTTTCAGCTCTTGTCAAGAGAAAGAAGGCATGTTTAATATTCTAATGAAAAATCATTCCGAGAGATAAAGAACATCGAGTGACTCGATTAGTTCGAGTTTATTTACTTTCTTGGAATTCTGAAGTGATAAATTCACATGTAAAGTTTGACTTCAAGAAATAAAGAAATTTTGTTATTTACACTCGTGACATGACTCCAAGAAACTTTGTACGTGAATTTACCACTATAGATTCTCCGAAAACACGAAACGTTGACCCAAACGAGCACCAAGAGTTCAATTCCACATTAAGCATTTAGAGCGTGAAAAACAAATAGCTCTGCTTCTAAATAATGTATTTCCATTAACTATTAGGAAAATTCCAAAGAACTCAGAGATCTCAACTAAAGCTTCTACCCACAGTACTAACAAGTAAAGTTTATAAAAGAGAAAAATTAAAATTAAAAACAGAGCCACCACTAAAAAAAGTATTAAAGGGAAAAAAAGAAGAAAAAGTACAAACCAAGCCCCATGGTAGAGCATCGGCAAGACGAATAGTTTAAGCTGAAAATATTCCAGAGTTCAACTCTTATCTTGCAAATGTGAAGATGCTCTTCTCCAGTGCTTTTTCAGATGTCTCAACTTCATTTTCTCCGCAGTGATGTGAGTGTACACTATTTGGAGCCCTTTACATCGACCAATCAATCGATCTTCACAGAAGAGTAGATTTTCCTAACAAACCAAAAGCTCGCATAGAAACCGATCGTCCCAGTCAGCACAAAGAAACCGTACGATGCAATTGCCATATACCCAAAATACAAGATACCCGAAACCAATTTTGTAATCTCCAACTTGGTGAAGAAATAGAAAATTGAGTAAAGGAAAAGATACAAAGCAGAGGAACCGGCGGTCAAGTAAGCCCTCCACCACCAGTTGTAATCTTCACTGCATAACTGGAAGTAGCAGAGCACAACCGTTATCTCGGCACACGTGATTATTAAGATAACGAAAACAATGAAGAGAAACCCAAATATGTAATAAAACTGGTTTAGCCATATGGAGGTCAAGATGAAGAACAATTCAATAAAAACAGCTCCAAATGGAAGAATGCCTCCAATAAGTATAGAGAAAACCGGTTTCATGTACCAAGCTTGCTCGGGTATTTGCCTTGGAATCTTGTTTGTTTTCACCGGATCTTCAATTGCGGGTTTTTTGAAACCTAAATAACTACCCACAAATACTAAGGGTACGGATATACCAAACCATAAGCAGACGAGAGCAAACATAGTACCAAAAGGTACTGCTCCAGAAGATTTCTCACCCCAGATTAGGGCGTTCAACACGAAAAATATGGCAAACAAAATACCAGGAAACATAAACGCGGTTTTCAAGGTGTTTGTCTTCCACTCAGTGCCCTTAAACATTTTATATAGGCGCGCAGAGGAGTAACCGGCGAATAAGCCCATGAAGACCCATAAGAGGACCATGGCTGTCATAAGCCCGCCTCGGTTGGACGGTGATAGGAAGCCTAATAACGCGAACATCATTGTTACGAGCGTCATTGCGAGGATCTGAACACCAGTGCCTACATATACGCATAGTAAACTGGAGTTCATGGGTGCCCTAAAAACATCTCCGTGAACAAGTTTCCATCCGGTTTCTTCCTGAGCTTCATCTTGGGTTTCTAATTGGTTGTAGTTTGCAATGTCTCTGTAAAGAGTTCTCATCATGATCATGGCCACCATGCCAGATAGGAAGAGGACTATCATCAGAGAGTTTATAATGGAAAACCAGTGAATCTGATCGTCGTTCATGAGGAGGTACGTGTCCCAACGGGATGCCCACTTGATCTCACTTTCCTGAAAAGGAAAAAAGAAAAAAGTACATAAACAATGGCATGAGCAATACAAATTAGTATAGAGGAAGACGAAGTGTCTCGAATGGCAGTGTATAAGCTATAGTGCAGATCCTATTCGTAAAGCTGGTTATGCCCTAAAATTAAAGCTTCATTTTGTACTCCCATAGTTTCCTTTCGTCTTACATTTGTGTAAAAATTGAAGAGAATGAAGAGATAGGGACATATGTAAAATGAGTATCCTCCCCTGATTTCTTCTAAAGAATTTTATACTGAACATGAATCTGTTTTGATAGATTTCAATGGATGCTTTCTAAGAATACAAAATTCATAATGATCCGACAAGAAAAATGAAAGTTGGTATTTCTAAAAAAAATTAGGAAAGTGAAAGCTGATGTGACAGTATAATGAGAGTGAAACCCACTTTTACATTACTATTAAAGATGGTCTACAGGTTTCATTCAAGAGTGGTACCTTGAAAGAAACATCATATGTAAATACAACCTCCTTCCCTGTATCTACTTCCTGTGGAACAGTGCTGCCTTGAATTATATTTTTGGTGTTCTGGTTGCATGTTGTTAACTGAGGGTTCTTCTCATTCCAATCCTTATATTCGTGGTTAATACTGTTTCCAAGAGTCCAGTGAGAAGACAGGAATGATATAAAAAGGCGACCCATTAAAAACAACAGAAACTAAGTCAGCTCGACAGATCAATAAAATGCAAGTTGTCATGAATAAAACGAAATATTAACTAAAAATCTCAGGTGTGCATTTAGTCTGAGCCGTAACAGTTCTACAAGTTAAGAATAAAATAAAGAAAGGCGTGATGATAGAGTGAATAATTTCTCTTATAAGGAAATAAGAAGACAAAAACATGGCAAGATCAACTCATATAAAATAACACTTAACACTGATAATAATATAGTTCATAGTCAAACCCAATACTTAATAGATAGTCCCGTACAACAGCATTGTAAGCAAGCATTCTGCTGCATTACATCAATTGTGAAACCACCTTCCAAAATACTTACTACGTGCAAAACCCCAAGTGAAAAATGAGAATGCAATAAAACTAGCATAAAACTTCATAGAATTGCACAAACACTCACTGAGATACTAAAACCCCAACACTAAATAATTAACATATTCCTCATTCTCACACACAGAGTAAGAAATAAACAACATACATATATATAATATCAACAACATTACACTTCAATTCAGTGTTCATCCTCTCTCCTCTCGGACGACCCTTGGTGAGGACCCGAAAACGACGCCAACAAATTCAAGTGACCCTGACTTAACGGAAGATAATTCCCAATCCTAGTCACCGACGCTTCCCTCATAGAGGGAGGATAATATGATGTGTCTACTTTTAATTAATCCTTCTCGAAATGGAAGCCTGCGAAACCCCCCACCCAAAAAAATATTAATAATAATAATATAAAATAACACTGATAATAATATATAAATTCCATTAAAAAATTCTTCGCATGTGAGCATAGTTGTCAAATCGGGACATATCGCATGCTGAAAATACGTAATGGGACATATTTCGTAAGATAGGTAAAATTTGGGCATGATAAGACAAAAGGTCAAACGGTTATAGGATAGTGTAGAGGAAACAAGGATCATTCCACATATGAGCAGTTTTGTCAGAATTTGGACGCATCTCATGCTGAAATACATAATGGGATTTGGGGAAGATAGGTTACTTTTGGGCATAACAAGACAAAAACTGAAACGGTTTTAGGATTGTGTAGAGGAAATAAGTAAGGATCATTTCGTTCTTAAACCTCAACTGAAATATAAAAACTAATAACAACCAAGTTTTCTAAATGCCCTGAAGAAAGAATGGCCCGGACCATCTGAATTTGAACCCCCCAGCTTCCCCCCTCCCATCCAATCTTCCTCCTCTCTCTCTATCTGTTACTATACACATACACACACTATCTCTCTCTAACTCTACAAACAGCCACATTGAGCCACCACCATTTGCAATTCAACCATTGTTCAAAGTCACAGTATTGGGATATGCTTGGTCACACAATTTTAAACTATATCGGTTTCAGGTAATATGATATATTTAGCTATTTAAAGAGCCCGTAAACTTTTTATAAAATTATAGACAATTTTATAAAAATAAGAAAAACAATATTGATCGAGTACATGAGCACAATATTACCTTCTAGTATGCATAGAATTGTCTAATTGATTATACTTGAGCGCATTAGTGCACTGCAACATACCATTAATAGTAAGTGATGAATAAATTCATATTAGACTCAATTTCACAATATTGATTTAGGATTGTAAATTTTGATTATAAATTCAACATATATAATATGTACAGACATATTTACCAAATTTATAATTTAGAATAGATTTATAATTTTATAATGTATTGTATATTAATAGTAGCTACTAAATTAATAGTTACTATTAAGTATAGTACATATTGCTTAAAAACCTAAGCTTGAATTCAATAAATAACTTATTAATCTAATATAAACCAATATATATATATGAACTAAAGTTACTAATAAAAAGGGACGTGAACAAATGGACTTAAACTTGTTACATAGGGAACATAATTCAACAAAACCCGATCTACAGTAGTTCATGCATGCTCCCATACACATATTGCGGCTCCTTTTGCCGACTAAAGAGTTGCAAAGCTGCAAGGTAGTAGAGGCAATTGGAGAGAGAGGGGGAGATATGATATTTGCAATAGCGAAAGAAAAGAGAGATCTAATTCGATATTTGCTGTTGGATCGGAGCTTGGTCGGTGTCTACAAAAATTGAAGTTAAAAAGGCTGAAGGTAAGAATCACAAGATATTTTAGTCTATATTTTGTTTTGCTTCAACTCGCTTCAACTCATTGCAATTCGCCAAGATTCGGTGTTGACTCAGGTGAGCCTAAGATTTCTTGGGATGATTCAAGCAAGATTGCACAGATTCAGAGTCATTCGAGGTAGAATCTTTGTTTATACGACTCGGGTCACATTTGCAAATCATCCACCTGCGATACTGAGTCAACTGGGCCGATACTTTGAACCGTGCTTGCAACCTTAACATGCCAAGGTACGAAAAATTATCTTCTTTTTAATCAGTAACGAGAGAGATTTGTACCAGTTAGAATTTGAGGCACAATCGGATGCGTGTGCAATACAAGGAATGAAATTTCAATTAATTTTTTAATTACTAAAAAGTTGGTGCCATTTGTAATATTTGTTGAAGAGTTCATATGTAACAAAATATATATTTAAAAACAATTATGTCACTATTATATATCGAATATTCTTCATCTATTTAGAAAAATATATAATGAGTGACCAGTTTTTAATTTGTACGTAATTATTATGATAGAGGACATAGAAGTCTTTCTTCGTGCATACCTAAAAATAACTTCCATAAAGAGATAGAAGTACTATAATTCATGGTGAACCAGCAGTCCACCCAAATATTATCCCCAAAGTCCAGGGCAGAAGCAGAAAAACGCTGCTGTCACTGTGCCCATACTAAAAAAATCACTTCCACTTGATATAAGAAATTCTCTCTTTAGTTCATTTTTCTACACGCATCCGACTGCGCCTCAAATTCTACCAGTAACTATATCGGCATGGGGTTCAAAGACGTGGGTACAACCACTTAGTACATTTATCCACACAGCAAGGGGTTCAAAGACATGGGTACTACCAGTAACTATATCGGCAGGCCAATTTTAACTCGGCATCAGTATCAGGTGATATGCAAAACTAGCCTTCCAATAAAAGAAGGGCTAAAAAAAATGTGGAAATTTATCTAGCACAAAATATTATATAGCAAGCCTAACATTGTATTATTAACATATATCAAGAGTGTCATTTATAACAAGTTGCATCTTCCGACTATTCGCTCCTATATACACCCAGAAAGGCCAATACGCATTTCCAATTTATATGTAACTTGAGACATTCCCAAGAAACAATACCTTTAAGAATATATAATATATAAAAAAAATAGCCCACAAAGGTGTTATGTCTCATACAATACAACCCTATATGGAATTATATATCAGATTTCAAAAACTACATAGCTATATTTTGTACGATTTATAGCCAAATCCAATAAAATTGTCCCATACCATACACTACATGACGCATCCAGATATTCATAAAAAAATATATATATTATTTTTATTATTATTTTAGTTATTTAGATGTTGTTTAGATATTTAATAGGTGTTAGTTATCTATTTTAATTAAGTTATTTAGTTATCTAGTTTAATTAGGAGACTTATTCCTGAAGTTTAGGATTATCTATAAATAAGGCCTTTGGCCCTCTTGTAATCAGAATTATTATGAAGAATTATTATTAATGAGATTTGAGAGAGATGATTTCAAAGAAAATATGGTTTGATTATTATTATTATTATTATTATTATTATTATTATTATTATTATTATTATTATTATTATTATTATTATTATTATTGTCATGTGTGTGTTGATTCCGCTGCGTTTAACATCCAAGTGGTATTAGAATTGCGTTCGCTCCTGATTTTTCACACGAGTATGTGTCAATCATGCGTGCATCAAGCGCTCGGGGCAACCTATAGTACGGCGTGTACTCGGCGACGATCAATGCTCCAAAACTGGCCACCACAGTAACGCCACCACCATCGATGGTTGGATTTGATTTCACGAATGCGTTTCAAGAATTGAACGAACAAATAAAGATTTTGAAGGTAAAGCGGTGGCAAGAAGCCGTCCGCCGAGTGTGACCGTTCAAGGAGGTGGGATTTTGGCTTCCCACGAGGCGGGTAAGGCTTGAAAAATCATCCAAGACTCAATGTCCACTCAACCGCCACATCATCCACTAACCAGTAAAAAAAAGTCCCTTTTCACGCTTGCTGAAGCCGTTCCGACAACCCTCAACCATTTTCGACACCAAAAATACCAACCGGCGTATGAAAAATGTGTTTCTAACCAATTCCGCCATGGATTTGGTCTCCGATCAACATCCACGGCCCCCACGCCTCCAAAACACCTCTGACATGCCTTCCCCCTCTCGAATCTGACTAGACAAAAGGTTAGGGGCCTCCGCTGAAGCTTGGTGACCCTCGACGGCCTGAAACGAACCCTTAGACATGCGAACCTCCGACCGAATACAACCCATAGTCATTCAGTATTTCCGACCTTCGGTGATGATTTCCGATCAGACAAGGTGGTAGGTTTGGTTGGTGAGGCTGATGGGTATAGTAAGGAAGAACCTTGGGTTTGTAAAGAGAAGAAGTCAGTTAGGGTATATTGTGTTGAGTTGGACCATTTAAATGCAAGAGTGGACTTTGGGGCTTTTAAAGAAAATGGGTTGCACAAACGGTCTTTATTTGACTTCGGTCCGATTTTAAATGACAAACCACTTGAACTGGAGTTTAATGGTCCAAAAATTATTTTTTTTGGGTGTGGAAAAATTTGGGAAACCCCCAAAATTAAAAATGTCGCAAAATATTTTATTGGGGCTTCTAAAGATTGAAAAAAACTATTTTGGCTACCAAATTAAAAGCCCAATTTATTCGAAATATTTATTTACTTGGCATGGACAGATTCAGATTGTTGTGACGGTTCGAGGGGTTCGTTGGATCGTGATGATGACTTGGACGTGTTCAATTCAACCCTTTATCACTCGGGACGAACTTTTCAAAGAAGGGGGTGTGATGAATCCGGAAAAAATATAAATTTTATTATTATTTTAGTTATTTAGATATTATATAATTTATCTAGATATTTAATAGGTGTTAATTATCTATTTTAATTAGGTTATTTAGTTATCTAGTTTAACTAGGAGACCTGCAGCCCAAGCCTACAATTATCTGTAAATAAGGCCTTTGGCCCTCTCTTGTAATCAGAATAACTATGGAAAATTATAATTAATGAGATTTGAGAGAAAATATGGTTTGATTATTATTATTATTTGTGTGTGTGATCATGCGTGTGTCAATTTCGCTGCATTTCACACCACTACATATCGCATAAATGTCCATACATGGATTTAATAATTCACATATAAGAGGAAAGATAAGATAATTTAGTCGGCATAGGACTTTCCACATCCAGGATTCACTTTAAGAAAGTAAAACCCCTCAAGGATCCAAACTATTTCAATTCCCTACGTCATTTATTATTAAAAATACTACTGTCACTTTTTGAAGAAATTATCATATAGACCCAACATCATACTGAAGTGCAAATGGACAGAACCTGTTTGGAGTAACTTCAAACCCGACAATTCGAGCAGAATCAGTCTCAGGATCCTTGTGATACATGACTCTAAAGCTCAAGTGGTTATTGATAAAATACTTTTCCTCTTTGCTCTGCAGAAGCAAATGATTGCATAAGCATACATAAAATCCTAGGATTAAGAATTGAAAAGGTGCAACTTGCCTACTGAACTTACCCCAGCATAATTTCCTTTGAACCCAACGCGAAAACCGTGTTCATACGTGGTTGACTGACTGCCATCCCTCCTTTGTCTAAGAACAGCAACTGGAAGGTTATCCAAAATCCTGCACTCCAATTTCAGAATTATAATTAAAGATCATAAAATATAAAGTAATTAGTCTAGTATAACCAATAAAGTAATATCCCCAAGAGAAAGAAACAATAATGTCTAAAACTCGCAGCCATAATAACACTTACATGCCGAAAACGACAATGACGAAAGATTCGATCTAAATATTCACAACTGAATTGAAAAACAAAAACAAAGATAATGAAGGGGCCCTGGATTCAGCCCTTACATGTTAACTCGATATTCATCATCAATTTTTTCCTTGAAATTCTTTGCAGATTCAGCATTAAGCTTTACTCGACAGCCCACTTTGCACGGCTGCTCCTCCCTCATATGAAACTGGAATAAAGTTAAACGGAAGAAAATTCACATTAACATGGTCACAAACACAAGAAGGGGAGAAAAAACAGATAACATGTAAAGATTTTGCTCAAGAGAACTTAACATTAAAGGGTAAACTAACAGATACTCACGGTATAGACTGAATTCTCTATGCGGTCACCTCGGAGGACCTCCCCCAAATTTTCAGCACTGTTCATGATTTTGGAGGGCTTGCAGTAGTTTAAGTAATAGTAGTCATATGGAAGTTGTGTCTTGGTAGATGATAATTTGTTGACTTTAACTTGAAGTTCATCACCCTGTTGAAATGGAAGACACAAATTATATGAGGAAAAAACTTCAATACATATCCAAATATACTGGAAACAGCTCTTAAGGAAAAATAAGAAAGAATAAAGAAAAGTGTATACAAGGCAACCAATCACATCTTCCTGACCAAAATTCTAACTCTTACACAAGCAAGCATTTCAGTTCGTATGATACCAAAAAAAAATCTTACATTTCCTAGATTTACAATATACCAAAAAATCTGCATTCAAACACTAATACTCCCTCCGTCCCGAGTTAAAGAGTCCACTATTAAATGGGTTGTCCCAAATTAATAATCCACTTTCCTTTTTTAAACATAACCAACAACCAAATTTCACGATAGTCAACAAGTGGCATGGTTCAAAGTCTCGGTATTGGTCCCGGTATCGTACACACAATTTTCAACTCGATCGCGGTATCGGACGATACGCAAAGATACTCTATTTAGAGAGCGCAAAAAATTCCGAAAAAAATATATATAATTTTTAAAAAATAAGATTAACAATTTGGACCAATCAGATACGATCAAAACCATCATTTAGTATGCATTGCAATGTACAATTGGTTATACTGAAACGCGACGGACTTATCAGATTATACATTTCATAATAAATCAATATTAAGTTAAAAAAATTAATGACACATAAAACTTAATAAGGAGTTACATAGAGAATTCAAATGTCATTTGCTCTCAGAGCACTCCTTATGCTCCCAATCAATATTCATTTAGGAGTCATTCTACAAAATAAAGAAGATACAAATGTTTTTTTTTTAAAATGTTACAAATGTTAAAAAATAAAAAGCATTTAGTTTAGGAGCCATGCTACAAAATAAAAAGGATACAAATGTTATATTTTTTTCAAAGTTTTTGAAAAATAACTCTACTTTTATTTTTTGGTATAGTACTTTTTTTAAAGGATGCAAATGCTATTTTTTACAAGAGTTAATGTTGTAAAAAATAACTATACTAAAAAAAACATTTGCATCCTTTTTAAAAAAAAATAACTCTACAAGAGTTAATGTTATTTTTGTGTGTCGCTGGCGCAAGAGAATATTAGTTATTTAAAAAATAATTCTACTGTTATTTTTTAGTAGAGTTTTTTTTTACAAGAATGCAAATGTTAATTAAAAACGTTTTAACTTTGGTAAAAAAAATACAATTTAGAGTTATTTTTTTTAAAAAGGATGCATGTGTTATTTTTTTTTACAAAAAATAAACATATACAATTTTTAAAATAACATATGCATCATTTTTCAATACATTCTTTCAAACACACACACTTAAAAAAACACTCTCACTTAAAAATACACGCTCAAGGGCCATTAAAAAACCCAAAAACTTTATTTCAATACACAAACTTAACTTTACCTTGAATGAACAGAAAACGTCCCACTAATAATATCCAAATGTCCTACTAATAACTCCTCTTATACCTAAATTAACACCTAAACTTCCGAAACGGGAAAGAGAACAGCAGCCCTCTTAAACCTAAAAGAAAAACCCCCGAAACAGGAGAGAGAGAGAGAGAGAGAGAGAGAGAGAGAGATCTTGGGCCGAAATACATTAACTTCGACTTCTTCTTCTCCGGCAGGTAAGTATTTGCAAGATTCCCCTTTTTTCAACGTTCCCTGTTTTTTTTTACTTCATCTCCCCAGTGATTCTTCATCTCGGCCGATATATCGGCCCCTCATCTCGGACCGGCCGATATATCGGCAAGTCAAGCCGATTCCGATATTTTTAACTTTGGTAAAAAAAATACAATTTAGAGTTATTTTTTTTAAAAAGGATGCATGTGTTATTTTTTTTTACAAAAAATATACATATACAAAAAATATACACATGCCGTATCGGATATTTTTTCGAATCGTGACCCGGTATCGTCTCGTCCCCTACCGGTTCCGAGTTAACTGGGCCGAGACTTTGAACCATGAGAAGTGGCGATTTTGATCACTGGTTGAATGTATCCTTAATCTATACAAAAAAAAGGATAGGGGCTCTCAATTTGTTAATTTGGGACTGAGAGAGTATAAAATTGGTGCTCTCAGTTGATTTATATATCTCCATCTACCACTAGATTAAAACCAAAGATCAGAGTTACCACGGAATGCCAATACGCTACCGATCCGAGATATAATTTCATATTTCTTCACCAAATTTGTTTTGTAATGAGAATTATCTAAAACATAGTGAATCATAATGCACTACGATCTGATAAGATATAAACTAGCGGTTTTAAAGATCTAAGATATACTTATTCAAGAGTATTTATTCAAAACCATATACAAATCTCAATGATGAATAAAGACCTTGTGTCAGAAGATTCTATTATACTTCTTAATGACTGCCATCCAGAAAATAGTCCCCCAATGGTACCACGTTTTAGATGGTAAAGTGAACCATTTTCCACATGCCCAAACGAGCTGTGTTTAAGGTAACATATCCAACAAATACACACAAACAAACAATCAAACAAACAGTCGGACCTCTTGTTGAAACATAATCTCGCAGGGCATATTACAAAATTACACGCGTAAAAACCATAAACCTGTCTACCAAGTGGGAAACACAAGTATACACACAACATAAAGTCAACTGGATATCTACTGAAAATTATAGTGAAAATAATAATAATAACAGGGAAGATCATATCAAACTGCATAACCAAAATAAAAAAACAATCAAATTTTCCAAATCCATTGCGACAAATTAGAATCGCAGTCACCTTAGTTAGTAGTGCTAAGTAGAAAACCTAGAAATACTTATCAAATTGCAAGTGTTTAAAATAACCACATCAAAACAGAGGCATGCACAAAAACCTATTGATAGATCCAAGTCCAATACATGATTGAAAAAAAAAAACTATATTGAATAAAGTTGTAGATCTAAAGCCATACCGATCAGAACAAGCAAATAACAAATCAATCAAGTTTAGTAAGCAATTGATAATAGGAAGATTGTTAGATCCAAAAATGGTACCCTTTGAAAATCACGAGGAGCAACGCCTGGGAGATAGAAGGAGTTGGCTGATGAGATCAGAAGCAACAGAGTTACAAAAATGGTGATGTGGCCCATCTTCGATTCTCTTCAGAGAGAGAGAGACAGAAAGAGAAAACCAGGTTCGCTCGTGCTGGTTATTTTTTCACACTCAAGAAATATTTGTGTAAGACAAGTGGTAACATGTGTCCTAATAAGGGCATAATTTTCTATTTTTTTACAATTAGCATTTTTTAAAATTTGATTTAAAATTGTCTTGATCTTATAAATAGAGATGGAAATTTTGGCACGATACGAAGTATAATTCGAATTTAATTCAAAATTGACATGATGTGTTTTGTTTGTATTGGTTCGTGAAACAAACCTAGTGTGCTTAGGGACATCCCTTAGTGAGGTCTTCTGATCATACAAATTCAATTCCCTACTCTAATTGGCACTGTAAAAATATTACGAATTTTGAAATAAATGGATTAAATTCGAAGAAATAAGGTTGATAAAAAATTGAATTAAATATTATTCTTGATATGAATTCACAAAACGTGGATTTAGCATCAAATTTTAGTTTTGACGATTCACACTTAAATTGAATTGAATTGTATTGTAGAACAAAAAAAAATGATTTAACTTTCATTTTGCAGATTTTCAAGTAATATATAATTGTAGGTAACAGATTAGATCCCAGCCTAAAGAGGTGCTTAAATGATTAGTAAATAGAAGGGAATGGATTAAGAAAGTAGCTGACCTCAAATGGTATATATAGTCAAAGCAATCTTCATTCTTAAGCCAATGAAAATCAATATATATAGAACCACTCATCACACATATGTAATTAAATCCAACAACTATTTTTCAAAAGAAAGTTGAAAACATATGAAACACATGCCTTTCTTAAGACATAACTTCAATTCCTTACGACCGCATCAGAAGGTAGGATTGCAATAAAACTAGTTAGGGCCCAAATAATTGATCAAAACCTACACATACTGAGTAGAAATGCAAAACAAAACAGTGGATTAAAATCCAAATATATATAGAAAATTTTCAGAAAGTCATAACAATGGAAAATAATAAATTAATCAAGATAATGTTTTGATGCTTAAAAAATGAATAAAACAAAAAATATGTTCCGACATATAGTAGAGCAGAAAATGGTTCCTACGCGTCCTTCGGCTCTTTTAAAAATCTCATCGACAATTATAACTTACCTCTATTTTCTCAAGCAAGTTGTTAATTGTGGAATCAGTGAGCATTTGAAATGCATCATCCTTTAGTGCAGTACAGTTCATAAAATATGAAGTGTTAGCAAACTTACATGTTCATAAACCAATAAACTGAAAAGGGACTGTTACATAAAAATTTAAAACGCTTAAAAGTTTGGAATAAACTGAAAGTACCATATAAAAACATTGATAATCTAATAACTGAAAGTACCATATAAAAAATCAATAATCCAAGGACATATCACGTATGAAAAATGTCGGATGAAAGCCCCAATTTCATACCATAAAATGAACAAACCTATTTGTTTTGGGAGAAAATTAGGAATAACACATATATTAAATACAAATCATTTAGAAAATCGATAGAGAGAGAAAGAGAACACATTGTATTCCACAGGAGCTGCTAACCACAAACCATTGGTATAAGTTATCTGGCCAAAAATACATATAACTTATTATCACAGGAAGATTATAAGGGAGAGGATGAGGGCTCAAATATAAAAGGTGTAGAGGTAAAAGTCCCGAGCTAAAAGCTCTGATACCAATTTGAGAATGCGTGATATTAATTATTATGGAATTCGCAAATTTTCAACTGATTAAAACTTATTTAATTAGAGTCAATCTTCAATCCAATTTTATTAAACCCTAAACATGCATCTGTGTGAATAAATCAAACATGCAATCACAAATCAAGGAACAATCAAATTCAAGAAAAAAATTCGAAGGGCAAAATCTTTATTTCACTATTGAATGTGAATTAGAACTTACAATTACATAGAGAAATTTGCAATGAATTTCTCGCAAAAAATCCATATAGACCGCAACCTATAACCAACAAAGATTCCTTCAAGAACTGCAGCTCCTCCTTCAGCAGTGAATACCCTCGAGTATCCCTAATGACCGCAATCTTCAGCAACAGCTCCTGCAAGAACTACCAATCCAGTAGTAGAAAATCCTTCTTTACAGTAGAAACTTTAATAAAGAAGAATTTTGGGTTCCAAACGATTCACAAAAGTATATGGGATGTTGGTGTGAATCAAAAACATAAATTTGCCGTGAAAATGGAAGACTAAAAGTCTGCAGATATGCTGTTTTTCGTGCAGTAAAAACCTTAAAAAAAGTCTCACAAAATAGGAATTTATAGCAAAACAAAATTCTTGAGGCGGTCGTTCGAACGACTTCTGGATGTCATTTGAATGATCCTAGAAACGACCTGTTGAAATGCAAAACTGTGTAGGGTCGTTTGAAGCTAGTAAGGAACGACCTATCTCGCGACCTAAGAAACGACATGAGATGTCGTTAGAAGAGGTTGTTTGAATAACATTGGCATATCGTTTAAACGACATTGATTTGTCGTTTGAACGACTGAAGCGAAAAATAATATTTTTAAAATGCTCGCCTACAGGTCTTTCAAAAAATATTTTAACTTAGAAAAATGCCTCATTTTGATAAGAAAAATGTTTAGAAAAATATCCCAATAGTATCGTAAAAAAAATTCAAAACTTAAATACATTCCTTACCAAAATCAATCTCATAAAAGACCGTTGTTGAAGATACTTGATATTCGAATTCGCCTTCTTGAACGTATGATCGTGCACTTTCTTTGACGGTTGTAATGGTATAAGATATACACAATGTAAATTAGGGACTATGAAAATTATTACCTTACAAAAGGATAGAGAAAGTAGAGGAAAGAGCAATCGGTTCATCTTTTTGAAGAGTCAAGAGTCGTTTTGTTTTGTATTTTGGCTTGGATTATTTGGGTATCTTAGGGGGGGGGGGGACGGTGTACTCAAAGACTTACAATTACAATTGTAGCATTAATGAGAATTAAGATCTTTAATACTATCGTATTAGAAGTATAATATAGATTAAACTTAATCCCCAACATGAAAATAAGTAAAGTGACTGGTTGCATAAGATACAAATAAAATAATGCCCGTGCGAGGGTAAATTTAACTTTTGAAAAGCGGGAGTTATATCTAGTTAGGATATTATTTCAATAGTAAAAAAATTTATTATATATATATATATATATATGAACTCTAAGGTATTACCTTCATGTTTGTAGCAATATAATCTTTGAGTATGGTTTAATCATCCAAAGTAGTGTGTTTTTTTAACATGCATACCTCGCCTAAAGTTCGATTTTAATACAAAATTATGTATATTTTAAAGACATATCAATGTGTGTGTGTGTGTGTGTGTGTGCGCGCGCGTATGTGTACAAATTAACATAGAAGTAGGATTCAGTGAAAGAACTTGGCATCAATGAATGATGTTTGCCTCTAGACCCAACTGTGAATTATTTACATTTTTAGTTTATATTCTTTCTTTTACATCTCGAGGTACCAATGAAATTATTAATTAAAAAAAGTAAAGTTCATTATAGGAGGGTAGTGGTACTGAGGTCTACGAATATAATGAATTCGGTGAGGCATGACCCACTCCAATAGAAGTTCCCTTCAAGGTATTCAAAGCTTCAAGAGCAACAGGCGATTAAAATCTAACTTTTATGATCAAATGATGATTTTATAATTGCTGAGTGAGGAAGACAATGATTAAATATGAGCTTTTTCAACAAAGAAGAAAGGGATGACTTGAAAGTGATGACTCTTGGAATTGAAGAGACAAGCACTTCGAGTACCAAGGAGAAAGCAGATAGAGAATACTTTTGGTGTAAATTTGTGCAAAGTAATAGTGCTTTAACTATGTTCTATTTTTTTACCTTGCCCAAGTGATTTATTCATAGGTAAATACTAGGACTAATGTGGCTTGTGGAAGTCAAAAGGATATTCTTTGCGATAATATTTGAGTTGTACTTCTTATCATATTTTACTATTTGTCATTTTTCCACTCTGACAGATGATATCTGGTGCAACCCAAATTCAAAAAGAAAATATGTCGGGCATAGTACTAAAAAGTACAATTTTATAGATATTTTCAAACGGTTACTTGGTAAACAAACCTTTTGAAAACTTGTGAGTGGCCTTGAGGGTCACTCGCCAATGTCTGTATGTCAAAAACACTTTGTGAGCAGTTCTTTAGTTGCTCAACTATTTAACTAAGTATAAACTGTGTGAGTGACCTCTGTGACGCCTTCTAAAAAAACCTTTTCCCTATTTTCATTCTTCTTCTAAGTTTGTCGTATTTTATGGCTTCGTCTGCTCAAACCCTTACCTTTGCTTCTTCCACCTCCATGAGCAAGTTTTGGGTGGGGTCTTTACCCATTAAGGTCACCGTCACCACCGATGCCACCACTGGTGCCACCATCACCACCTCCTCTCTGGCCACCTCTACCATCGTTTCCACCATCTCTGGTGGGGTTGGCCCCTCTATTAGTGCCTTTTCTGCCTTGCCCAAAGGGCAAAGGCAATTTATGAAGAACAAGTCATGAAGGAATTTTTCAATTTACCGCCTTTCCCCACTCTTTGGCAAATAAGATAGTTTTATGTCCTCTATCGAGCAGTTTGAGGTTGAATTTGTGGAGAAAATTAAAGAGCGATCGCTCGTGGTCTTTATGGAATCTAAAGACACTCTGATAGTCCTCGTTGATAGTATCTTGCGAGTTCGAGTGGATAGGGATGACTCCCCCTTTTCAAATGTGGTCCTTGATATTTGTAAAGGGTCCCAGGAGAGTGGGGCCTATGGGTAGATTGTGGTATCAACGTCTTAACTTACCGTATCATCATTGATGAGTTAGAACTAACTTAAATCACTAGCCTCAAGAATTGCACTATCTCCAAAACCACCAATGCATATAATGTTTTACTCCCTCGCTGGGGTATGGACTCCTATATGTTTATCAAAATTTGGGGGAGTTCACTTTTACCTCGGAAGATATTTGTGAGCTGACTGGTTTACCTATTTTAGGAAACCATATTTTTACTAATGGGTATGAGGACTCCCTCAAGTAGGATATGTGCGAGGAGCTTTATCATGCCTTGTATGATTGTTCTTGTTATGTTTCTCTCACCCAAATTGGGGCAAGCAAGCACTCATTTGCTAAGTGGCAGCATTATTGGTTCAAGGATTTTGAGGCAGTGCCTAAGGAGGGAGTCCCAGTTATAACTCTTAGGAGTCAAGATGTCCCAAGCTCAATTCAAGGACCCATTTGGCTGCCTTCATTGTTACCTTTTTTTAGAGATTTATTTTCTAAAGGATACCAAATGACTCCCCTCGCGAGTTACTTTTCCATTTGACATTCAGACTTGCTCATGGGAGGAGTGTCTCCCTTGCTGCTCTTACCTTAGGATCCATCTACAATTGGGGTGGTCGCACTCACATTTACATAGAGCATTCGTATGGTCACTTCGATGTGGTAAATTTTTCTAACTCCTTCTTATTAATGGGCTTTCTTTTTTAGCGATTACCTAACTGGGCCCTTGAGCCCCACTTACTTCACGGTCAATCTGCTTAAATTGTTAGGTGGCACAAAAAGCCCATAAGCACTCTCATAGCTTATTTTTGTAAAATATATGAATTTTCTTTCTGCCCCTACTCAAAGTGAGTGGGTGGTATATTTTCATTGTGCTTCCATTCTGCCTCCCCTGGGACTTTCTTCTCCCCAACCAATGTTGAGTTAGTGAGTGACTATCCTCACATCTCTGTGATGGCATTTATCATTCCTTATATATTACCCTCTTTGACAGAGCTTGGGCAAGGAGTTAAGTTTTATCACTCTGAGAAGGTCAGAAGGAAATTTGGGTATGCTTAAGGCACATATACCCCAGAGTTTCTCACCATCCCCTCGCCATCAGACGCATTTTCTAATTTCACTCCTGAGGGGATGGTGCGTAGAACTTTTAATTTTGGGAATCTCTTAATACCCGCTCGTGATTACCTTCCTTTCATCAGTCGCTCGTGATTTTGTTTGTGGTAGCACCAAGTTTTATTAATAAAAAAATGCATTCAGGGTGTCCCTCATGAGTCTATTATCGAGCATGTCTCCTCAAATGATAAATACTTGACCAAATGTACTCAAAAGGAGGTTTGACATCACAACCAAGTTTAGAGGGCTCCATTCGAGCAGGTGGTCCCTATTCTTATAAATCCTCTCTATTTAAAGAGTATACACTCCAAGTACCCAGAAGCCAAGCCTTAGCAAGAAAATAAGAAAGGTAAGGGCAAGGCCAACGCTAAAGTTCCTTTAAAGAAGAAGCATCCTAACACTGGCATTTCTAATTTTATCCCTACTCTAGTTAAGGGAACTTCTTCCCCTCTCTAAGCTATCAAAACTCCATGATCAAAATGAAGCAACGCTATGGAGAGTTTGTGTTCTTCTTGCATTTGTTCAATCATTTTATAATAACTAGCGTTGTTCGCCAGTGCTCTAACCAGAAGATAATGAAGATGAACATATGCATCTTTTACTTGGTCAGAGGCATTTGGGCCGAGCAACCCCATCAAATATTCTTCAGTCAGTGGAACATGACAAGCCTTGCACCGCCTCAGTAGGATGGATTCAAAAGAAACTATATCCTTCTTCCTGACATTAAACTGAAAATTTATAAGTATAAGTATAAGTATAAGTATAAGTATATGGGCCTGATCAAGATAAGCAAACAATATAAACAATGAAGCTAACAAGCAATCAACATCATAAAAAAGTTAAAAAGATTGAGAAAAAATATGCCATTTCATTGATAATTCAAGGATTATAGAGTTGATTACATTATAAAGGAAAAATAAGAAGAAATGGAAAATACATAAGGGAAAAAACGAAAAGAAACTTTCTAAAAGGAGCTAAACCTTATCCTTATCCTTATCCTTGTCCTGGTCAGCAACAGGAAGGTCGACATTATTTGCAGACACCATGGAGGATTCCTTAGAACCTTTTTCATTATCATCAAAGTCTTTGTCCAAGTTAGGAAGAGTTCCTGGGTCATGTCTTTGAAATAACCCAGAGTCTGCAACTTTGACTTTGTCCATCGAGGTTTTTTTCTCTCTCTCCATAGTTTCCCAGGAAGCTTGCAAGGGTTTTTGTAAACCCTCAAAATCTTCCTCCACATCAGCCTTAGTCATTCTTCACCGGCATCTGGTTGAAGTCTCTTAGGAACAGTAAAAAAATGAAGTATGTTACATTAGTTTGGAAGAAAAGCATTAAATATTAGTGAAGATCAACTAAAGAGTTACTAACTTACCAAAGCCAAAGTTTGAATAGCCCTCTCAGTTAATCGGGCTCTACTCATGGAGGATGCAACTGACCTATTGGCCGACAGAGTACCAATCTTTATCAAGCCTCCGCCAGCACAAGGTTAATTGCTACATAGGCCTATTTAATTCTACCTTGTTCGCCAGTAGACTTCTTAGCAAATTCAACAGACTTTTTGGCCAACTCTTGATTGCCTGGTAGGCCTTTCTTCAACCTCTTGTACCGAGGTTCCTCAATTTAAATCTCCTCGGTAGTACAGCCTTGACGCCTGATAGAGATGGTTTTTCGGTATATTTATCATTGTCGAAAGCTCCTCTATTTAAAACCTTTCATACCTACAAAAATATATCAATACTAGAGTATAGCGGTAACTAAGGGAATCAATCAAAATCTAAGGGTGAAACATACAAGAGAGAAAAACTAACGTAATTCATTTTTTTATTTCCTTTTTTTTGGGACTTTTTGCATTTTCTATTATTTTAGCTTTTTCAATATTAAAACAATTTTTAGGAGTGGTGCAATAAGACTATACTAAATCAAAGATCTAAAGACTAACTAAAAAGTGTGATAAAAAAAATAAGTGAAATATAATTAAATAAAATGTAAAATATGAGATGTGTGAGGAAATAAAAGTGAGGACTAACAAGGGATAGGATGACACCAAATATTCTAGTTAATCAAAATTAATTAACTCATTAAAATTAATTATCCGAAGTTAGTATCAAACTCACAAATCAACTCTTGTTGCAAATGTAATTTTAATAATAACATTTTAGAAAATTAAATTCGACACTCCTACAACTCTTGAAAAGTAGATTCAAACATCATTTGACAAACCACCGGCTAGGATCGATTTACTAAACTAGTTTAAATCATAAAAATAAGCTTAGAGTTGAAATTCTAAGAAATAATTTCACATTTTAGAAAAACATATCTCTAGTTCGATTCTAAAATAGAAACTAAGACTACAATCTCAATTTTATCTTGAAACTCATTTACCCTCTCTCGAGGCATAAATTAAAACGTAAGAGTGTAAAGTTAATCATCAAAGGGGAATTTAATTTATCACAAATGTAATATTATCAACAAACTAATCGAGAAATAAAAAAAGTAGAGATAAAAGAACAAATCTTCAAACAAGTCTCCTTGATTTACAAAATTAAACTCTAAATCTTCATTGAACTTGAGCAATATCCATCCAATATGAGCATCCAGATATTTTTAATTCAATACATACACTCAATTGAATCTCTCAACAATTTGATTTCTCACTAATCTCTAAAAAAAAGTATTTACAAGGTCTCTCTCTCTCTCTCTCTCTCTCTCTCTCTCTCTCTCTATGGTATTTTTCTACTCTAACTATCTCTCTACAAAAAAGACAACCTTTTTCAAATGGGTCTTCTCTTTCATTTTATAATGGGCACATTAGGGCAAGGGGCATAATGGAAAAGAGAGGTGCATATGGTTTGTGAGGTAATGGGTGAAGTGAAGAGGATAAATAAAGGGCATTTTTGGAATGTGGGTTAAGTGATGGGGGTTATTTTGGAATTGGGTTAAAAAAGGGCATTAAACACATGTGGGTTATTTTGTTTTTGTCTTGGGTGTTTGTCTTTGGACTTTAACAGAATCGTGTAAGGCATTTGGGAGAAGAGGTCGTGAGGGTAAGTTGGGTAAATAAGGGAAAAATGGTTTTTAACATGTGTGGGGGTAATATAGGAATTCAAGAACTAATAAACATGTGGGTACTTTTGTTTTTTTTTTGGTTTTGGATTTGCAGGAACGAAAATCGGGTAGGGGCTTGGCCAGAAGTGGGTTTTTGGTTGGGTTTTGGGTTTGATTGTTGGTTTATAAATGGGTTGGATCATGGAGATGGAAATCGGGTTGGAGCTGCTCGGAGTGGGGGTCGTGGGTTCACCAGTTGATGGGTTGAGCTGGAGGGTCGGAGGTCGGAGTTGCGCTGGCGGCGGATGTTTATGGTGGGTGATTTTCAGAGGTTGGGTATAGTGGTTTCGTCGGGGCACCGACGGGTTTCAGGCCTGCTGCTGGTGGTTCCAAGTTGTATAGGCGCGGGTTATGGGTTGAGGGTCGCCGACGAGTTGAGGGTTTAGATTTATAGCTGTTATGGAGGCTCGGATTTTGGGTTGCAATTTGGGTCTGATTTGGGTCTTCCGGGTATATGGTTTTTGGGTGTTGAAATCGGGTTTGATGGGTTTAGATTAAGGGTAGCGGGTGATGGAGGTTAGGGTGATTGGTTTGTTAATGGAGGTGTAGGAGAGAGAAAGAGTGTGGGAGGTTGATGAAAGGGGTTGGATTGGGTGTGTATGGTGTATGGTAAATGGTGTGTGGGTGAGGGAGTGTATGTGTGTTGTGTGAGGTAGGATGTAGGATAGTGTGGTGTGTTTAATTTGTACACCTAATAAAATTAAAACTAACTAACAAAAAATAAATTAATAAAATTAAAAATTAAAATTTACTAAAAAATAAAATCCTAATTTATAAATAAAAGACACAAATTAAAAATGAAACTAAAAAGAAATGAAAATAAAAATAAAAATCTATTAAAACTAAAAACTAAAATCCTAAAAAAATGTAAAATCTAATAAAACTAAAAATAAATGAATTCCTAAAAAAAATTAATCTTAATAAAAATAAAATAAAATAAAAACTCAAAACTAATAAAAATCAAAATCAAAATGAAAAAATAGAAAATAAATCCTAGAAAATTCTAAATAAACCTAAAATAAATCCTAAAAATAAAACGACACAAAATAAAAATCTAAAAAATAATAATAAAAGTACGAACTCAACACACACACGGGGTTCGGGATAGGTTTAGGCTCGATTTAGTCTTAGGTAAGGTATGGGCTTGGGGAATTAGCTCCATAAATCGCACATATGCCTTTAAATAAGCGTTAAACTTTCGCAAACGGCGATCAAGCCTGCACATTACATTTACGCATATAAGACCAATTTTTTCGAGAATTAGCAACTAGTATACGTCTATTCGGTGTATAAAATGTACACTTTGGGGTGCTTGTTACAAACAGAGCGTTGCTAGTCCTCGAGCAATAAGATAGAGAGAAATAGAAAGATAAGAAACCAAAAGTGTACCACTTTCGCGGGCACTTGCGATTGCACTTAGCATGTGCAACAAGCCTTTAAACCTATAGGTTGCCCTACATAACGAGTTTTGTCTCATGAGGGTTTGCAGGGAATATACCCGTAAAATTATTTATTTGCAAACGGCAGTCAATCTCTTATTAGACGTAGAATAATCGCACAATCCATCACGAGATATATATTTTGAGAAATACAAGCTAGAATTACAAAAAGCGTAGCAAAGTAATACTCAAGGCATATCCTTCCTAGAACTCAACGTGTGTAGTGTGAATCAGTCAAAATGGGTCGAGTATCATAAGAGTAATTACAAGATTGCCTTTTCGGAATCAACGCTTCAACTTCAAAATCTCACTGGATATATCTCTCTCAAACGAACTCACGAGATTAGGGTAAGTGTATCGCTCTTGTGTATGAGGATGTGAGTAAATATAATCAAGGTCAAACGTCTCACACGCATATAAGAAAGAACAAATATGTAGAAAGAAAATGATCTCATGAAAGAATGCTAATCACTATAGTGAGAACATCGAGTTATTCACCACGTTGACTTTCATTTGCCCGAACACCTAGGGGAATATGGATGTATATGAGTGAGGGGGAAATGAAATGGGAAGGATATCATGAGGTGAAGTATGATGGTGATGGATGGATGATGGATGAAAGATGGATGCGATAGAAGAGTGTTCTATACTTGAAGAACAAATGTCTTTATTTAACAAGGACTAACTACAAAAAAAATCTTTTCTTTTCTTTTCTCTCTTTTCTTTCTTCTATTTTTCTATTTTTCTATGTTTTTATTTTTATTTTTTTATACTCTCAACTCTGAAGACATTTTACATTTGAAAATGAAAGATGATATGCAGATAATAAATGGATGATGTGGGGAAATATGTGGGAATATGGATGGGGAAAATATGGGAAGGTAATGGATGAAGTGAATGGGTGAAAACCTAGTGATCGGGACAAATTTCAAGACACATATTTCTTACAACTCGAAAGTGATGTCATTCTCAGTGATTAACCCAAAAATTTAGTGAAGAAAAATGAGACCATACAACGAATTAAAGTGCGGACCCAAAAGAAGTTGAATCAACTTGTGACTCGGAGATTGCGTAAAACACTCTAAAAGGGTGAAAGACACGAATCTCACAAGCTAAAGTCTCTACTAGTATTCCTTAAGGTTCTCTTGAGAATTGTAGTGCTCTTCAACTCTAAACCATAGTGACGTGATAAGTGTGCAAATTTTGTTGAGTCTAGAAATTCATAGTGCAACATTCCTTGTTACGTACTATATAAGCTATTTAGAAAATAAATAAATTCTCGAGCTTAATTCCTAGACTTAAAGGATGGATGATAGAAAATTCACATCAATGAGATGGGATGAAAGAAACTGCACAAAAATTTTAAAAATTAAAAAAAAATTAAAAGAGGTACGATTTTGATAAAATTCCCCACCCCCAAATAAAAAGGAACATCGTCCTCGATGTTAAGTAAAATGATTTTTAAAATTGAGAGCAGAAGGGAGGAAAGATATTATCAGAATTAACCGCTAATGAAATGGACAGATGTAGCAAAAAATAAACATGAATAGATGATAAGATAACAAAATTTGTACAAGTCTATAAACATGGTAAATCATTTGGTGATGTGAAACACCACCCCCAAACAAGATGAGACTTATACTAAAAATTACGGGTTGCCTCTCGGTAGTGCTAAGTTTAACGTCTTCAGCCAGATCAATCGAAACTCACCCTAAAGATAGGATCGAGGAAAGCATAGGGTGGCAGAAAATTGAGTGATGATAATTACCCCCAAAACAAGACTGAAGTGTCAGTCTTGGTGAATAAAGGCTAAAGTGGTCAATGCACTTGTATGTCGAAGTGCTTCACGCGATCCAAAGCATTATGGACCAAGGGTGGGTGGGTATTAGTGTAAGGAGGATAAAGGCATGGGTGATTAAGCATCGATCGCGGGGCTTATTAAGACGAAATGTGAGGGCAACAAGAGCCCTATAAGCATGATTATCTAATTAAATGGGGAGGCGAAAGAGTGCAGAAATAGTGATGGGGTGGGCCTCATAGAAATCATGCGATCGTTCTATGAATGGACGATGATAATGGTCACTCCGTGACATGTCAGGGAGCTGTCGATGGAAAAAATCAACACCTTAAGAGAGTGGCGGGTATTGAATAGTAAGCTCGGTGTCACAGAAGTGGAGAGTAGGACCACATATACTCTCATGGAAGGTGGAGGATGGTTTTAGGTTAGGATTTAAAGATATGGATGGGAACATGCAATGTGTAATATCAAGATCCAAACCAGGTGATGAGAGGGAAAGGATAATGTGTGGGTCGGGTGGGATAAATGGTGGAGGAAGATGATCCAACTCAAGATTAGGGGTCGTACACTCATTTGAAAGGACAGAATGATCCTCAATATCCTCCTGAAGAGGGAGTGTGGTATCAAGTGATGGCAATATCAACTTATTGACCAATGTAACACCATCTAATGTGGTGAAAGGGTCTAACGAGGCATTAAGATCCAAGATAGATGAATCTACATCAATAGTCGGCTCAAGAGGAGCCAAATATGACGGGGTAGGATCCATGTCAAGAGAGGTGGGAACCATCTCTGGTGATATCTCGGGACATTAGTGAGAACTCGTAGCCGAGGCTAACCTAAAAGATATGGGCATGTCAGATACATATGCAACTAGGGCATAAGGTAAAAGCTCGGGCGTATTTTTGGATATAACGAGAGTGAGAATGTGAACCTCAATCGTGGGTTCATACGGATATGACGGGATTTTATCAGGCTCACGATCGATGGATAAATCAACACAAGTGTCAACTTGAGGCCCGAACCACAGAATAGTCACCACATCAAGATTCTCGGGCTGGTAGGGTTGGTCACACTCAAAATCAGTGGCACAAGACGACACATAATCACTCCACGTGGGGGCAACAACGGATTGACTTGGGATGAAATCCAACTCTCTCTCACACTCAATTTAATTTAATTTAATCTTTGTTCAAGCCGTTGGAGGGCTGCATTTTGAATTTGAGTGGATTACTCTTGCTCGAGTATGAACTTTTATAAGAGGCTTTCAAGAGAGTAGGTGGATGATGGTGGTGAAGTGTTGGTGGGTGACGGCGGTGGTTGAGGTGAACACAACTCTCTATGGACATGACTATATGGAGAATACTCAAAGGAGGTGTGAGTAATGGGGTAAAGTTGGTCATACACGGGAGAAGTATCTCCGTGAGAGAAAAATGGTGGATAATCATTGTGTGCGTAGTGAGGGAACTGATCGGGGGATGGTGCACTTGATTGCCATAACAGCTGTTAGAACGTGTGAAGATCCACAGCAACGGGTTGGGATTCATATTACGTGGAATGGTGATCAGGCCTCCATGAATAACTTGGGTACTCACGCCACTCGGAATTTGATAAATCATGACAATAGGCCAAGGGGGGTTTCGTAACAGTGTCATATGGATACACATGTTCCATAGTGGGTTCAGATGGATATGAAAAAGATGGACACTCATGAGATAAGTGATCGGCTTGAAAGCAAGAGGTGCACAACAAAGCAAGTGACTCGTTGGTACTCGTCATCGGAGGTGATGGAATGTAAGATGCGTGCGTGGGTGACGCATGGTATCAACGGTGTGTGGTTGAGAGTTAAATCCACGAAGTAAGGTATGGAGGTTTGACTCGGGCTCAACCTCAAATATGCTTTGAGAGAATGAGAAATGGACAAAGTAATCCCGTAAAGGACGTTATTCGGCCATGATGAGGAAAATATATATATATATATTAATTTTTTTGAAAAGAAAATATTTTTGGATTTGTTTTTTGAAAAATAAAGGAAGAAAATATTATTTGATTTTTTTGGAAAATGAAGGAAGAAAATATTTTTGGAAGAAAAGAGTGGGAAAAATATTTGGACTCTTTGAATTTGCACGAACTCACTAAAACGCGACTATCGAAAAATTAAATTGGACACACACAAGTCAAGGAGAAATCCTAACTAGTACATAGCGAATTTTTATCTTCAAAGTTAGGCGAGAGGGTAGTCAAATTTTAATTAAGTCCGCGAGCGATAAAAATCACGAAAATTATCTTTGTGATCGCCTTTGCAAAATGTTCTCCTATTGGGCTACCTAGTTGATTGATTTTAATTTTAATGACGGCTAGGGTAGCACACAATTGGTAAGCGAGTGAGTCGGGTGATGAAATTCCTTCTCGTGAATGACCGGGTGTAGGTCTTAATTGATTAATTCGTCACACACATTCAAAAATAAATGCAAGAATAAAATCAAATAAGAGCACGTAGTCACACACAAAAATTGACTCGTTGACAGGAGAGGCGCGAGGGTTTTAGAAATGTACCTCCCACGATTTTTACGTCGTGGGGAGATGGACAATTTGAGTTGAACGGGGGGAGGTCACGCCTATCTCAGTCGGCTCCGGGAGTCCTACCGACCCAAAGTAGAGGGGCTTCTTTTCCTCATCTTTGGACACTCTCTCGCTACCTTGTCCGATTTCCCTTTTACTTTTTTTTATTAATTATTACAAATAATTGATGTCCAAAGCACCACGAATAAATATACACGACCTCAATATCTTAATACAAAACTTCTAAGAAAATGAAAAATGGTACAGAAAATGAAAAATGCAATACAAATGAATAACACAATGGGAAATCCTCTCCAATGCTTCAAGCGCCAAAGATAGGCAACGGAGCCATTTGATAGAGATGATTTTTCGATATATTTGTCGTTGTTGAAAGTTCCTCTATTCAAAACGTTTCACACCAATAAAAATATATTAATACTAGAGTGTAGCGGTAAGTAAGGGAAATCAATCCAAGGGTGAAACATGCAAGAGAGGAAAACTAATGTAATTCATTTTTTTATTCAATTTCTTTTTGGACTTTTTGCATTTTCTATTTTTTTAGGTTTTTCAATATTAAAACAATTTTTAGGAGTGGTGAAATAAGACTATGCTAAATCAAAGATCTAAAGACTAACTAAAAAGTGTGATAAAAAAATAAGTGAAATATAATTAAATAAAATGTAAAATATGAGATATGCGAGGAAATAAAAGTGAGGACTAACAAGGGATAGGATGACACCAAATATTCTTGCTAATCAAAATTAATCAACTCATTAAAATTAATTATCCCAAGTTAGTATGAAAATCACAAATCAACTCTTGTTGAAAATGTAATTTTAATAATAACATTTTAGAAAATTAAATTCGACACTCCTACAACTCTTGAAAAGTAGATTCAAACATCATTTGACAAACCACCGGCTAGGATCGATTTACTAAATTAATTTAAATCATAAAAATAAGCTTAGAGTTGAAATTCAAAGAAATAATTTCATATTTTAGAAAAACCTATCTCTAGTTCGATTCTAAAATGGAAACTAAGACTACAATCTCAATTTTCTCTTGAAACTCATTTACCCTCTCTCGAGGCATAAATTAAAACGTAAGAGTGTAAAGTTAATCATCAAAGGGGAATTTAATTTAAATAAGCTAATTAAAATACGATTAACATCAAATAATAGGATCACCCCACTCATTGAAAGGGGTTTCTAGCCTAACATAATGATAAAATACACAAATACAATATTATTAACAAACTACGCAAGAAATAAAAAAAAGTAGATATAAGAGAACAAATCTTCAAACAAGTCTCCTTGATTTATAAAATTGAACTCAAAATCTTCATTGAAGTTGAGCAACATCCATCCAATATGAGCATCCAAATATTTTTAATTCAATACATACACTCAATTGAATCTCTCAACAATTTGATTTCGCACTAATCTCTAAAAAAAAAAGTATTTACAAGGCGTTTCTCTCTCTATGGTATTTTTCTACTCTAACTATCTCTCTACAAGAAAAAAAAATTCAAATGGGCCTTCTCTTTACTTTTATAATGGGCACATTAGGTCAGGGGGCATAATGGACAAGAGAGGTGCATGTGGTTTGTGAGGTAATGGGTGAAGAGGATAAATTGAGGGCATTTTTGAAAAGTTGGTTAAGTGATGGGGTTATTTTGGAATTGGGTTAAAAAAAGGGCATTAAACACATGTGGGTTATTTTGTTTTTGGCTTGGATGCTTGTCTTTCGACTTTAACAGAATTGTGTATGGCATTTGGAAGAAGAGGTCATGAGGGTAAGTTGGGTAAATAAGGGGAAAATGGTTTTTAACATGTGTGGGGGTAATATAGGAATTGGGCAACTAATAAACATGTGGGTACCTTTTTTTTTCTTGGATTTGGCAGGAACGAAAATCGGGTAGGGGTTTGGCCAGAAGTGGGTTTTTGGTTGGGTTTTGGGTTTGACTGTTGGTTTGTAAATGGGTTGGTTCATGGAGATGGGAATCGAGTTGGAGCTTCTCGGAGTGGGGGTCGTGGGTTCGTCGGTTGATGGGTTGAGCTGGAGGGTCGAACGTTGGAGTCGCGCTAGTGGCGGGTGGTTTTTGGAGGCTGGGTATGGTGGTTTTGTCGGGGCACCGGCGGGTTTCAGGCCTGCTGCTGGTGGTTTTGGTTTGTATGGGCGCCGGTTATGGGTTGAGGGTCGTCGGCAGGTTGAGGGTTCGGATTATAGCCGTTATGGAGGTTCGGATTTTGGGTTGCAATTTGGGTCTGATTTGGGTCTTCTGGGTATATGGTTTTGGGGTGTTGAAATCGGGTTTGATGGGTTTAGATTAAGGGTAGCGGGTGATGGAGGTTATGATGATTGGTTTGTTAATGGAGGTGTAGGAGAGAGAAAGAGTGTGGGAGGTTGATGAAGGGGGTTGGATTGGGTGTGTGCATGGTGTATGGTAAATGATGTGTGGGTGAGGGAGTGTATGTGTGTTGTGTGAGGTAGGGTGTAGGATAGTGTGGTGTGTTTAATTTGTACCCCTAATAAAATTAAAACTAACTAACTAAAAAAAATAAATTAATAAAATCAAAAATTAAAATTTACTAAAAATTAAAATTCTAATTTATAAATAAAAGACAAAAATTAAAAATGAAACTAAAAAGAAATGAAAATAAAAATAAAAATCTATTAAAACTAAAAACTAAAATCCTAAAAAAAATGTAAAATCTAATGAAACTAAAAATAAATGAATTCCTAAAAAAAATTAATCTTAATAAAAATAAAATAAAATAAAAACTAATAAAAAATGAAAAAATAGAAAATAAATCCTAGAAAATTCTAAATAAACCTAAAATAATTCCTAAAAATAAAATGACACAAACTAAAAATCTAAGAAAAATAATAAAAGTACAAACTCAACACACACACACACACGGGATTCGGGGTAGGTTTAGGCTTAGGTAAGGTATGAGATTGGGAAATTAGCTCCATAAATCGCACATTTACCTTGAAATAAGAGTGAAACTTTCGCAAACGACGATCAAGCATGCACATTAATATTTACGCATATAAGATCCATTTTGTCGAGAATTAGCAAGTAGAATACGTCTATTCGGGGTATAAAATATACACTTTTGGGTGCTTATTAAGGCCTCTTCCCTGCGACATCTTATTAGCTGTAGTGGTCTTCTTGGGGGGGGGGGGGGGGGAGGAGATCCTGATCCTGCCACCAAATTAGGTATTTTTCTTTTCACTATCTATACAGTAGGTGAAGTGGAGATTGTAGTGATATCATGGGACTAAAAAAAGAAGAGGTTACTCCTTGGGGAGGCTCTACTCGAGTTGACTCAATAAAGAAGAGGTAGACACAAGTTCCTCATCCAAATTGATGGGTGACTGAGGCAAGACAAGTGCAAGTCGGACAATGAATGAAGTGATAGTACTCTTGTACTCCAACAAGACAAAAGCTGCTCGGGAATGATCTTCCACTGCCCTCTGGTGATATTTGAGGTCGTTAATATTCACCTCTCTTTCTTTGGGGCACTTCTTTTTATTTTCCCCTGCACCAAAAACAGAACAACATTAGACACAAAACTTTGAACTGTTAATTAAAAAGGGAAGAATTTAAGAGTAAAATAATGACCTATGCCACGCCCTTCCCAGAGCTCATGGATCTAGTGTATGTTAACCCCCTCAGGATGGGGGGGAGGGGGAGGGGGATATTGCCAATTTTTTATAATGACCCCGTAATCCGAATAATCTTTATTGAAATCTGGCAAGTTGACCACCATAGCCCTATTGGCTTGCCTAGTCTTCAAGTAATAAATATTATCCCTAATACTTCCCCACTTATAGCAAAATATCAATTCAATGATCCCAATATGAGTCCCATGAATTTCATTTGACCTGCTCACTCCATTCACAACCCTCCGTGTATTTGGAGCTATTCTCACTGGAATAACATCAAAGTATTGACAGAATTGAAGAAAAAGTGTGTTTAGAGGAAAATTAATACCACGCTCAACAATGAACAAAGTGGGAATCCAATGACCCTCAGCCAATGAATACACGTCGATAGCGCCATGGGCAATTTCTAAACCTACCCAACTTGGGATTTTCTTCTTTTCCCTAAATTCCTCTAAGGAATTGTCATCTACGATGTATACCATGACTGAAAGGGAGGAAAATTAAAGAAAAGAAAGGAAAGATAACTTACAGAGTTTGAAAAATGTCAACATATAGCAAGCCGCAAATAACGGGGAAGAAAGACTTGAGAGGAAAAGAAAAGCTAAGTGCATAAGGTTTGAGGAATAGTGAACTGGAGGAAAACTTTCGTCCTTTTTTATAGGTTTCCTCGAAATAGAAAATAAATGATTAACTGCACGAACGTTTGAACTACCATCGATTGCACACTTCCCAACGCACAAAAGGACCAGTATACCTTTTGGCGGTTCGAAAAAGTTTTAATTATTTACAAAAATGCCATTACCAATAGTACGGGTGAAAATTTTTACAAGTCCGGGAGGTCGGCTGCCGAACAACTCCCAGACATTATGCCGAGCAAAATTTTGAACAAATACTCTGTAATTTCGATCAATCATAAAGCATGGAGCATTGGGGCCTTTTGTTGTATGTAAAAATTACTCTCATACGTGGACCAATAAATATTGGGCACTTGTCCTCCTATTTGTCCACTCAGCTATCTTGGTCAGCTTCAGAAACACTTAGTCGGCTAACATGCGAACCAACACTAAGAACGTGAACCATCAGGATTAGCAAAGGTTATTCGGATGGAATAGCGACCAACACTGAATGTTAAGGATCTCATTTATTGTATGTAAATGTAAATTCCTGGAGATATAAAGGTATTCCATCTCTTGGGTTCCTAACCATTATAAATACACAATCTCCCTTAGCTCAAAGGGACGATTCAATCAAGCACAAGCGTACCCCATACTGAGCTATTATAGCCACCCAAAATAATACCAACAGTGGACATATGCTTTTTTTACAACTGAACCACTTTAAAAGTCATACTCTTGTGTGTTTGTCTAGATTGCTTAAAATTATTTATATATGATTATAAAATTGGACCCACGCCATTTTTAAACATCAACAATATGGTATTTAATAAAAAAATGAGTGATAAGATAAACTGCATGTGAACAGATTAAAATTGAGGGAGCATTTAATACATTGGTTTTGATATTAATTACAACATTAATACCTCCAATACTACGGTATTAAAGGTATAATATATACTAGTGTTCAATCCACGAGATGCGCGGGGAAAATTATTTTACATAAAAGTTATATACTATTATTTTAAAAAACTTTAATGCATTGATTTGTGAAAAAAAATGTTATTTAAAAAATAGTTAAAAATCACAGGTGTTGTAGGGGCACGATCGGTGTAACGTTGAATAAGATCCTTGATAATCTATATTATAACAAAGTAAATATTAATTTCATAAATTTGAGGTTCAATGCACAATCAATTTAAGTTGTTGATAAGTGTAATATTAAGTTATTGCATCAAACTATTCTGAAAACTTGTTCACAATGATTAAAATGTAGTATATGTGAAATGTATCTGAAAGAACTTCAGTAACAACATTTGATATTATTGGATTCTGATGAACAATATTTATTTTAGGTAAACCTGATGACATAACTTCCATCCACTGTTATAGTAGCCAAACAAAAAAGTGAGTCGTCTCATAATTTAGGAATGCATAATCAAACATTATGATTTGTCCATGATTATTAGATCTAATAAACGGTGAAAAAATTATACTCTATTTGCTCGTGATGTAAGTAGTATCAAATACGACAACTTGCAAGGCTATCTTAATATTGCATCATGACAAAAATAGTGAGTCAACATATTCTCTCAATTTATCTCATATTTAAAAGAAATGCTGATTTTTTTTCTTTTAATGAAAATTACTCCATCAACAATTCATCATCATGTCCCTCTACTAGCATTTTTTATTCTAGTACAAATTTTCTAATATTCTTCTTTGCATATCCAATATTTTGTATATACCAACTTGTAATGCTAAAAGACTGACTTATTCATTTGTACGTATATTAACGAATGTTAGTTGTTCAATAAAATTTTCTCCTTTTCAAATATACAACAATGAGATCTCATAAATGAACTTCACGAGGGGTGAAAGGGAGTGATAATCGCTAAATTGACTTCCTAAGTAATGCTTCCCCATTTATTCTTTACAACTGGGAACTTATCCTATTTTTGGTCTACAATCCTTTCATACTTCGAGAATATATAAATCATTAATTTATTCATCAAAATAAAATGGTTCAACCTATTACACCGTAGTAAATAAAATAAACTAAAAGTAAAAACATTCATTTACCAATAAAAAAAATGGACAACGAAATTTCCTGACCTAATTAATGTATTTGTAGGAGAACTCTCTTGATAGAATATTACTACAATAGAGATTAAAAAAAAGGTTTATATGGGAATAAATAGGAAGAACCACGCATCACAAAAAATCATAAGGTCTAATAAGTTTGTGAATGATGTGAGAGAGACGCATGCGGTGAAAACATAGGGAATGAAGGGTTGCTTTAGAAGTTAAAGGACAAGTAATTGGGTTGATATGTGTAAGAAAAAAGAGAGTAAATGGAAAAATAAATAAAAAAAACTAAGGGAGAGAGGGGATGAAAATATAAGGAGAGACAAATATATGAGATTATAGTGAGAGAGAGAATTATTTTAAACAAATTACGTTTGTTTTTTGGCGAGCTAAGGGGTCTGCAAACTTTTTATGTAGGAAGTCCTTACGTGATCAATATTGTGTGTATATATACGTATACATATCCGGAACTCCAATTGCACACAACCTAAAGCCAAGACGTCTTCACCATGAGAGAGCACAAAATAAAACAAAAGGAATGTAAGTATTTGTCGAATCAATGAGGAAAATCGTTACGCATTACGTGAGGATGGTATGAAATCTTCTTTCCTACTGGACCATCTGACGTCTCAATGGGCACCTCAGAAGTCCCCACAAAACTACGTGTAATGAATACGCCCTCTCCACGAGGAGCATTAGTGCATTGAATTATTTTAGACACTTCTTGTTATATTTGATGGTAGAGAGTCTTTGAGAATTTGTTTATTTATTTAATCCGTGACACGTGCGGTGAGTCTATTTTTAGTAGATATGAAATAAAAGGCAATCTAGTAAGAAAACAATGCGTGTAAAAGAAGAAGAAGGGAGTTGGTTTGAAGTCAGGGGCGGATGCACATAGGGCCCAAGAGGGGCGGATGCTACAGTTCAAAAGTTGAAAAAATAAATAAGGGTTTTTTGGTAAAGATACAAACTTAAAGGTAACCGCTTATTATTTACAAAGATGAGCGTGTAAGTGTGTAATTAGTTAAAAAAAATTCAACCAACGTTTATACCAACGCACACACGACCCAAATACATTTAACCTAAATCAACTCTTCCCTCTTTTCTCTCACCTCATTGTTCTGTTACAGTGCCCACCCCGCCGCTCAGCTCAGCCTCAACTCCCTCGCCCCTCTCCTACACAACCGCTCACTTTACCCCCAGAATCCTCCTCTGAAGCAATCCTCTCTCCTCTCCCTGATCCGTCGAAAGTTCAATCAACAAAACAACCTGCAGGTATATTTTTTTTATATATATTTTTTATATGTTCTGCATATTTTTTATGTGTTGTTTGTTTATATGTGTTGCATATTTTTTTATTGTATTTAAATTTATGTATTTTAAAATTAAAATACGTAGATTATGTTTAAATTTGTGTGTAAAACTAGTCTGAAATTTGTATTTTAAAATTAAAATCCCTAGATTGTGTTTAAATTTGTAAATATAGGAAATCATGGAGAATTTTTTAAACGAAAAATAGGAGACAACACACAACCCGTTAGGGTAATATAATCTTGAAATATTAGAAAAAAAATCATCGAACAAAATAGAAATCCAAATTTAGTTAATTACTACCTCAAACATTTTTAAAGTTAAAAATTATAAAAAAAAAATAGTAAAAACAAACCAAAAAATAAGCTCGGGGCTCCCGCTCTTGAACCCGGACTTTGTTAGAAATTTTTGCAGACTCAAATTCGTGAATTTTCCGTTGTTTGCTTGAAGTACCTGGTGTCGTCAAGAGTCCATTCCCGCCCATCCCTGAAGCCAGATCAAAAAATGAGAAAGAGACAAACACGATTAAACCGAGTTATACACATAACAGTTATGAACACACACACACACACACAACACGCTCCATATAAACCTCCAAACACACTCCCACACTAAAAAAAAAGTGAGAGATAGAAATAGAGAAAATGAAAGGGAGAGCGGTTGGTCGGTACTCTCTCTCTCTGGTTTACTAGATAAATTTTACATTGTTTTTATTATCTGTTTACATAATTCAGGTTGTTAACTTTATAAACTTTACATCATAAACTTGATCGGAGGACCATAGCTATGGTTGGCGCCGCCAACATACCACTTATGTTAACAGTTATTATTATGTGGGTTTCTTTTCGGATAAAATACCAAAAAGTCCATTAAGCATTTTTTAATACACATTTAGTCAAAGCCTTTTATTTTGTACCAAAAAGTTTTGTATTTTCTTATCTTTAAAGGTCCGCGCTAGCGGCATGGTAAAGCCTTTTTGGCATGGTGAAGGACTTTTTGGTGCAAAATAAAAAGGCTTGGACTAAACGTGTATTAAAAAAAGTTCGAGGGACTATTTGGTATATGCCCCTATCTTTTTTCTTAGTTACATTATTATAGGTTTTTCTTTTTTCTTTTTCCTTTAATCCTTGACATAATATTGTGTAGTTATACACCTCCTGCATGCATAAGGTCCAAGAGGGTTAATGCACATGTATGATAGGGTGGGTTTAAGTCTAATTAGTTATGTCAATTTATTTTTAGTAGGTTTAATAATCAGTGGAACAAAACTAAAGAGGTTATGTTCAATAAGTTAATCGTTTTTTGTGTAAGGAATATTTGTTTCTAATAGGTCGTTATTAAATTTTTTTTTGAATTTTTTTTTAACTTTATCATGAATTTTACAAAAAGATAAAACATATATGGGATCAAAAAACGAGTGATTGTGTGCTCGCGCAGACTTCGTCTTACGTACGCTTTCCACGTCATAAATTATGTACTTATAAGTAGTATACATTTTTGTCGTTTTTTCCATTTGATATTTGCGCACACACATCCTATTTATATAATTATAACATATACATTACGACAAAAACTATAAATGTGTAGGGCTAAAACCTAGTTTATATGTTAAATATAAGGTCGTACCTTGATGCAATTGCAAGCGACTCGCTTAAGTTATGGTTGATTTCGGGTTCGAGACATGTAAGAAACCTCTCCATATAAAACACGATGGTAAGGCCAGCAAACTTAGAGTGGGTAACCATAGAATTCGTAGTTGTACCAGGCACAGTTCCGGTGGAGATATTTTTGTTATTTGTCCCCAATGTTGAGAGATATTAGATTCAATATCTTTTTCTATATTAATTGCATTTTTAAACATATCAGAGAAGCATAAAACTCAATCTTGTTAAGCTTCTGCAGTTCTCTTTATCTGTCGTATATTGTTAAGAGTCGTAGTATTACAAATGATTTAATAGGACAATTTATATATGTTAATTTGTTGTTACAAATTTTGATTAGATTCTAATAATCACTACAAATTTATATATTAGTAGTGTGTTTACTGTATTGATTTATATTTAAATTCAAAGAGAAAACTAGAAATGGCAACATTAGCTGAAGATGGAATGTTAGAGAGCATTCCCAACGCGTATTGGATATTTGCTCTTTGGTATGATGAATATTGGGTAACAACCCGAAATAATATCTAACACGCAAATGGCTAAAGGCATGTAAACATCACCATTTCGGAGCCTCAATTCTCACACATAATAGAGTGTTTCTGTTGAGATTTTACCTATATCTCATAATACACTGTTTGCCTTTATCTTATACGAGGTGTCTCTCAATCTCTCTCTCGTTTTACAATAATATCATATGTCTCTTGTTATATAATACACCCTCTCACAACAATAACAATAATATAATATATTTTCTCTCATTCACAAATGCATAATATTTACTTTATTAGAAGTATCTATACATATACAATATTATCACAGTGGTAACGCAAAAGAAAAACTAAATTTTAATTCGATAAAATTTAATAATATGACCACAAAAGGTTAACAAGGTTCCATTTTATCATGCTAAGTATTATGCTTCTCACACATGTTGAAACAATGAAATATATACATATGAAACCACATATGGGAAACCCTATAATACTAAAGAACAGAGAGCGAGTGAAGGTTGTATGAATTAGTAAGATAGAGAAGGCCAAATTAGGTTATGATCAACTAGCCAATCGTAGAGAACTGGCACAAGAGATTTCTATTGAGTGTACCGCTCATCCGCTTCCCATTCTCTCTCTCACTTCTTTTTAGTTTGGCGCCTCTTTTGCGACGATTGTGAATGTTCATTCTTGTATCAGACAAATTAATATTCTAGTCACTTCACTAATTGGTAATTAGTTTTTTTAATGGAAATCTAGAATATTTGAAAAAAATAAGAAATTTTCGATTTCATGTGGATTAAGAAAAGTCAGGATATTACTCATATTTCTGTTATGGAGAGAATATCCGTCGACTTTGCGAAAATCAGAAAAGGAATGGTGTGAATGAATAAGAGAGGGAAGATATCGATACTATGTATGCATGTTTGTGGAAATCAAGAGAGCAGTTGCGTGAATGAAGAAGAGAAGGAAAATACCGATACTATTTATGCAAGTTTGAGGAGATGAGGTGATGAGAACAAAGAAGAGAGGGTTCGCGAACAAATAAGAGAAGAATTGTGCATTCGATTATAACATCCCTCGCTTTTGAGAACTGATTTTCATATTAATTAACTGTGTGAAGTAATTATATAAAATGTTGGGAAATGGATTAAATATTAATTAAATGAGTTAAAAGTTAATATTTACTATATTGTTGCATATTTACTGTATGTGTTAGTAAATATCATCATGTTGTATTTTATAGTGTCATATGCATTAAATGACATTTATGGTTTAAATAAAACCGAAAATTAAAGTGATTTATAAAATTGTCGGATGCCAATTTGGAGGGCTTAGTTAGTCCCGAAATGTGCAAGATAGTCGAAATGAGTGACATATTGTATTTTTATGTTTTGGGCACTTTTGACTGGTTTTGACATAAATGTGTAGTTGTGAGTCATTTTAATATGGTATTAACCATTTAAGTTGGGAATTTAGACTAAAGGCATGATTAATGTCTTGCCTGTCATTTATTTCTCTTAAGTGCATTTATTAAACCTAGAGAGATAGAGAGAAGAAGAGAATCGGTGGAGAAGAAAAGAGAGAATTGGAGATTGAAGTTTGGGATTGCTTCCACCAAAAAGAAATCTGAGATTTGCAAGCTTAAGGCAAGTTTTCTACTTGCTAATATATGGTTTAAGATGGGTAAATTGTGTTGATAGTTGTGTATTAGCATTAATGGAATAAATGTGGATTTTATGGTGTTTAAACCCAAATCATGGTTTATGTTGATGATATTGTGGATGATAGTAGTTGATGATAATGTAAGATGATTTGAGGTAGATTAATATTGTTGGATGTGTGTAAAAATGGAAGAGATATGAGATTTGGGGGAAATTAGGGTTCATAACCCTTAACCCATACTTGGAAACTTCGTAAGGGCGAATCGACTGGTCCGAATCAATTCGTAAATTATTCAGAAGTCATATTTTCCTGACCGAATTGATTCGACTGGTCCGAATCGATTCGAAAACCCTAAAGTTTTGAGTGATTTTTCTTAGCCCAATTCCAACCCTTTTCTTTAGGTTTAGGACCTAGGAACCTTCTTGTATGAAGTAAAATTAGAGTCCTAGATGAGTTGGGTAACTACCCTAGAATAGAAATGAATTAAATGGGGCTTATTCCGGGGGTGTATAATCGATGATTCGGGCATTTATTTTCCTTAGTTAATTATTAGGGGTCTAGAAGTTGCAAGGTCATTATTGGGAGACTTTAGAATCTCAATTGAAGTATGTAGTCGTGGTGGGTTATAATAAAATCCTATAATGTTTGGAGAATAAGTTAAGAGTTTATTCATTCATTGAGGTTGTGATGATGATATGATTCACACATGGCTCCGGGTAAAATGGGATATATCCATTAAATGAACATGGTAAATAATAATTTACTTAGTCATGAATATGGTAAATGATAATTTACTTAAACACACCTCTCTAAATGCTATCATAGGGGAAGTACGCGCATGATGTGATGTCCCCTAACTATTAAATGCAGGGAGACTATAGTCCTCGTCCATATGATGGGTTATTATATGTTTACTGCGCTGGTGAGGTGATTCTGGGTGTGGTTATGACTCTCCCGCAGGCATATGGCCGCTTCCCGACGTTGCGTTAGGTGCCCAGGTTGTCTTGTTGATAGGCCCTGGAAGATGATAGTCATTTAGGGGCGCGTCCAGTGGGGAAATCCGTAGGGACGGTCTTATAATCGTTATATGCATAAGAATATAACCATTCTAAATCAAGTGGGACTTGATGGATAACAAATGCCATAAAGAGCATAAAATTGTGATTATGTTTCCTGATAAGGAACGGAATGATGAAATGTGATATAGAAATTGATGGAGATTTTAATTAATGATAATCACTCTTGTCCTCTTGTATAATTGAATAAAATTTGTGATCATGTAAATTGCCTGAGTTTATGCTTTAAACTGTGTAAGTACATTCTGATCATTTCCTACCATGATTATCTGTTCATAACTGTCATACTCTTTATTCATCTGGTGATTATATAAAATCGGGCCCTGACCCGTTCATATTTCTTGTTGTGCATGAATCTTGTATCCGCTCAGGTGCTCCACCGCAAGGATGACCATACTGATTTTTCCATTCCGGTGTTTTGGGGAGCCGTGATAATTTATGGGTATTGCGGGATATTTTATGTAGACGCCTTTATTTTTGTATTCTAGCTATGATCGGGTCTTTTATTTGGGCGTGTGGCCTAAGCTTTTGTAATTGCCTAATGGATGTATTATGTAACTTAATGAACTAGTTATACTTGGTTTGTATAGACTATTGACAGGCAGCATATTCGGTCCCCTTATTGTATACTTGTTGTGGATGTAATATGAGTTCATTTGGGTTTCCACTTTCTTTTCAAAATGGGTTGTTTAAATTCTTTCCTTAACTTATTCTAAAATAAAAATTTTGGCAACCCATTTTCTGAATTATTGGGTGGTTATCCCATATACTTATTATATTGTTGCGATACTGAGAATGATTCCATCCATGATTCCTGTTATATTGGAGTATCGGGCTGGCCACCCCTTATGTTGGAGAGAGGGTTGTCACAGATGGTATCAGTGCATCAGGTTCTAGAGTCTTTAGGATCTATGCGGACTTGTCACGTTCTACCGTAGCTTCTTTGTTATAGAGACTAAAGTTAGGACTGCTTTGTTACTTATGTTTACGATCTTCTGCAAGATAGATTATTTTGAATAGTATTCTAACTCTATTATTTCTTCATCTCAGATGCCGCCTAAGAGAGGTCTCCCAGTGAGATGAAATAGAGTTTTAGAAGAGGATGTTGGTCCTCCACCACTGCCATAAGGGACTGTAAATGCTGCTGATGTAGCAAATATCGTGGCCCAAGCGGTCAACGCAGCGATGACTGCTGTGGTGCAGTAAATGCCATAAGCTCAACAACGAGCGCAGGATGCACAAGCTCCTACGGGACCTTCTCCGTGAGAAAGAGTCAAAGAGTCCTTTTTAAAGGTCCATCCCCCAAAATTTGATGGTGGCTCTGATGTTATTAGAGTTAATCAGTGGAAGAAGGATATGCAATGCCATCTTCGAATGGTGGAATGTAGCGAGGAGAAGAAATAAGTCCTTGCTACTTTCAAGCTCGTCGGATCTGCGTTACATTGGTGGGAGTCGATGACTACACCAGAACAGAGATATACCATGACTATCAATGATTTATGGGCTTTGTTTGATCGAAAGTACTTCCCTCCCGCAGTTCAGAGGGAGATGAGAAGGAAGCTTCAGGATGTGGTACAAGGTGAGAGGTGAGTTGCAGAATATGAAGAGGAGTTCACTTGGTTAGCAAGTTTTGTACCGAATGAGGTAACTCCGGAAGAGAGGAAGGTTTCAAAGTTCATGGGAGGTTTGAACTGGAGGATCCGATAATATTTGCTGGGTAATCCAGCTTTGCAGACTTTTTAGGAGGTGATGAATGCGACTTTGCTCCATTGCCAAGAACATCGGTTGTACATGCAGAGTAGCAAGAAAGCTACAGTGGTGGGGCAAGCAGGAAGTCCCGGAGGAAATGGGATTAGAGGAGGAGCCTTTCCCTCGTTCCAATCTTCTGTAAATAAGCGAAGAGAAAGGGATCCCCGACAGGGGGACTCGTCTAAAAGACAACGTTTTGGTGGGTTCAATGTTGGGGGAAATAACAATAGTCATGGTCAGGGTGCCCCGTAACAATAAACAGGTCAGGGTGGTCATGGGGGTTGGGGACATCCGGGCCAAGGTGTTACCAAGTTTAGAAATAACCGGGGCTGAATTCCGGAGAATATGACGGGAAAGTGCTTCCAATGTGGGGAGGTGGGTCATTACAAGAAGGAGTGTCCTCAGTTGGTTGGGAGTCAGCTTCCTAGGTTTCCTCAGCATCCACGGGTTCAACTACCACCACAGGTACCTAATCTAGTTTCCCCTCCACAGCAGGGACAGCTAGAGTATGGGTGTGTTTATCATATTCAGGATGCTATGCTTCCCCCTGCTCCGCCGGCACCGCCAGCTATTGAGGGTAAGTTTCCTATTCAGGGGCATATGGGTCGTATTTTATTTGATACGGGTGCGACACACTCGTTCATTTCTAGAAGTTTTGCTCAGACTACAGAGTTGATAAAATCTGTAGAGAGTACCTTCACTAGTGTTGAATCTTCTATGGGTGATGGTTCACTCATTTTCTTTGTTTGCAAATAAATAAGAATTAATCTTGGTAGTTTGTGCTTTGAGGCCGATTTGCTCGTCCTTGACATGGTCGGGTATGATGTGATTTTGGGTATGGATTGGCTAGTGAAGTATCATGCGATAGTTAATTGCTATGGGAAGAGTATAGTGTTTTCCATTCCGGGGCAAGAAATGTTTTTAGTGGTTATGCCTCGCTTAGAAGGAGGTACTAACACTTATATATATTGTATTACGAAGGAGACTTCTCGGGATGTAGTTGTTTCCTTGAATTCTATTCCGGTTGTTAGAGATTTTGAAGATGTTTTCGGGGAAATATCGAGTTTACCTCCTAGTATGGAAATTAAATTTGTGATTGATTTAGCTCCCGGAACTCGACCGATTGCGAGAGCTCCATATCGTATGGCTCTTGTTGAGATGAGGGAGTTAAGAGATCAGATTCAGAACTTACTAGAGCAAGGGTTTATTAGGCGTAGTATGTCACCGTGGGGCACTCTGATGTTTTTTGTGAAGAAAAGAGATGGTTCTCTTCAGTTATGTGTTGACTATAGAGAGTTGAATAAAGTCACCATCCGGAACAAATACCCGTTGCCACAGATTAATGATTTGTTTGATCAACTTAGGGGAGCGTCGTACTTCTTTAAGATAGATTTGAGGACGGGGTATCACCAATTGCACATACGGGAACAATATGCGTCCAAAACTGCTTTCCTTACGAGATATGGGTCCTATGAATTTTTGGTTATGCCTTTTGGACTAACCAATGCTCCCGCCGTGTTTATGGACTTCATGAATAGGGTATTTCGAGACTTCCTGGACCAGTTTGTCATGTGTTCATTGATGATATTCTAGTGTATTCTCAGACAGAATCTGACCATGCCACTCATTTGCCGTTGGTCCTGCAAAGGTTGAGGGATCACCAATTGTATGCCAAGTTTGAGAAGTGCGGGTTTTGGTTGCAGAAAGTACAGTTTTTGTGTCACATTGTGACAGCCCAAGGTATTTCGGTAGACCCAAGTAAAGTTGATGCGGTGAGGGAGTGGGGTCAGTCCACGACACCTATCGAGATTCGTAGTTTTCTGGATTTGGTGGGTTATTACCACCGATTTATCAAGGGCTTTTCCAAAATCGCTAGTCCTTTGATAAATTTAACCCGAAAAGGGGTGAGGTTTGTTTGGGATGATTCCTGTCAGTCTGCTTTTGATGAGATCAAGGATAGGTTGACTTCTGCTCCAGTCCTCGCGTTACCAAGGCCAGGATTGGAATACTTAGTCTTTACCGATGCATCTATACAAGGATTGGGAGGTGTACTTCAACAAGAGCGTTGGGCTATCGCTTATGCTTCTCGCAAGCTAAAGCCTCATGAAAATAATTATCCGTTGCATTATTTGGATCTTACCGCGATTGTCTTTGCCTTGAAGATTTAGAGGCATTATCTCCTAGGGGAGAAATTTAGTCTTTTCACGGACCATAAATCGTTGCAGTATTTATTTTCACAGAAGGACTTAAATATGCGACAACGCCGGTGGTTGGAGTTTGTGAAAGACTATATATTCAACATCCACTATCACCCTGGTAAGGCGAATGTGGTGGCGGATGCCTTGAGTAGAAAGCCCGAGGGGGAGTTAGCGGAGGTATGGAAAGCAAAATGGAAGGAGCTTAGTCAGGACGATGCGGTTGCTAGGATGTTTATGCCGGTGTTGACCGTCACGCCTACTGTTGTGGCAAGGGTTGTAGAATCCCAAAGGAGGGACAAAGGTTGTCAGGACCATATACACAAGTTGTTGACCGAGGGAGCGGAATCCTACTCTATAGGCTCTGAGGGTGGGGTACGTTTCCACGGGAGGCTCATTGTCCCGGACGAAGAGGGATTAAGACGGGCCGTAATGGTGGAATCTCACGGTTCTAAGTTTTCAGTGCATCCGGGTAACGACAAAATTTATCAAAACTTGCGCCGTCAGTATTGGTGGCCAGGCATGAAACGGGATATTTCTGAGTTCGTGTCCTAATGCACCACCTGTCAATTGGTCAAGATAGACCATCAGCGACCGACGGGTTTGTTACAATCGTTGGAAATTCGGTGTGGAAGTGGGAGAGTATATCTATGGATTTTGTCACGGGCTTGCCAACGTCGCAAAATGATCACGATTCTATTTGGGTTATCGTTGATCGTTTGATTAAGTCAGCACATTTTCTACCGGTACGCACCGATTACAATACCGCTTGTTATGCCTAGTTGTTTATTGAGGATGTTGTTAGAATTCATGGGGTGCCCTTAAATATAGTTTTCGACCGAGATAAGATTTTTGTTTCCCACTTTTGGCGAAGTTTCCTAGAGGCTATGGGAACCGAGTTGAAATTGAGTACTTCTTATCACCCTCAAACAGATGTCCAAACAGAAAGAGTCAACCAAATATTAGAGGATATGCTCCGAATGTGTGTGCTTGATTTCAAAGGTGGTTGGGAACAATATCTCCCTTTGGTACAAATTGCTTATAATAATTCGTACCAATTTACTATTGGGATGGCGCCTTATGAAGCCTTGTATGGTAGGACTTGTAGATCGCCCACTTGTTAGTTAAAGGTGGGGGATAACAAATTTCTTGCACTTGAAATGATCCAGGATACTTCTTTCAAGATTTAACTCATCCGAAATCGCTTTCGGATAGCTTAAGATCGTCAAAAGAGTTATGCCGATGCGAATAGACGGCATATAGAGTTGGAAGTTGGAGATCAAGTTTTGGTGCGAGTATCACCAATGAAAGGTATTAAACGCGTTGGGAAGAAAGGAAAACTTGTGCCGCGCTATGTGGGACCTTTCCCTATTATTGCCAAGGTAGGCCCAGTGGCGTATCAACTTGATTTACCGGAACACTTACAACAACTCCATGACGTGTTTCATGTTTCCTCTTTAAAGAAGTATAAGAGGTGTGAGGGAGCCCTTTGGCATATTCCTTTGGAGGATATCGAGTTACAACCCGATATTTCGTATGAGGAACAACCAGTTGCTATCTTAGAACACATGGAGCGTAGATTGAGATCGCGGGTAGTGCCTTGGTGCTTGTTCAATGGGGTCATCACGACGCCAAGGACTCAACATAGGAATGTGAGGACTATATACGGGAAAAGTATCCGCATCTGTTCTTGCAAGGTACACTTGAATTTTGGGGGCAAAATTCCCTTATAAGGGGGGGAGTATGTAACAACCCTCACTTTTGAGAACTGATTTTTATATTAATTTACTGTGTGAAGTAATTATATAAAATGTTGGGAAATGGAGTAAATATTAATTAAATGAGTTAAAAGTTAATATTTACTAGATTGTTGCATATTTACTATATGTGTAAGTAAATATCATCATGTTGTATTTTATAATGTCATGTGCATTAAATGACATTTATGGTTTAAATGAAACCGGAAATTAAAATGATTTATAAAATTGCTGGATGCCAATTTGGAGGGCTTAGTTTGTCCCAAAATGTGCGAGATAGTCAAAATGAGTGCCATATTATATTTTTATGTTTTGGGCACTTTTGACTGGTTTTGACATAAATGTGTAGTTGTGAGTCATTTTAATATGGTATTAACCATTTAAGTTGGGAATTTAGACTAAAGGAACGATTTATGTCTTGCCTTTCATTTATTTATCTTAAGTGTATTTATTAAACCTAGAGAGATAGAGAGAAGAAGAGAATTGGTGGAGAAGAAAAGAGAGAATTGGAGATTGAAGTTTGGGATTGCTTCCACCACAAAGAAATCTGAGATTTGCAAGCTTAAGGTAAGTTTTCTACTTGCTAATATATGATTTAAGATGGGTAAATTGTGTGATAGTTGTGTATTAGCATTAATGGAATAAATGTGGATTTTATGGTGTTTAAACCCAAATTATGGTTTATGTTGATGATATTGTGGATGATAATAGTTGATGATCATGTAGGATGATTTGAGGTGGATTAATATTGTTGGATGTGTGTAAAAATGGAAGAGATATGATATTTGGGGGAAATTAGGGTTCATAACCCTTAACCCATACTTGGCAACTTCGTAGAGGCGAATCGACTGGTCCGAATCAATTCGTAAATTATTCAGAAGTCATATTTTCCTGACCGAATCGATTCGACTGGTCCGAATCGATTCGAAAACCCTACAGTTTTGAGTGATTTTTCTTAGCCCAATTCCAAACCCTTTCTTTAGGTTTAGGACCTAGTAACCTTCTTGTATGAAGTAAACTTAGAGTCCTAGATGAGTTGGGTAACTACCCTAGAATAGAAATGAATTAAATGGGGCTTATTCCGGGGATGTATAATTGATGATTCGGGCATTTATTTTCCTTAGTTAATTATTAGGGGTCTAGAAGTTGCAAGGTCATTATTGGGAGACATTAGAAGCTCAATTGAAGTATGTAGTCGTGGTGGGTTATAATAAAACCCTATAATGTTTGGAGAATAAGTTGAGAGTTTATTCATTCATTGAGGTTGTGATGATGATATGATTCACATATGGCTCCGGGTAAAATGGGATATATCCATTAAATGAACATGTACATGGCAAATGAAAATGAAACGAAAATGGTAATGATGATGGTAAATAATAATTTACTTAATCATGAATATGGTAAATGATAATTTACTTAAACACACCTCTCTAAATGCTATCATAGGGGAAGTATGCGCATGATGTGATGTCCCCTGACTATTAAATGCAGGGAGACTATAGTCCTCGACCATATGATGGGTTATTATATGTTTGCTGCGCTGGTGAGGTGATTCTGGGTGTGGTCATGACTCTCCCGCAGGCATATGGCCGCTTCCCGACGTTGCGTTAGGTGCCCAGGTTTTCTTGTTGATAGGACCTGGAAGATGATAGTCATTTAGGGGCGCGTCCAGTGGGGAAATCTGTAGGGACGGTCTTAGAATCGTTATATGCATAAGAATATAACCATTCTAAATCAAATGGGACTTGATGGATAACAAATGCCATAAAGAGCATAAAATTGTGATTATGTTTCCTGATAAGGAACGAAATGATGAAATGTGATATAGAAATTGATGGAGATTTTAATTAATGATAAACACTCTTGTCCTCTTGTATAATTGAATAAAATTTGTGATCATGTAAATTGCCTGAGTTTATGCTTTAAACTGTGTAAGTACATTCTCATCAATTCCTACTATGATTATCTGTTCATAACTGTCATACTCTTTATTCATCTGGTGATTATATAAAATCGGGCCCTGACCCGTTCATATTTCTTGTTGTGCATGAATCTTGTATCCGCTCAGGTGCTCCACCGCAAGGATGACCATACTGATTTTTCCATTCCGGTGTTTTGGGGAGCCGTGATAATTTATGGGTATTGCGGGATATTTTATGTAGACGCCTTTATTTTTGTATTCTAGCTATGATCGGGTCTTTTATTTGGGCGTGTGGCCTAAGCTTTTGTAATTGCCTAATGGATGTATTATGTAACTTAATGAACTAGTTATACTTGGTTTGTATAGACTGTTGATCGGCAGCATATTCGGTCCCCTTATTGTATACTTGTTGTGGATGTAATATGAGTTCATTTGGGTTTCCACTTTCTTTTCAAAATGGGTTGTTTAAATTCTTTCCTTAACTTATTATAAAATAAAAATTTTGGCAACCCATTTTCTGAATTATTGGGTGGTTATCCCGTATACTTATTATATTGTTGCGATACTGAGAATGATTCCATCCATGATTCCTATTATATTGGAGTATCGGGTTGGCCACCCCTTATGTTGGAGAGAGGGTTATCACAGATGGTATCAGAGCATCAGGTTCTAGAGTCTTTAGGATCTATGCGGACTTGTCACGTTCTACCGTAGCTTCTTTGTTATAGAGACTAATGTTAGGACTGCTTTGTTACTTATGTTTACGATCTTCTGCAAGATATATTGTTTTTAATAGTATTTTAACTCTATTATTTCTTCATCTCAGATGCCGCCTAAGAGAGGTCTCCCAGCGAGATGAAATAGAGTTTTAGAAGAGGATGTTGGTCCTCCATCGCTGCCATAAGGGACTGTAAATGCTGCTGATGTAGCAAATATCGTGGCCCAAGTGGTCAACGCAGCGATGACCGCTGTGGTGCAGTAAATGCCATAAGCTCAACAACGAGCGCAGGATGCACAAGCTCCTACGGGACCTTCTCCGTGGGAAAGAGTCAAAGAGTCCTTTTTAAAGGGCCATCCCCCAAAATTTGATGGTGGCTCTGATGTTATTAGAGCTAATCAGTGGAAGAAGGATATGCAATGCCATCTTCGAATGGGTGAATGTAGCGAGGAGAAGAAATAAGTCCTTGCTACTTTCAAGCTCGTCGGATCTGTGTTACATTGGTGGGAGTCGATGACTACACCAGAACAGAGATATACCATGACTATCAATGATTTATGGGATTTGTTTGATCGGAAGTACTTCCCTCCCGCAGTTCAAAGGGAGATGAGAAGGAGGCTTCGGGATGTGGTACAAGGTGAGAGGTGAGTTGCAGAATATGAAGAGGAGTTCACCTGGTTAGCAAGTTTTGTACTGGATGAGGTAACTCCGGAAGAGAAGAAGGTTTCAAAGTTCATGGGAGGTTTGAACTAGAGGTTCCGACAATATTTACTGGGTAATCCAGCTTTGCAGACTATAATATTAATGTCTGAAAATAAATCCAGCTTTGCAAACTAGAATATTAATGTCTGACAATATTTGCTGGGTAATCCAGCTTTGCTGGGTAATCCAGTGTTGCAGACTTAAAAAATAAATCCACCCTATTTTACCAATTAGTGAATTGACTAGAATATTAATGTCTGAAACAAGAATGAATAATCAAAGTCGTCGCACAAGACGCGCGAAAAAAAAGAAGGGAGAGGGAGAAAAGGAAAGGGGAAATGGAAATGGAAGAGAGGCGGAAGCAGCAAAGGCCATGAACCATCGGTGGATGATCGTTACTTTCAATGGAAATATCTTATGTCAATCCTCTATGATCGGTTAGCTAATCATAACCTGGTGTAGCCCTCCGTATCTCGTCGGTTCGTACTACCCTCACTCACTCTGTTTTTTTTCTCTCTAGTCTAGGATTTACTATCTGTGGTTTCATATGTAATTATTTCATTGTTTCAACATGTGAGAGAAGCATAATACTTAGCATGATAAAATTCAACCTTGTTATCATTCTATGATCATATTATTAAATATTATAATTTAGTTTTTCTTTTGCGTGACCACTGCAATAATGTTGTATGTAGAGATACTCTTAATAAGTAAATATTATGAATGTGTGAATGAGTGAGACTGGGAGAGAAAATATATGGCATTTTTGATGTTGTTGTAGGAGGCTGTATTATATAAGGGGATATATATGATATTATTGTACGACAGGAGAGATAGAGAAAACAATTTGCTCCTATTTTCATGTAAGAAGGGTATCAATTGTAAGACTTTATGAAAGTGGGATATAATTATAATAGTCAATAAAAATGGGGTCTAAAATGTATAAGTGGGGTACAATTGTCAACCACCACAAACGAATCTATATAAAGACCCCTAAGTATAACAAAGAGGAGGGCTAAGACTACAAAAAGAAGTGAGAGAACTCCTTATATCAGCTAGAGAGAGAAAATGGTAGAAACATTTGTATAAATAATAATATTATTTGTGTATCATCCCATCCCAGATGGCGAAGTCTTCACCTTCCCCACTTATAACAACCTCTTGACTCACAACCACATATATGAATGAAAACACCGGCGCTTCACCATCGACATAGGCTTTGTCAAACTAAGTAAAAATCTATCTGCAATGTGTGTATTTGATGAAAATGGGTCCCTTTTAAAGGGTTTATTTGTCATTTTATTTTATTTTTGTTATTTAATTTTGTTATGTCATTGTGTTTCTTTTTTACTTTAGTATTTAGAGGTATAAGTAGCAAAGGCTGTTAATAATTAAGCTACTTCTCCCTTTAAATGCCCCTCATGTAAGCCTTATTTATGGGAGACTTGAATTTTAAAATAGAATAGAGTATTTCTCTTTTTAAAAATGTGTGTTTAGATATTTTTAGGATCTTTTTGACGTGTAGTTTACGTCAAATTGGTATCAAAGCGAGTGTCGCGTCAACATTGGCGTTTGGTGTATCAGTGTATTTTTTGTTATCAAATCATACACTACTCGTCCCCAAGAAAATCAAAATAACAATAAAAGATTCAAGAACTCAATCAAAGAATGGAAGAGTTGGTGCAAACACATCCACAAATAAACCAATAGTTTGATCTCCTCTTCCAAATCATCTCCTCTAAAATCCAAAACCCTAAACCTACCCCCAACCTCCTTTCCCAACCACTCGACCCAAAAGGCAGCCCCCACCCCGTTGCCTTAGGGTAAAACAATAGCCACCCCCATCCAGGCCCTATCCCCGACTTGCCCTACCCGAAACCCCCTGCCTCGACACCTCCCCTACCCTTCGGCCCAAATACCATCCCTAGGATAGCCCTCCCTGCCCGTCGACCATCTTAGCCACCCACCCCTGTCCCAATCCATTTCTCAGTCAACCCGCTACCCAAAAACCACCAGCCGACCTCCCCAGCATCCCCTTTGCTCCTGCCGGCATAAACTCTAGCCCACCTGAACCCAAAGCCCAACTAGCCCCAGTTCGGAACCCATCCCAGTCTCTCTCCCCACCCCCTGGACCCAAAAACCTAGGGTTTTGCCATAGTTGTGCCCAAAATATGTTTGGGCTGCCAAATTCCACCACAAATCCATCTAGGTGCTCCAAAACGTTGATTTTTGACTCGGGAGGAAGCTTCCAGGGCCGATTTGGGTGAAGAAGAGAAGAAAAGAATAAGAAACTTTGTGGGTTGTACATTCCTCCAACTTTCATAAATTAATTTTGGCCCCCACAAGTTTTTGGCATAATTTTTTAAATGTCCTCATGAGTCTCTAATTTTTTGAATGCTCGAGGACGAGATTAGTCTTAAAAGGTGGAGAGTGATGGAACTGGGTCCCCTTTTTAGGTTTATTTGTCATTTTATTTTATATTTGTTACTTTATTTTGTTATGTCATTGTATTTCTTTTTGCTTTAGTATTTAGAGGTAGAAGTAGTAAAGGTTATTAAGGGCATTTTTGTAATTAGAATTAAGGTAGTCCTCCCTTTAAATACCCCTTGTAAGCCAAATGAGGGAGACTTGAGTTTTGAAATAGAAAAGAGCATTTTTCTCTTTAAAAGTGTGTTTAGAAATTTTTAGCACCTTTTGACGCGTAGTTTACGTGAGTATTTATCTTCTCCATTTCTTATCTCTCTAATGAACTCAATTCAGGCTCTCCTCAAACGGGTTACACCTCGATCCTTGAGAGATAATCTCCACAAACCAAACCCACAACTAGGCCTGTAAATTGAGTCGGACAAGCCCGAAGCCTGTCCGTTCAACATGTTATTTTTGGTCCGACCTTTATTTGAGTTTGAACCGAGCCGAGCCGAGCCTGAGCCTGAGCCAAAATTTCAAGCCCAAATGAATTTCGGGCCGAGGTTGAGCCGAAATTTGGCAAGCTCGAATTGGGCCCGAAGTCCGAACTTTGAATATATAAATAAATAAATAAATAAATGATTTAAAATAATATAACATATTTATGTTAACTAATTTTATATGTATGAAATTTAGTTAGTCTTTGTAGGTTTTCATTCTTACTTCCCTTGTTTTATTTTAATACATTTCATAATTATATACTTTATTTTATGAAATATCAATTAGATTTTGGTGTGTACATCTTCTCTATGATGGAGACACAAGAAAAAAACACTAGTTTAAACTTTTTATCACAAAAAATTGAAATTGGGCATGAAGCTTGAAATATTTATGAGCCGAGTTCGGGCTTAGGTAGAAAAGTTTAGTTCGGTCCGAGTTCGGGCTTGAGACTGGGTAAGGTAGTTCGGGCCGAGCCGGAGCAACCTCAAGCCAGGCTCACCCAACCCGATTTACAACCCTACCCACAAACAATGACCCTCCTACACTTATAGATACAAGGTGTAAAGGTAATAGTTGAAAAATAAGGGGAGGATTGATAAAATATCAATTGGACAACATTGTTCTCCGGGAGATTTAAAAACTAATTTTCTCCTAAGGACCACTGTATTTCCTTTCATGGGAATAAAGAGAAAACGACATCATTTCGGCTTGATTTTGTTTTGATTTCAGTTCGAGCGAATTTTAAGTGGTGTGTTTATTTACCATACCGATACCATACCAATTGTTATTTATTCTAGTTTATGCATTATGCTGCAATTTTTTTTATACAAATGTACCAGTTTAACTAGTGCACTGGGTATGCTCTCATGGAGTCTTATTTTTTCAATAGTACATCAATTGGGCCTTGGAAATTCCACGGTCACTTGAAATTTTAATATAAAGATAGAGGGTACATCCATAGAGTGCATTTGACGTTAATGGGGATTGAAATCTATCATCAGTGATACGCGATTAGATACTAAAATAACAAGAAATATTTTCTCTTCACAATTTATATGATGTCTATTAGTGAGATGAATATTGGAGGAACTCATTCTTTTGGGGATATCCTAATACATTTAATATTGTGTCGACTATTAACTAAATTAAACTAAATTGTCAAAACTGAAATTTCACTGAATATATATCTCTAGGGAGAACCTGGACACATAGTTATACTTGATGCCCATGAATTTAATAAGTTGCTAATTTTTCATTATCATTAATAGGAGTAAATTTTAATTTCTAGCAATAATTAATTGCGTTCTTTTTAAATCAATGTTACCTGGTACGTGAGTTGATTTGGTATGCAGTACGAGAATGGGTATGGGGTATGTTGTTATAGCTGGTACGCAGTACGTTGGGTGTAGGCTGAATTGTTTTCACTAGACATGATTATGATTATAGTGCCAAAAGAACACCAACAAGAGTTTACTTAGAATATATGTATTGTATAATCTCTACATTCTACGATATATTAATAAGATATACGAATCATTCTTTTATTATATTAGTTGAGAAGTCATTTTTCTTCTCATATATTATGTTATTGGAGTAAAAAGTTCCATTATCATCAATAATAACTAAAATCATTAATGTTAAAATTGGGAACGCCAAGTGATCCGGATTGAGAACCCACTGTGTTTCAGAACGTATGACCCCAGATCGCGGTATGCATAGGGTATAGTGATCCCGGTAACTATGTGCTGAACAAATACTATTTTTTTCCCTTGTTGACACAAGGTTATTGCATGAAGATTTGTATGACTCCTGCACTTTTCTGTTATTTATATATCAGTAAACTTTATAGGATGAATCATCATGTTTAGATATTCAAGTTTATGAAGGGGTAGTTTGTTGTTTGCTATTGAGGATGTGTCAATGTACCCACAAGCATCATTGTCGATGATTTAGTACATGAATTGTTTTGACAGTGCTCGTTATTCTTTCTATTTTTCTGTTCCTGGATCCAATTCCCTCTTCCATATTGATGGCAGTTTTCCAAACATGCTCCTCATAGCAAACTGTGATATTGTAAAACCTAGGGTTGCAGCAGGAGAGCACGTATCATAGGTGATTTGGACCTTTTTCCTTTGCACCATGTTCCTTTTGTCGAATAATTAATATTTACTTTGATCTTGGTTGCCAATCTTCCAGTTCAATGAGGAAACACCCTCTCCATTTGTAAAGAAATTTAAAACAATAATACATCCCGGGGAGGTATTTATCTGTGTAACCCTAATATGATGATTAGAAAAAATCCAGAATGTCCATGGTAAGAAAATGAAACTGGATTACTAATCTGTTACTGAATAGTGTAAGCAGGTCCAACCACAATATAATACTAATCCTCTGAATGAACCGAAAGCAAATATAAAGCGTGCCTATAAAATAAGGACCCAAATAAAATTTAAATAATCTTCGAGGTACAAACTCTGCAACCGAAAGAAACCTAATTTATGAATCCTTACTTGCGATCCGCCCTAGTGGAACAAACAATGCTATGCTACTCCTCTGGTACCACAACACCACAAACTGAAAAATATTAATCAATTACGAGAAATCCTCTATATGATCCCAAACAAAGTTAAGAATAAATTATATAAAAGCCACGTTATACTCAAGATTTATAAAAAGTATTAATTTCCAAGCAAAACGATAATAATAATGTGATGATAATATCCTAATTCCACCAACTAGAAGTAACCACAAATCTTATACATGCAATCATGATAATATTGATAAGCTCTACTCTTAAGGATGCTCACTAAGAAATCTCAACTCGATATTCTACTTTCAAACCAAAGTTCCTTTAGAGGAATGAGAGTGGAAGGATTTAGACTCATTAGATTTTCCAATTATTCATTTGAAGACGTTGAGATCCTTTTCGAAGACGAGACTAAAGATCTAATTGTTAATAAGTCCAAACTTCAGATTGCCCAGCTATGGAGACGATAGAAATCATGGAACTGTTAACAAGTGAAGACAGATGGTACACTGCATACCATAAAGAAGACCTCAATATCCAAGCCGATGAGCCATTTAATGGAAGACTCAAGAAAGAATCCAAGAAAATTGTATAGATTACTTTGCCAACTAGCCTTAGAGTGGTGGGCCTCATTGATGAATTCCTTAACAATAATGCTCTACCGGACGGAGACAAAGACAAGGTAAAAGAAGACGCATATGGGACAGAGAAGGGTCCCACCCTACTCAGCGAATTATTAAAGACTGGAGACTTAATTATTTAAGACTCTGCTTTCCATAAAGCAAAAGACTCCTGCCCCACATGAACCACCATACTAAAGAGAGACGCAGACGTTTGATTCCTCAATTATTAGAAGACGCCAAAAGACTTTTTGAAAAGAAAAAGACTCACCAGAATTATTATTTGAAGACGTTAGTTTTACTTTAATGCTTTGTTTGTTTCCTTTCAACCGGTTAGCTTTTAGACTCTGGTTTCCAGTCATCTTGTAAGAGGCCTTAGACTATAAAAGGGTGCGTCCAGTTTGTAAGAAGGCATCGAAGATTAGAAGTGAGAAAGAGTGGGTAAGCTTAGAGAGAATAACATGTATATGAGTGATTAAACCTTTCATAGTTAGGGGAGAGGGTATAGTTGTATTTACTTATGCTATGCAATAAAAATAATTTTTTTCCTAGAAATCTCTTGTGTCAAGTTATTATTATTCTCCAATTGTCTCCAACTTTCTGTCCATAGAAGGCTATTGTGTGGAACCTCTGGTGTAGCACGTAGTTGTTATACTGTTGAACCGCCGTCAAGTGCCAATTTTCCATGAGCTGTTATCCAGGTGGGCATTAGGCGTGGTGGCGTACATGCAGGAAACGGATCCAATAACAAACTAGTGGGTTGAGGTACGATACATAAAGAGAGAGTTGCAGGAGGTCTAAACAGGAGAAGAATAGTAACAAAGTTGAAGAGACGAAGGAAAGAAGATAAAAATATTGCAGACCAGAAGGAAGGTATAAACTCGAACCAAACCCCTAGCTATTTTATATATTATTGTTATAATCTAAAGAAATTTGCATGAGCCTACAAATCACTACATACTTTTTAACATTTGTCAATCAAACAAATCTAGACTTAACAAGAGATATCTAAGAGTGGACTCTTACAGACCCTAAAAATAAAGAACTAATAGAATATGCTTTAACATACGTAGGTGGTTCTTTCAAATATATAGACCAGGTTATTGAATGGTTAGTACGTGAAGTACACAGAAGAAAAATAATTAGAACAGGGATCCGCGATCTCTTTAAACAAAAGTTAAGAACGGCAGAGTTCGCAGAAGAACTTTCAAGACCAGAAAAATATCAAGAATACACTAGAATACTTGTGTAATACCACGTAATTTTAATGACTTTTAAAATGAGTTAAATTAAAATTTAATGGGATTAATCAGAATTAATTATAAATTTGTTAATTGGGATTAATCTGGATTTTATATTACTTGTGGATATTGAAATATATGATTCTGAATATTACTTAGTGATATTTAAGTAATATATGAATATGATATTATTTATATTGCCGTGAGTTACTAATACGGTAATTATGAAACTTAAGTCGGGACGCGGTATGGGACATGTCGGGACTAATTTAAATAAATAAAAAGGAAACATTATTTTATATCAACCTTATGGTCGTTTTAAGTGCGCCGTTGCATCCGGAAGGGTCGAAATAGTCAGAAAAGTCTATTTGGGTGTTGGATTTGGGTCTCGGGTCACATTGAAGATGAAAGGACATCCCGAATGGGCATTTTAATCATTTTATTTGGAAGGTGAATAGTAATTTTGGGATTTGTCTTATTATAAAGGTGATGGATTAGAGGAACGTAGGTTCATTTCATTTTATCACAAAACATTTGAGAGGTATTAGTGTGAGAGAAAGTGAAGAGTTTCTTGGGAGGAGAAGAGGTTGCTTTGGAAGGAGGAGGGACTTTTGGGGCAAGCCATAGAGGATAATGATGGTTGACGAGCTATGGAGCTGTTGGTATCAAATTTAGTCTGCTGATGTGGATCAATTACGTGGAGACATGCGTCAACTTACATTTCACCTACAAACACTTTCAATGAACAATACACTGACTCCGAGGAAGTTAAACTCCCCGACCAACTCAGGCGTCCCGAGCAACCTATGTTATTCGAGGAACTTTATTATACTGAGCGACTTAAGCGGTCCGAGCAACTTAGGCGGTCCGAGCTACATAGCACTCCAATCAGGATAATCAAGGAGATGACTGCGCATTAAACACTCATTATTATCATACAGATGTACATGTCTACTAGATAACAGCGCATTGTCCTTTCATTTGTACAGCCTCAAGGATATAAATACATTGTAACCTCCTCATTAGAGGGGGACCAGAATTTCTTGAGAAAACCATTCCTCGAGAATTCCAAGCAAACAGTCAGCAATACAAAAATAGTGGATGTAGGCCATTCTTATAAGGCTGAACCACTTTAAAAATCTATTGTCTATTATTTCTTTATTCATTTTTATCTGTGATTAAAATAATTAGGTCAAATCTAATTTTTTACATCAACAGATTGGCACCGTCTGTGGGAAACGATTGTAATTAGCGTTTTTCACCAAAATAACTCATCATCAATGGTTGATGATCCGGAATCCAGTAATCGAAACACTAGGATTCCCCCAAATCCTTCCGCTCCCCCAAAATTTTCAGATCTGGCCAGTATAATGGCTAATTTGGCCCAAGGGCAAACGACATGCAAGAAACCATGCGTCAACTCATACAAACCGTTCAGGGCAGAGTGTCAGCCCAATCAGGACAACGAAGCGTTCAGATAAATACTCATTTACTCTCTTCGCGAACTAGGTGAATGTTATTCCCAGAGGAATATCAGTCCAGACGCACCGATTCATATCGTACTGAGAGATCTAATGATCCTTCTTATCAGCCTGGACGGACTTCCTCGGTACGAGCTACATACACTCAATAAAAAATCACTCTATCTCCAGAAAGGACAAGTGATCTTGAAAGATTGAGTAGAGTCTCTCCTTTTGATCGTTTGGGTCCTAGGAGGAATAGAAGTCCCCCTAGGATTATGTCGAGGAACTGTCAACGACCATCTGATTTAAAGGAAGGCTCTGCCCAATCATGACCAACTGCTCGTCATGAAAGATCCCAAGAGGCAAACTCAACACGATCAGTTGCTTGAACCAATAGGATCGAAGAAGGAAATGATGCATGGAATGGCTCAATTCAAAGGTTGGAGGATAGATTAGGGGAGATGGCTAAAACCAAAAATCCTCTACAAAAGAATTTTATCCGAGGAACACCATTCATACAAGAGATTGTGGACTTTCCCACACCGTCAAAATTCAAAGCCCCGGTAGTAACACCAAAATATGATGGAAAAACTGATCCTGTTCTCCATATAGAATAATACCAAGCAGCTGCTGATATCTATGCTGTTCCAGATGAGATGCGATGCAGGGCATTTTCAGTAACTCTTACTGGATCTGCTCAGATGTGGTACAATAACCTTCATCGGGGGAAAATTGCGACCTTCTTTCAGATAGCAGAACTCTTTATTGGAAATTTTTATTCTGGAGCAAAGCCAGTCAAACGAGTAGCACATTTTCTAAGTGTTAGACAAAAGACAGGTGAAAGCACCAGGGATTATATTACTCGTTTTAATAACGAGAAACTGGAAGTAATTGATTATGAGGAGAAAACTACTATTACTGCTTTGATGAGTGGACTGTTACCCAATAAATTGTACTACACTTTAGTCAAAGATCTGCCCAGGACCATGGAAAAATTGATGGCAAAAGCAGCCAAAATCATGAATGCCGAGGAGGCCATGGCTGCGAAGAAGAATACAGACACTAAGGAGACCAAGGTAGAAGATGGAAAAACCGAAAAGAAGGATCAAAAGAATAATGGTGGTAACAGGCAATCAAAGGGTAAGCAAGCATTGTAATAGATGAAGAAATACGGAAATTATACTCCCTTGAAGGTGGATATAAATCACATTCTGAAAGAGATCAAGAGCAGCGAGGAGCTAGCCTGACCAGCAAAAATGAAGGCAGATCCTGATAAGAGAGACAAGTCCAAATATTGCGAATTCCACAAAGATCGCGATTATACGACCAAGTGTTGCATAACTCTTCAGAATGAAATTGAAGCACTCATTAGACGAGGAAAATTGACCAAGTATATTGATTGTCAAAGCGGTGGTCGAACCAGCGAACGAGGAAAGCAAAGGTCTAAATCACCTCTTCGGACAAAAGATGACAAGAAAATAGATCATGAAAATGATCCAGAAGATGATCCCGATATCCCTAAAAGACCAAGACAGCCAGAACGTGAGGTATTTTCAATCCACTTTAGATCATTTGAGTGTAATGTCATTACAGGTGGTGATGCAGGAGGAGGAGATCTTACCGCAGAAAGGAAAGCTTACCTTAATGAGGCTCAAGCTTGCTCATACATACAACGAATAAATTTGGCTGAAGATGATCATCCGAGGAAGGTGAACAAGGACAAACTAGTCATCGATTTCTCTAAGAACGACCTCGCATGTGTGCTATATCCTCATGATGACCCATTGGTGATCAAAATGAGAATGAAGGAAGTAATGATTTCACGAGTATTAGTGGATAATGGTAGCTCGGCAGATATCATGTTCTACCCATATTTTGATAGTTTGAATCTAAAGCTATCCCAGTTGGAACCATATCATAGGCCCCTCCTTGGTTTTACTGGCGAGAAAGTTTTTCCACTTGGGATGATAAAGTTGGATATGTTCATCGGTACATGGCTTGCTTGTCGAACAAAAAGAGTACACTTTTTTATGATGGATAAAAATGTCCAATCAACTTACAATATCATCATGGGAAGGGTAGGCTTGAAAAAGTTCGAAGCAGTACCATCTACTATACATAAGTGTTTAAAATTCCCAACCAACTTTGGAGTAGGAGTGGTGAAGGGATACTAAAAAGTAGCTCAGGAATGCTACTATTCATCTGCCGAACAAGAAGAGCGTGAAGAATCCAGCAAGAAGACTACTACTTATTAGGTAGATGAGATAGAAGATGCGAAGATTGAGACTTTAGACCCAAGAGATGAGTCTCATCTCGTTAAGGGCCAGGTCATGGAGGTTACTGAAAATATCATTCTGGACGACGAGCATCCAGAACGAATAACTCAAATCGGTGCGTCACTAGATGTGTCAATAAAGCAAGCGCTGATAGCATTTCTAAGACACAGATGTGACACCCCGACTAATTAAATACCGGGTAGCTACTCCTTTATTAAATTAATTCAAAATGCCAAGTTGGCTCAGTTAATAGCATCACTGTCGAAAACATTTTATTTTTACTAACCACCTAATATTTAAAAAGTAAGTGCCAAATTTTATTTAAAGTCTGATTAACATGCAACAAGTGTAATGAAGAAATAAATAACACCATTCACCATACTGAAGTAAAACGAATAACCATCACAATAGAGTAAATAAGGTCTGGAGGAAAACTCCTCACTACAATCCCATACTGAAATAAATAACCGAAACTGAAATAATACATGCTAAAGTCTGAAAACTGAAATGTAAAAGATGTCTCTAAATAGAAATGGGCAACATGCCCTACAACTGATAGATAGTGACTCTGGAATCCAAAAGATAGAAGCGTCTACATGCAAATCCCTGTAGCTTCCACAAACCGCTACAGCTCGTCACCTGAATGAATAACCTATGCTTGGTGTCCTTGTGGCTGGGCACCTAAAATGGTTTTACAAGAAAAAGATTTGAAAAGCAAACGGGTCAGAGCCCGAATGTGGAGTTATATTTATAAAAAAAAACCTGCAAGTGCTTTAAAAACATTTAAAATATTAAATGCAAAGTACATGTTAAGACGTACACTCACATGATATTCTCACCTCTCGTCTAACTGTGCACTCCTAACGTAAGTACCCATCTACTACGATATAAACCACTAGCTAAGTGACATCATAACTAGCTAGATTGTAATAGTTCCTACCCTTATTACCCGGTTCTATTAACATATAACGCTCGTAATTAGATAGGGATTTAATGTAAACTCAAATGCTCAATATGCAATATATTTCTCTATCAGCTAACTCATTATATTTATCGAAACAATACCGTGATTATATTCACATCATTAACATGGAGGTTCTCATTAATTAAGTGTATATTATTCACATCATAAATATACAATACAAGCACCCCGAGAACTAAGCTGCGGTGCACACATACTCTGCTATCCATCCCGGTACATCACGTACATAAGGATCACATATCCCGAATCTCTCAGGAATAGTTCAAATAACACAAATCACAAAGAGTGGAAGCGAACACAGTCACCATCACATGGGTTACGCACATACCTACGCTCCCATGATCAGCAGACTTATTCATATCACAATAAGTCCTTCTATGACCTATGTTCATCGAGGTACCAGTCTATATCCCCCCCGTAGGCACACAAGGATTAAAGGGTCCTAAGCGAACGCAACCTCCCGTGATAGCAAGTATGGTAGGTATGTCATACACACAATCATATACCAATACTAAGTAAACACACGTCTTAGTAATACCGTATTTTAATCGTAGTACATATTCCCATACTAACTTATAATTATCACAATTCATACTGTTTCGATTTGTAATTGTACGCGCCATAATTATCTCACGTCGTAGTAGACACTCACGTCTCAACCCAAACCGTCCATGTAATACACTCTCGTATGTAAATTCTTTCTCATAAATACCCAAATGTCCCAATTCTATCATTACTACATCTACGGAATGATATCTATATCCTCGAACAAGTTTACGGAACTCCAAAAGTCAAAACAGTCCAAAAAGGACCAAACTATCAACTCGTTAGAAGTCTCGTTTGAACGAGACTGTTCGAACGAGATTCCTCTGCCAACTCGTTAGAAGACTCGTTCGAACGAGGCTGTTCGAACGAGGTCCCAGTTCGTTCGAACGAACTGTACCTTCTAACGATATCTCGTTCGAACGAGATATCGAACGAAATCCCTACTCGTTAGCAACGACTGGTCAACTCGTTAGAAGCTCGTTCGAACGAGTTCGTTCGAACGACCTGGGGGTTGCTTCTAACGAGCTACCAGCTTCGGCCCAGATTTTTCCCCAAATCGTTTTTCATCCATTTTAACACCTCAAATCTTCTAAACTAAGTCCCAACAATCGTTAAAAGGTCTATAATCAATACTAAACATATATAGTCACATCCTAACATGTTTTTAAGGGATCAATCCATCCTAACATCAATTAAATTTACAACTTTCTACACTTTTTCCAAATATCTCAAGAACATGAACCCTAACTACATATCATCATCAAATCCCAGAGTTTAATTCATTTTTCTTTCACCCAATCATGTATTAACATCAGATTAATCATCTCCAAACTATTCTACATGCAATTTATCCTCAATCTTCAGAACCTAAGTCCAATTAATCATGGGTTTTCATTCATCTTCCAATAACAATAATAAATCTTCAATTTTCTAACATGGAAAGAACATTTACTGAAGTTAAACATAATTAAACCACTTACCTTGATTGTTTCCGGATTTGGTGTTGATTTGGTGAAGAATCTCTGCAGAATTTTCTCTCTTTCTCTCCTTCTCCAAGCTCCCTCTCCAATGGTGGCTTAAGGTGGCTAGGGTTTTGATTTGGGAACTTAGAAAACCTAAATGATAACCTACGTAGATTTCTAGGTTAATATGGTTTGGTTAATGGGCTTAATGGGTTAAATACACATCAGATTTACATCTCTAATTTTCGTCACTTTTAATTCCTAAAAATGTAAAATTACCAAAATACCCTTTAAGTTGCCGGTATGGCCTAAAAATACCCCGGGACCCAAACTACACCCCCGGGTAGTGTTTTCTGACTATCTCGACCCTTTCGGACGCGTTGGCGCACTCAAAACGACCATACGGTTTATAGATTTTAGATTCACTTTTATTATCAAAATATTATACCGTGACGCGGCGGTCCCACGCGTCTCAATAAAATTTCCAAATTGCCGTATATAAATCTCACGACAAATTTATAATACCAAATACATATATAATCATATATGCACATAATCAAATACCAATTCGCATCACATTAGTATTTATAACCCGGATTAATTTCCAATTAATACGCATTTAATTAATTAATCCCCAAAATAAATATAGCCAAAAGTACGGGGTATTACAACAGAAAGCAGACTTTTGCATGGAGTCACGAAGATATGCCAGGGATAGACCCAAATTTCTTGTGTCACGAGCTCAATGTGAACAAGGAAATCAAGCCAGTGAAGCAACGACGAAGGGTATTCAGTCCCGAGAAGAACCATGCCATACAAGAAGAAGTAGAGAAACTGCAAAAAGCCTCTTTTATTGAAGATGTCAAATATCTTGATTGGCTAGAAAATGTGGTAATGGTGAAGATGAAAAACTGCAAGTGGAGGATGCGTGTGGATTTCACTGATCTTAATAAAGCCTGCCCAAAGGATCATTTTCCTTTGCCTCGAATTGATCAGTTGGTGGATGCTACCTCGGGACACGAATTGTTGAGTTTTATGGATGCTTATTTTGGTTACAACCAGATCAAAATGAAACCTTGAAGACAGGGAGATTACCTCTTTTATCACCCTAAGGGAAACTTATTGCTATAATGTTATGCCTTTTGGTCTTAAAAATGCAGGTGCGACGTATCAGAGGCTGATGAATAAGGTATTTGCAGAACAGATAGGTCATGATATGGAGGTGTATATTGACGATATGCGGACAAAGAGCAAGAAAGCTGCTAATCATCTTATTGACCTAGGTCAGACCTTTGATCAACTAGAGAAATATCAAATGAAGTTGAATCCCACTAAGTGCATATTCGGAGTACGAAAAAGGAATGTTCCTCGGATATATTTTCAATCAACGTGGAATTGGAGCAAATACTGAGAAGATCAAGGCCTTATTAGAGCTAAGATCTCCAACCACAAAAAAGGAGGTGCAAAGTCTCACAGGACGAGTAGCGACACTCAACAGATTTGTGTCACGAACAATAGATAGATGTCTCCCCTTTTTCAAAACACTCCGAAAAACATTTGAGTGGAATGATGAATGCTAGGAGGCCTTTCAAGAACTGGAGAAGTACCTAGGAATACCTCACTTGCTATCTAGACCAGTGATGGGAGAGAGATTGTACTTATATCTGGCAGTTTCAGAGAACGCAGTTAGCTTGGCATTGATAAGAATGGAAGGTAGAGTGCAGAAACCAGTCTACTACACTAACAAAGCTTTCTGAGGAGCAGAAATTAGATATTCAAAGTTGGAGAAGTTGGCATTAACGCTAATTGAAGCCATCAGAAGAATGAGACCATACTTCCTAGCCCATACTATAGTTGTGTACACTGATATGCCGTTAAGGCAAGCTCTGTATAAACCGGAGAAATCGGGAAGATTGATGTACTAGGCAGTGGAGCTCGATGAATATGACATAATCTATGAGCCTATGTCGTCACTCAAAGGGCAAGCAGTAGCAGACTTATCGCAGAGTTTACTTAAGAAAACACCTCCGAAGAACAGGATTTGAAAACTGATCAACCTGTGGATGTTACAGGATCATCAAATGCAAACCCCGACCAACTTATGTCAGTAGGCAAGCGGCAAGAAATGCCGGTCGAGCAAGAAAAGATGACTGACGAGTAGCGAGAAGTACTAAAAGAGGAGAAGAGGAAGTACTATATATTGCACCGAGGAACTCTCTCTGGTCAAAATTTTAATAATAAGTTACCCATATGGAATTTGTATGTGGATGGCTCTTCGTGCACTAGAGGCAGTGGAGCAAGGATTATTTTAAAAAGTCCAGATGAGATTGATGTGGAGTATGCTCAGCACTTTCAATTTAAAGATTCTAATAATGAGGACAAATATGAAGCAATGATTGTAGGTTTAAGTCTAGCCAAAACTATGAAGGCAGAGCAGATTATTGTATTCAGCGATTCGCAGTTAATCGTAAATCAGATTCTTGGAATATATGCAGCAAAGGGAGAGTTAATTATCAAGTACCATGCAAAAGCAATGGAGTTGGTACCAAGTTTTATTGCTATTCAGCTGATTAGAATATCGAGATTGGAGAATGCAAGAGCAGATTCCCTAGCCCGACTAGCATCAGCCACCCGTACCGAGCTACGAAGAATAATCCCAATAGAGATTCTAGCTGGTCGGAGCATTGATGAAGATCTAATGATAAATTCCCTTGCTCTTGACTTAGGACCATCCTGGATGGATCCAATCAGAGCCTATATTGAAGATGGGACTTTACCAACTGATAAACTCGCAGCCAAGAAACTAAGGTTTAAAGTTGCTCGTTATGTGTTGACCAATGGAATTTTGTACATACGAGGAGTGATAGCAGGGCTACCAAGATGCGTCCATCCCTCTGAAGTGAAAAATATGATCAAAGAGGTTCATGAAGGGTCTTGTGGAGCCCATGTAGCTGGTCGGACGCTCTTACGAATAATAACCACACAGGGGTACTACTGGTCGACGATGAGAGCTGATTGCGCAGCCTATGCTAAGAAGTGCGACAAATGCCAACACTTCTCGTCCATCCGAAGAACTACTCAGGCATTGCTAACACCCATAACGACCCCTTGGCCATTTTCCATGTGGGGAATAGATTTGGTCAGGCCACTCCCTACGACTAAGGGAAGATTCAAGCACCTCGTAGTCGTTGTGGATTACTTTACCAAATGGGTGGAAGCTGAACCCCTTATTGATATGACATACGATAAAGTCTATCAATTCATTTGGAAAAACATTATTTACAGATATGGTCTCCCACATGCATTCATTACTAATCATGGAACCCAGTTTGACAACGAGGAGTTCGCTGCATACTCTCATCAATCCAATATTATGAAAACTCATTCTGCACCAGGTCACCCATAAAGCAATGGACAAACTGAGGTGACAAATAGAAATCTACTAAATGGATTGAAGAAATGACTAGATAGTGCAAAAGAAAATTGGATTAATGAACTACACTCTGTATTGTGGGCTTATCGCACTACATCGCGAACAACAACTGGAGAGTCTCCTTACATGCTGGCATTTGGGAGTGAGGCTGTGATACCTGCTGAATTGGGTCTACCCATGCACAGGGTACTTAATTTTAACTCCCCCATCAGCGATTTGATGAGAAGATTAGACTTGGATATGCTCGAGGAAGTCAGGGAAGAAGCAGCAATCAGGAATGCATCTTATCAACAACGAACAACTTTGTTCTATAACAAAAGAGTGAAGAAGTGTGATCTGAAAGAAGGGGATGATGTGCTGAAAAAAGTGATCCAAAAGCATAATAAGCTGGAAGCAAACTGGCACGAACCCTACAGAGTAACAGAAATTGTTCGTCCAGGGAGGTACAGGGTTGAAACCTTGGAAAGAGAAGAATTCAAGAATGCATGGAATACAAAGCATCTACGAAAGTATTATCAGTAGTTGAAATCTCTATGTAATACAATTAATTCAATATGAATAAAGTGATGTTTCCCCCATTTCTCTTTATTCGTTAATTTTTTTTCGGAATATTAGTGCTACACACTATATAATTCAATTACCACCAACTCCTGTTGGTCGGGAATCAAATTACCACCAACTCAGGTTGGTCGGGAAACAAACACGACCAACTCCAATTGATCGGCAATTCAATTACCACCAACTTTGATTGGTCGGGAAGAAGATTACCACCAATTCAGGTTGGTCAGGAAATAAACACGACCAACTCCGGTTGATCAGCAATCCAATTACCACCAACTCCAGTTGGTTGAGAAGCAAATTATCACCAACTGAAGTTGGTCGGGAAATAAACACGACCAACTCCGGTTGATCGAAAATTCAATTACCACCAACTCCGGTTGGTCGGGAAGCAAATTACCACCAACCTAGGTTGGTCGGGAAACAAACACGACCAACTCCGATTGATCGGCAATTCAATTACCACCAACCCCGGTTGGTCGGGAAGCAAATTACCACCAACCCAGGTTGGTCGGGAAATAATTACCACCAACTCAAGTTGGTCGGCATTTAATTACCACCAACTTCGGTTGGTCGGCAATTTAAAAACCAAACAAGACATTTTTGTCTTTCTACAAATATACATACATGTTCATTAGTAAATAAAAGATATATTCTATAAAATATTTCCAAACCAATGACAATTAGATTGCAAAGAAAACTAAAAATTTCTTCATAAAAACCAGAAAAAATTACATATGATATAAATTACAGATCGCATGTGATATTAATTGAACAAATTCTACTCTATGGGTTTCTTTCCCTCTGCCTTTGATACAGGGTCTATCCCAGCTGGAGGATCATCAAGACTATAAGGGGAATTTATGAAGTTCAGATCTTGCAGCATTCTGACGTTCATTATAGATGGACGATCAAGCAGGTGTTCTGGGCGAGATATTTTGAAATCTGAATGAAGACTATAATCATCAAGATACTTAGAGATCAAAATACGAGGAATGGTCCAGGCTGGAATCCAACTAAGGTCAAGCTTGAAAGGAGGCACGGGTAAATCAAGAACTCCAGGATTATAGTAATCCCACAGGAAATGACCTCTCTCCAATTTTAAAACACAAAGAGCATTCAACCAGCCCTGTTTATACCCTTCGTTGTCCGACTGTTCTAAACGAGCATCAATATGACAAAGTGCTTGATTGTAACCAGCCATCCAAAACTCTCTGGGCTGTTTATGGAATTGGTAAGTTAACCTCTCCAGTTGCTCGTGAAGATTCTTCACCAGAAGTTCTTTATTTTCCAAGCCAGAGCTTTGTGTAGAAAGTTGCTCGCTGAGGTTCAGAATCTTCTTAGATATCTCTGCTAAGGCTTGGTTCTTCGCTACCAACTGAAAGGCCAGATTCTCCAAGGCCGCTTGAGTTCTTGCTTCTTCAACAGAAATCCTACCAACCCTTGATCGTCCCCGAGAAGAAGATCTTGCTCGTCCACGAGTAGAAGTGGAGGGTCCAGCTCTTTTCAAAGTTTCCAACTCATCTCACAAGTTGGCGTTTTCTACCTCCAAAAGAGAAAAACCTTCATCATTGACAGGGACCAAGGCTCCCGAGGAAGACACAGCAGACTTGAGTTGTTTTACTTCCTCTTGCAAGGCAATGTTCTCTTGCTCCAGCAACTTGGCGATATGCCTGTGCTCTTCAACTTCAAGCTTTAGAACGCTCTCTTTCTTCTCGTAAGCAGAGATGAATTTATCATATCCTTTTTCAGCACTTAACTGTTGATATTTCTTCTCGTACCCTTGGTGCAAAAGTATGGAGGACTCTTTGTACTGCTGCTAGAGTTCCTTAATCATCTCATAATAAGCCACATTATTGGCAACAACTCGGTCGAGCAAGCACTTCATATATTGGTAAGCTTCGATAACTCGTTCAGAAGTATCTGGACCAAGGATGTCAATGATTTGAGCCTCGTTTAGGTCTGCATGACCAACTTTAAAATAATTATTGCATTTATTCATCAACTCTGTGTCATGAGCTGATAGGAGCTCCATCCTAGCCAAATACTAGCAAAGATAAATAAAGAGAATCAATAAGGATGCATACGGAGCAAGTAAAAGAGAAATTCAAGGTGAGCAACCAAAGTTTGAATTTTATTTCATCAAAGAAGAAAATACAAAGTCTGAGGTTACATTCAAAAATAACAAAACAAACACCCGAACAACTCTACACCTTCTCCTTGTTCCCTACGACTTCCTCAGAAAGTTTGGAGGAAATGACTGGCTGCTCGGAGGATGAAGGTAGCTGCTCGATAAAAGTGCTAGTGGGTTGGAGTGGCTCGGTGAAAGTTTGAACAACTGGAGCAGAAGGAACCTGATCTGCAGTCATCATGGAAGACTCATCTGAGGCAGCTTTGTCCCCTTCTTCTTCTCCAGGAGAGCGAGGAGGGCCATGAGTGTGTTGCTGGAATAACTCAGAATTCTCAACAATTTTTAGCTCTTGCAAGGCTACAACCCAGCCGTCCCTAAAATATTTAAGGCTAGCATACTCCATTTGTGAAGACATGGCAACCAGGCCTTTATTCCAGCCTTTATCCCAACCAATGCTAAAAGACTTTTTGACTGCCTTCTTCCTCTTTGCCTTCTCTGAGGAGATCCTTTCCCTAAGGAGCTCTTCGGCAGCCTTCAATTTCTCCTCCACCTCCTGTTTTTGGCAATCGACGTCATGAAGTCTAACAATTTCCTCTTGAGCATTTTTGAGCTTATTCTCAAGCTTTTTAGTATTCTTGAGCTTACCCTCAAACTCTTTATTGTTCTTCTTAAACTCTTTCAATTTCTCCTCTAAATCCTTGGAGGCATCCATAGAGCTATCTCTCTCTTGTTCAACGGACTTAATTTGCTTCTCCCAAGCAAGTTTATTTTCCTCATACTTCTAATGAGAGTCTTTCAAAGATTGGGTTAATCCAGTAAAAGCCTTTTCTACTCCATCCGAGGATCTGGAGGCTCTGATGGCTTCATCCCTTTTTACAATGCTGTTGAAACACGTTACCAGCTGAGAAAAGAAATAACTCTAAGTCAATGTACGAACATAGTATTAAAAAGTAAAGGGCTCAGATCAATAATACTTACTGAGGCAATGTGTTGATCAGATAAAGCAGTAACTCTCTCACGAGTGAGAGTATTTTCAATGTCATAGACCTTTGGGATTGTCCAAGATTTTACTAAGCCCACAGCTGAGCTCGGGGGAACAAAGGTTGAAACACTACCTTCAACAGTTGATGGTTGAGATACTAGTTCAGCAAGTCGCTCATAAGAATTTTTCTTTAACCTCCTTGGAGGAATAGGAACATTCTCAACTAAGGACGTTGTCTTAGCTGGTGATATGACAATAACCTCACTAGGAGGAGTAATAGCAACAATCTTGCTCGGAGCCACGGGGGGGGGGGGGGGGGGGGGTTCTCAATAACTTTCTCAGTAGCAGCAGGAGGAGGTGCATCAATAATTTTCGTCCCTTCTTTTGGGATATTTTGTTTTCTTTTTTTTGCCTCCACATTGGTAGAGGCAGATTTATCAAAGAAGGCAGTAGCTCTTCTTTTCTTCATTAGATTACTGATGGGAGCAATTGACTCAGAAGAAGAACCTTCCAAATTAGTTTCAGGAGATGGTATATGGTCAAGACCAACCACCACTGGACGAGCAGTAAAAGATGAAGTATAGCTCTTGTATTGTAACAAATAAGAGGCTGATCTAATATGTTCTTCGACAACGGATTGGTTTAAACTCCAGATAAGTTTCAAATGCTTTAAATTAACGTCAGTTTCTTTGGGAGACTTTCTTTTGCTGTCAACTGCAAATAATCAAAAATTAAATGTCAATGATACATATTATCAAACACAAAGAAAATAAGATTTCAAAAAATAAAAACAACCTATCCCATTGCCATAAAGAGGACATCTAGGACCTTCGTATACATCATCTCCATTTAATGGAGGATGTTGCCAATTTTTCATTACCACTCCTTATTCAAAATAATCCCTGTTGGCGTCAGGAAGATTGACAACTAATGCCCTATTCAAAAACCTAGTTTTTAAATAAAAAGTACTATCCCTGACAACCCATCTGTAGTAATACATTGTCTCTCGAATCCCTAAACGGGTTCCATGAAGTTGGTTCAACCTATGAACTCCATTAACTATCCTCCAGGTATCTGGTGCTATTTTTGCAGGTACAACGTCAAAATATTGGCAGAACTCCAAACATAAAGGATTTGGAGGAAAAGAAAAGCCACATTCGGCTACAAAGAGACTTGGGAACCAATGTCCCTCGGCCAAAGAAAAATATCAGAAGGTTTAGAAAGTTTTTCCAATATGAACCATGAAGGAATTGAAAATTCAGAATGAAATTTGTTAAGCGATTCAACAAGGTAAACCATGATGAACAAAGTAAATAAAAGAGAAGGAAGAAAATTTTACAGGAAAAGAGTGAATCAGTTGACAACGAACAATGGAAGAAACGAACGCACAAGATAGAGGATAAATGAAGATTTCAAAGATACGAATTTGAAAAGTGAAAGACGATAGGATTTCTGCCGCGTTTAAATACTTTACCCCGGAAATAGAGAAAAGCAATGATTACCAGGGCGGACGTTTGCGTATCCAGCGACTAAAAAGAAGAAAAGGGGCATAAAAATCGAAGTGGTCATGAACATTTAAAACATTTATGAGGCCCGATACTATGCATTCAAAAATAAGTTATATACAACGTTTCCCTAAAAATCATACAAACTGATAATCTATGCAATTTTTAAGAATAATGTCCCATACTTTTCTTCGACATCAAACTATGAAACATTGGGGGCTTCTGTTGGTATCAAATTTCGTCTGCTGACGTGGATCAATTATGTGGAGACACGCGTCAACTTACATGTCACCTACAAACACTTTCAATGAACAATAAACTGACTCCGAGGAAGTTAAACTCCCCGACCAACTCAGGCGTCCCGAGCAACCCATGTTATCCGAGGAACTTCATTATACCGAGCAAATTAGGCGGTCCGAGCTACATAGCACTCCAATCAGGATAATCAAGGAGACGACTGCGCATTAAATACTCATTATTATCATACAATGTACATGTCTACTAGATAACAACGCATTGTCCTTTCATTTGTACAGCCTCAAGGCTATAAATACATTGTAACCTCCGCATTAGAAGGGGACCAGAATTTCTTGAGAAAACCATTCATCGAGAATTCCAAGCAAACAGTCAGCAATACAAAAACAGTGGATGTAGGCCATTCTTACAAGGCTGAACCACTTTAAAAATCTATTGTCTATTATTTCTTTATTCATTTTTATCTGTGATTAAAATAATTAGGTCAAATCTAATTTTTTACATCAACAGGAGCTATGGAGTATTGTTTAGAAGCCTTCATTCATTTGATTCATACTCTGTAGTGATCTTTCATTTAAAGCATGTCGCCCCAGAGGTTTTCAGCAGTTTCTTTTCTATTTGAGTCAAGATTTTGTACTCGTGTTGTTGTGTTATATTTACTATTGTTGGGATTTATGTATTGAGATATATTTACTGGGAAATTTTTATTCCAGTTGCATTTAAATTCTATTATGATATTTATTCAGTTATGTTGTTGTGGAATGAAATGTGTGGAATTGTTCGAAATGGTAAAATAGAATTTTATTAAATTAAAATTTGAAAGTTTTTAACACCAGCTTAATTGAGTATTAGGTGATAGGAAAATGTTTTCGAAGTGATGCTAAGAATGAACCAACTGTATATTCTAATTTAATTGGGTATGGGACTGATCACCTAATATTTAATTAGGCGGGATGTTAGAACATGAAGATAGTATAGATGTATTAAAACATATTAGATGGAAACGGTTAGCTGAAACAAGAACTATTTTAATTAGATCAGGAGGAATCCGCCTTCTTCTTAAAAAAGTAGAAACTACTGCCCCTAGAACATATCGTAGATTTTTGTCATCCTATGGTGACAATGATTTAGACAACTTTATAAAAAGTGGTATAATTAATATTATTAATCAGATATATAAAGAAACTAGACTGATAAAATTGCAATACTGCATAAGGTATATAAGACTAGAATATTTTCCTTCAAAACCACTTGCAATTTTCAGAATCCGTGAAGAAAACATCTATCTAGATAATCCCAACTATTCTGAATCTCAGTACAATAGTGACGAAAGAAGTCGGAGAAATATCAGCTCTGAAACTTCTCTTAGATACGATAACCCTGGGTCTTTGGGTTTTGGGTCTAGCATGCAGGTTAGACGTGTTTTCTTTGGAGATAGAAATTTGTTGAAGACGTGTTAGGCATCGTGATGAGAATGTATATAATTGATTTGAGGATTTTAGTGTTGTGATTTTTGGGAAATAGAATCGAGTAGCATTTTATTTCGAGCGTTGGGTTTCATCGAATTTTGAGGGCGAAATTCCTTGTTAGTTAGGAAGTATGTAACAACCTGGATTTTTTAAATGGGTATTTTTAAAACTAATTTTGGAAAATTCGAGAAAAATAAAATTATGGTTTTAATTATTTTAAATAATTAAATATGTTGGTTTTTATATTTAAAATTCGAAAAGCTATCTTAAAAGACTCCTATTATGAGTATATATAAGTCTTGGGCCGTTTAGAAGAGTCCTTAAAACATAAAACTCTATAAGAGTTTACAAAACATAAAACTCTCTAAAAATATATATAAAAAAATATTCGACCGTCTGATCGAGCTGAAATTTTTTGTGCAACTTTCTCTCGTCTTTAGATACTACACCCTTAAATTTCATCCAATTCCAACAGTCCGAAATATTTTTTTAGTATTTGTATATGATTAAAACTCTTTTCTTATTGAAACTCTTAATCCTTTATATATCACAACAAATTCATGGCTTGGCTTTTCAAATCACTTTTTCATCAACTTTTCAACCAGAAGACCTCTCCAAAATTATTCTCTTTCATCTATAAATTTTATCCCCAAACTTAATCAAGTGTTTGACTTAATATTTGAAGGTTTATTTGGTATTTTCTCGAGTTTGGGCTAGAACGAGTTTTGATTATTTTCGTGAGAGGAACGTGATAGTGCGATCAGATTTTGAGGCTGAAATATATGTGATGATTATAAGGTACGGGACTAACAAAATATGCTCCTAAATTCTCTCGAGATTATTCCGTTTGTTTTCTGTGTCAATTGCACTCATGTTGAATTTTGTTGGAATCTATTATTTGATTCATTGAGATATATTATATTGTTGATTTGAGCATAGTGTCATGAGATTTTAATATGACACGGATAATGGGCCCCCGCCAGTAATTCAAAAATTGTTATATGGCTGTGAGATACATAGGGGAGGTGAGATGAGGCCTGGTGACCCATTGATGTGTTGTTGATACATTAATATTGATATAATGCTTGAGTATTGCATTTGAGTTGTATATGCGCATTCATATTGTTGCGATTTATTCATCGTGCTAATTATTTTTCAGCATCTATTCCTGTCATATTGTGTACTTCCCCGTATTTTCTTTTAGTGGCAGGCTAACATGGATTGGGACGCTATGGACTATTTTGGAGAATTATTTTAGATCTTGGATTGGAAGATTTATTTTGATGTATAAATTAGTGGTGTAATTTTTGTTAGAGAATTGTGTATTTTGGGAAAAATATTATTGTAATTATTGTGGAAGTGTAATAATTTATGGATTTGTTACATTTAAATTATGGAATATAGATGCTCTATACATATTTTGGATGGTTTCAGTTTAGTTTTTATCGTAGTAGCATACCGCGTGTCTCTTTTTGGGCGCGCGGGGTGTTACAAACGGTATTAGAGCATGATATTAAGTCTCGTAGGTTATGAATCCATTTAGCTTCCATGTTATCGATCTTTGATTCTCTTTATTGATTCGTACTCCTTAAGGTAGATGGTCTAGTATACGTGTTAGATGTGTTTCTTGGAGATATATAATTTTGTGTTAAGACGTTGTAGGCATTGAGTTTAGAATTAGCAAGCTTGATGTGAGGATCTTTAGAGATGATTTTTGGAGATGATATTTTATGTGGGAGATCATTAGTAAAATTTTGAGCATGTCTTATATCGATGCAACAATGTTATTTGATTTGAGGATTTATGTGTTGCGAAAATTATCGAAAATAGAATCGTGTGGTGATTTGCGAGAGCGCGTGGTACGTCGTTACTTTCATAGTTATGTATATATATAGCGATATATATTATTTTGCTGTCCGTGGGGTAGGTGCACGTAGGTTGGGTGTATGGGCGCTCAATTATGACATTCTACGGGTAGGCATATTTATTTTTATGTTTCACAATTTGTATTTGATGGATATGCTTCGTTTAATTTTGAGGACGAAATTCCTTTGCTATTGGGGAAGCATGTAACACCTCGTGTTTTTATTAATTAATTAAATTAATTAATTGGAATATTCGAGAAAAATACAATTTTGGATTTAATAATTTTTATTAGTAAAATATGTTGGTTTTAATATTAGAAGAATAAAACTTCAAGCGGAATTGAAATCGTATTTAAAATGGGGTTTTTATAAGGTTTTTAATTATTTTTGCCTTATGTAATTTTTGTGGGGGAACTGCCGCCAGACTTGCTCAATCGATTGATCGACCCAGGGAGTCGATTGATCGACTTGTCAGTTTTTGGCGCATATCGATTTCTTAAATTTTAGAGTTTGAGTTGGTATAGGATTATTAATTGATATTTAACCATTCTAATTTGTGAGGGGGGGGGGGGGGATTGTCATAATCGTTTTTTCCCAAGTTTTTCACCACAAAGCTCTTCCAAAAGTTTTTCCTCTCCACCATAATCATCAACCTCCAACTTAATCAAGTTTTTATCACAAGTTTTGAAGGCTTAATTGGGGTTATTTGCTAATTTTTCGAGAGGAATCCAGATTTCTAATCATATTTTCAAATCGATCTTCACTCATTGATGAATACTCTATTCCTTTCCTTTAGTATTATGCGTTTTAAGTATTGCCTAAACCCTTAATCATGTTTTTTTTTTATTAAAATTAGTTAGTAACTTAATTAGAGAAAGTGGACACTTAAATTTTGGGACTGTTTTTATGAAGGTTTTAAATATGACTTAATTTTTGAAACCATTGGGTGCGTATGTTAGATTATTAAATTTTAATGGTTTTGAGTGTAGGTTTTCATGTAGAATTTTTATGGGATTGTTTATATGTTATGTGAGACGCGAACGCTTACAAAAATTTGAAGATTAATAAGGGGGAACGATTGTGTCATATTGAATAATATCGCTTGTTAAATAAATTAACAAGTATTGGACGGAAATAATTATGTTGAAAACGACGACTATATTATTAATGGAATTAAATTGAATTGTGACAATTGTGATTATAGTGCCATGTTGTGATTTTGATTTGTGATATTGTGTGAATTATTTTATTCACTTTTACCATTGCGGGGACGAGGACTTGTGAGTAGTATATTGCTCAACCCTATTTTTAGGATGCTTACTAGGTATGGGACTTGTTAGTGTAAATTCATGGAGATTTTATATTTCGGGGTGGGACAGATTTTTACGTTATATCATCATTTCATTAGTATAGGAACGAGACTAGGATGTGTTTTATATTAGTGATTCATCCTATATCTAGGTTAGGACGTATGTGTACTTGGGGACCCTTAGGTATGGGACTAAGGGATATTTTGATGATCTCAAATCGATTAAAAGGGTGGAGTAATTTATAAATTGTGAAATTGAGAATTTAATACCTAAGATAATAAAACGGGTATTAAAATATATACGCGACATAATCAGTGAGGGTCGTCAGTTTAAATGGGCCGACAGACGTTTTATGTCGTGTCGTGTCTGGAACCTCATCATGTAGCAGGGGTCGATAGTTTAAAAGAACCAGTTGACGTTTTGGCGAGGGGATGTGTATTTTGGTGGAGAAATCACATGAGGCGGGAGTATCGCTATTCTTAAGTGAAATAAATTAAGAAAATGATGATTTGGGTTAATTTAATTAAATTAACGCTTTGGGACTGTGGGATCATTAAAATGATATTGGTGTGTTTTTATCCGAATCTTGGGGGTGGTTAGTAATTTATCATATCGCGTTTAATTATATTCGTAATTAAAATACTCTATTGTGATATTTATTACGTATAATGCTACTGTCTGGGTTCACGAACCCTATTTGAGGGGCGTAGTGTGTATTCTTGCTCGGGTCTCTGACCTCGTGCGTTGACTAACTTTTTCAGGTATTAGTGTTGGAGTAGCTGCATAAGATTTATGGGATATCGTTTGGAGGTGCAGTTGGAGTTTATTCTTTTTATCTCTTTATTTAGTTAGACTTTCTTTTCAGTCGTATTTCCATTATGAGACTTCATTTGGGTTTTATTAGACCATTCAGTTCCAAAGTTATGAGAGGATTTCAGTTGAATTATTCATAGTTGATTATTACTCATTTTTAATTAAATCATTTTGGAGATTGAATTTATTTGAAGTTTTAGCATGTGATGGATCTTTTATCGTTCAGTTGTTATTATCGTTTGGGATTGATTCAAATATTTATCCTATGGATTGATTTTATTATGTCTCATGCTAAGAATGGTATTTTATTTACTCGCGCACGTCATAGTTTTGGTGGCGGTCGACGCCAAAATTACGCGGGGTGTGACAAGCGCATATCTAGTGTTCATTTTTGAGTGCTTCCTTATAATTCCTGGGCTCGACTTTGGACATGTAGCAAACATGGCTAACAACGTTCTTTAGCTGAGCACGAGTCCTGAACCTAGGGTGGGATCTCCTAGAATAGTAGTAGGATAATAACTCTTGCGAACACAAACATGAGTGTCTCTTAAATCAGGAATAGGATCCACTCTGGGTGTGGGATGGGATAATCCGTAAAAAGTGCATCATCCTCACATAAAAGGTTAAAATCAATAAACGCCAGCGGTTCGTCATCTTGCACGGTGACGTTTATTGACTCCATAACCTTAGAGCTACTCAGGGTAAAAACTCGATATGCTATACTAGTCTATGAATAACCTAACAATATCCCCTCATCGCTCCGGGAGTCAAACTTTCCTAATTGCTCTCTATCTTGTAGGATGTAGCATTTACTCCCAAAGACACGGAAATATGAAAGGTTGGGCTTCTTTCCAGTCCATAATTCGTAGGGCGTGTTAAGTGTGTGTGGACGAAGGTAAACCCTATTCACCATGTGGTATGTAGTAGACACCGCCTCTGCCCAAAATCTCCTAGCAACTCTATGACCTAGAAGAATAGATCTATCCATCTCCTGAATCGTCCGATTCTTTCTCTTAATAATCCCATTTTGCCGAGGAGTCTTCACGGCTAAAAATTCATGTTTGATCTTGAGGCTATCACGGTAAAGATCTACTTTAGCTTCCTTAAACTCAGTTCCGTTGTCACCACATATTCTATTGATAGTGACACTGTGTTGATTTTCCAGGACACGACACTTGGTCGTAAGAAATTCCACAACATTGGATTTCTCTCTCAGAAAACCTACAATTGAGTAACGTGATAAATCATCCACCATCACGAGGATATACCTCTTACCACCCAAACTCTCAATACGAGTAGGACCCATAAGATCCATATGTATCAACTCAAGCACTCGTGAAGTGGTGATGGAATTCAACTTCCCGTGGGGGATAAGAACTTGATTTCCTAACTGAAAGGGTCCACAATCATTGGAAGTCAGCTTTCCAAATGATTATAAGGCACGTACTAGATCCTTCTTAGCTAATTTTTCCAAATCTCTAAAATTCACATGACCTAGACGTTGATGCCACATATCCATAGGAGTGATCATGATGCTATTGTAGACAAATAAGGACTTGGGCATAATCCTATATCAATTATCTTCAGTCCTCACCCCTTACAATAGAATTTTACCGGCTTGATCATAAACATTACACTTGTTCCAGTCTGCAAGTCAGTGTCTCACAGCTGGCTAATGCTAAGAAGGTTTGCTTTCAAACCTTTGACGTAAAAAGCATCCTCTAGCTTAGGAAATCCTAGTATCTCTATTGTACCTCATCCTACTATGCTAGATTTGATCCCGTCTCTAAAGGTGACTTTACCTTCCTTACGATCCTCTAGGTAGGTAAAAAAGGAGACATCACCTGTCATGTGCCTGGAGCACCCACTGAGTAGGGTTATGTGCTTTAAGAGCAACATGAACGATAAGGGCTTTTGCGTCGAGTTTAGGCACCCAATATGAGGTAACCTTCTGTTTTCCCTTGTCATTGTTGGCTTTAGTCGAGATATTACAGTGTCCGCTGATGGCATAGAAATTTGTTGGAACTCTTCCATTAGACTCTAAGAACTGGAGACTGGAAACTCAACCTGCTCTCTAAGACTAGAAAAATCGCTAGTGGCATGTGGTGGAGCAAATGTACGTCGTGTCTAACCTAAACTATAGCAAAACTCCCTAAGGTGGCCCTTTCTTTTGTAGTAGGTACAAAAGTACATAGTCATTGGCCGACCTTGGTTTACTTTTCTTGGCCGTACTCTTCTCCGAAGTTTTTGGTGATGGCCATATGGATTCGTAGTAAACTCAGGAAGGTATCACATGGGACGTGGAGGCACCATAAAAACTAATTCCTTGCCTTTCATTAAAACTTAAAGCAGGGACGAGGAGCATCTTTATCATCTTTCCAGATCTATCCTCTATCTTTACCTTGACCTCCCTTGCTATCTCAAGGTCATGAGTAAGCTGGGCTACAAGGGCTTCAAGTTTCTTTCGAGTGTCCATGGTGGTCTAGAGCTCACTCGTAAGACTAGACACTTGCTTGATCAAGTCCCCTTTCTCTTTCTCTAAACATCTATCTCTCACTAAACTGACTCTCTCTCTATACAAAATCTCTCTCTCTCTCTCTCTCTCTCTCTCTCTCTCTCTCTCGGCAGTGCTAATGGAGGACTCTCTTTCTCTCCTAAATCTTTCTCTAAGGAAACTATCCTAAGTGCTAACGCTTTGTTATGATTTTTAATTTTAAAAGAACGAGCATATAAATCAGCATACGCGCATCGTAAACCACTCTCTTTCTCACTTGCAGCATCCTCCTCCTAACTCACATCACTTCCACTGTCGAGGTGTCCCTGTGAAGTAGCATCCTCATCGTTGTGAGGCGTACTATCAGTACTCACATGACTAGCCATGAATGTAGTGAAGTTACATTCATGCGGTGACTCGTCTCTAGAATCCACCGACTCGACCTCATTGGCGTCACTAAGGGAGGCATTAAGAGTAGCTTTGCCTTTGCCTTAACGTCGCAACCTAGTAGGACACTCAAATTACTTATGACCTCTACCGTCACACTCATAACATCTCTCCTCGTCCTTTTTATCTTTTTCATTTTTCTTTTCAAATTTATTTTTATCTTTGAAATTGCCATTTTTCTTTAATTAGAGAAAAATCTTAAATTTTTTTACAAACAGGGCTAAATCGTCTAAGTTAAAACCAAACTCAGAATCAGACAACTCTTCCTCTATTCTCCTAGACGACTCACCTATCTTTCTTACTGACCCCTCACTCGTCCTAGCCTGGGCTTTAAGTGCTACCCCTTTATCTTTTGATTTTATCGTATTAGGAAACATGTCAGTTTCATAAGTCTGGAGGTCTCCTACTAATTCTTCTAATTTCAGACTACTCAAATTTCCTAATGAATTTAACATAGTGACTTTAGGGATAAAACGCTTAGGCAGTGACCTCAAAATCTTTTTAACTACTCTAGCATCAGGAATGTGTTCACCCAAATTGAAACTAGTGTTAACAATATCAGATAAGCGTGCATATAATTCATTAAAGCATTCAAATTCAAGCATGGTGATTGTCTCAAATTGTGTAGTTAAATTTTACAATTTTGATTCTTTAACTGCATTAGTGCCTTCTTGGGTATGTTTAAGAATATTCCATGCTTTTTAGACGTGGTACACATCATGATGTGTCGAAACTCATCGGGGGTGATGTTTCCAAAAATTGCACTAAGCCCACGTGAGTTATATGTGTTCCATTAAAATACATCCTCAGTCCAAGCAGTCATGAATTTTAAAGTAGTTACGTTATCTACAGTGACAGTGGGAGGCATCCACCCTCTTTCACACAAAACCCAAACACGTTCATCAATGACCTTTAAATGAGATTTCATACGGGCTTTCCAATATGCGTAATTTGACCTGTCAAAAATTGGCACTCGATTATAAAAGTTTTCCATTGAAATTGTGCTTTTTCAAAAATCAATTTTTAGAACAAAATTGATATCCAGAAAAATTTTGTGAAAAAAAATTACACGATATAATTGTGTAATAGGCTCTGATACTAATTTGAGAGTGCGCTAGCAATCAATGATTAACTTGTTTAATTAAATTCCAATTTTTAAGACCAAAAATCCTAACTCTTGCAAACAAATTGTGACAGACTAAATAAATCAAACCAAGCATGCAAAGTCAATCACAATATGAGGAAAAATCCCCCAAAGGGGCAAAACCACTTTTATTTCACTATAATTCGTAACAACTTAAAATTACAGAGAAATACAGTGACACATAAATACCCGTAAGCGTCGATTCGTTGTCGTCGGTATTTTCAGCAAGAGATCCCGCAAGAGCTCTAATTTAGTAATGGAGAACAACCTTCTTCTCCACAAGATTACTCCAGATGAGTAGAACAATTATATCTAGGGTTATTAAGACTCACATATATGTTTGGGAATGATTTGTGAATCAAAAGGGCTGAAAAAACAACAAAAACGAAGTCTGGAAATATGCAGCAGTTGTGCAGAAACGTGAGTGCCAAAGACTTGAAAATTATGTAGAATATGGACTGCTTTAAATACAAAAATAGAGGCGACACGTTGTTGGAAAAAAAATACATATGTCGCTCAAACGAACAACCACGTCGCTCGAACAACTTCACACGAGATGGCTATTTCGATTGAATGATAAGCCAATCTCGCTTGAAGGATGTCAGCAAGATTTTTCCCTTCGCTTATACACTTAGAAAATTTTCTTATTCCGAAGTAAAAACGTTCCAGACCCTTGAAAAATATTTCTGAATATTTCCCGAATATTTATGTAAATAATAAACACTCCAAATAAATTATTTTACCATATTCGTGAGTGGAGTAGTGGGAATAGTTTGAAGAGTACGTTCCCTATTGCATGATGCCCATATGAAGATGATGGAAGCGAGGATTCGAATCAAGATCGCCATGGATGATCGTGTTGACGTGCCGAATGTAGCGGTATCAGACATACTAACCGTGATATAGGACAAACTAGAAATTCCTAGATTCTAACTCGAACATTTATAAAATCATGTCCTTATAAGGCTTAAGGACTTAAGATCGATAGTTTTTCCTTATTCACTAGACGTCCTGCTAGGATGGAGAAGTCTCTAGGAAAGCACCCAGTTGATTAAGTAATTTTTATTCTTTATTATTGAATATTCCCTTGTAATAATGCATGCTGAAAGTTCTCTTGTAATGATACAAAAAGATTTGAAATACTTGAATAAAAACTTTGATTGCTTTACTACGTGATTGTGGTCTACCAACAGTTTAATCTTACAATTAGGTGGTCAGTGTTAAGCCAACTAGTCTGCTTTATTGGTTAGTAGTTTGGCCAAACACATGTTTTCCTGCCTTAGGTTCTATTAACATGCTTTTGTTTATTGGTCACTCCAATAAAAATTGTCGTTTTGACCAAGTGCTTGCGTTACCACTGGTGACCAACTCTTTTAGGAATTTTCCTTAATTTGGTCTGATAAAACTTCTTATTCTTAATATTGAGGAGTCATATATGAAGTTTTGTATTTAGAACTTCTCGTTCCTGGCTTGTCTAAAGACGAAGTCAAACGTGAAGTTTTGATTTTTTATTTGAATTTTTAGGACTAATATTGACTAGTTTTCCTTATAATTTTAGAGTGTACATCTCCCACTCCCGAAAAAAATAATATATGAAAAGGAAATCAACCTTTTATGAGACTTGGTGTTATTTATTGAAAATTGGAAAAAAGTTACAAGAAATAGTAAGGGGTTACTTTTTATTTAATTACGAATAATATTTCCTTAGGTGCTCGGCATTCCACGGGTTTTTGAACTACTCTCCTTCCAAAGTTTCAAGTCGATAAGTGCCTGGTCCGACAACTACAGAAATAGGTATAAACCATGCCAATTTGGTTCTTTTTGTAGTACCTTCTTCAACAGGTAGTCTCCTTCCTTGAAGTTGCTTGGTTTGACTCTCCTATTGTAGAACCAAGCAGTTCGTTACGGGTATGCTACGATGCACATTGTTTTGTTTTCTCTAACTTCCTCAACTAAGTCCAAATCCAACCTTCACATGAGATCGCTCTTTGGGGAATTGAAATTGAGTACTCTATGAATGGGCAGACCAATCTCTGTGGGAACCACTGCCTCTGTCTCAAATGCTAACATGTAAGGGGTCTCATCGGTGGATGTCCACAACATAGTTTTATAAGCCCTATAAGGATAAATTTCCACATTGAGTCAATTTGTAGTATTGGCTATTTTCGTTGGATAAAATATTTAGATTCTTTATGTGTCATATCATAATCCGCATTCAAGAAATTAAGCTATCAGGATTTCATTCCGCATTGAAGAGTTCATATCACAATCCGATCGCTCATATTTTCCAAAGTTATATGACCCTCTTTTAAAGTTTGTTGGATAATTATTTATAGGATTCTTGTTTTTACAAAACATTTTTAAACATTATTATTTTTCATAGCATTGTTAAGGTCGTTCTAAGGAGATCTACAATCCCATTCGAATGAGGTGGTTTTAACGACTTCTGATGATATCCCTTGACGGTCTATGCTAAGATCTCGTTTAAATACTCGTTTGTATCTCGTTCAAACGACATTTAGCCATGTCCTTCGAATGACCAGAGCAGTTTTGGAAAGTAATAATTATTTCAGTATTTTTTCTTCTTAACTTCCTTTTCGAGCACTTATGGAAAATAACAGTTATTTAAGTAGTTTTTCTTCTTAACTTCCTTTTCTCACTTCTTCCATTTTGTCTAAAATATAAGGGCCTCGGGAGAAAACTGCAGAGAACCTCTTTTATGATTTGAGGAAAGCCAAAATCTACTTATAAAAATCTCTCCAACAATTCTATAATCTTCTTGGATCATTTTCTAAAGAACAAAAACCCAAAATCAACCATCACCATTGTGTGTGGTGGACCTTTGCACGGGTTGGAGATAGCGTGTGGTTTTTGATTGATATCGAGGCACTGGAGGTGTCATGCAACGTGTTGGAGCTACACGTACTACAGGCAGAGGTGTTAAAGACAACATAAACAATATTTGTAGGGTCAAGTCTGCAAGTCTTTTGAGTCTGCTTGTAAAATCGTATTCGTAGTGGATTTTGTCTAGGCCTGATCGTTCGAGATTTTTCCCATTTGGGTTTTCCTCGTACATCGTGATGTTATGGTTATGTGCTTTTTATTTACAAATCAAATACCACATGCTCATTTAGGATTTAGTGATCAAGACTAAAAAATTGTAAAGTAACAATCGGTTGGCCTAGTAGTATTTGTAACCTGTGCTGTGTGTTTATTTCTCGGAGTGTATTTCACGAATTTATACCTAAGCCTCATTAGCAAACGGGTTTAAATTGGTATTAGATAAATTTTCTAAAAGTTATTTAAATGAATCCTGGAGGTTATATGGAAGGTTATTCGTCAAATAGACCCCCTATATTTAATGGAACTAATTACGCTTATTGGAAAACACGCCTGTTATCTTCTTTAAAACCAATTGATGAATGTGTTTGGCTTGCTGTTGAAAAAGGGTGGTCCCCTCCAATTATTGTAGTTGGGGAAGATACTATTTTAAAACCCGTTGAGGAATGGAGTGAAGAAGAGTTAAAATTATGCAATTTTAATTCTAAACGTTCAAATGCTTTATTTAGTGTCATTACTCTCGAGGAGTTTCATCGTATCATAACATGTGAAATTTCAAAGGAGGCATGGGACATTCTTAAAGTTACTCATAAGGGAATGAGTGTGGTTAAAGCGTTTAAAATTCAAAATCTTACCACTCAATTTGAAACTATCACCATGTATGAGAATAAAACTTTTGATGAGTTTTATGGCTTCAATTCTAATATAGTTAACTCAGGTTTCAACTTACGTGATAAGATCCCTGAAAATCATGTTTCCCGCAATTCTAATATAGTTAAGTGATGTTTCAACTTAGGTGATAAGATCCTCGAAAATCGCATCGTTTCCCAAGAGTGGGGGTTGCAGTCTTGCCCCTGAGAAGTTTACCCTAATGATGATTTTATGGGAGAACGTCAATAATGATTAGATAATTTAAATGCTCCACAAACTCCCTCATTTCTCTTTCTTTAACCTTCTAACTTTCCCGCTTCAACTTTATTTGCAAAAAAAACGTTATTCTCTCCTCTGTTCAGTGCTTTCCAGTTGGTTTTGTGAGTTCTCATTGCCTCCCAGGTGTTCCCCTTCATTCAGGTAACATTTCGGTGGTCTTTTTTTGAGTTTTCCATCATTAATTAGCTGCATTTCAGAACTTTCAATTTTCGGCCATTTCTCTATTTTTTAGGCGACCTTTTTGGGTGGTTATAGGGTCATTTTTAAGAGGTTTGGTGGTGATATAGTGGTTTATAGAGGGTTAGGAATATTTTGATAGTGTTTTTAGGTATTTAGGTGACCTATATCTTGACTGTTAGGTTCATCGGCGAGGCTCTGATTATCTTCTCCGACGAGTTAAATCTTAGTATTCTTGGTATAAAACCTTTGAGTTCTCCCTTTTTTATTCAAAAGTAAACTAAGGTCAAACTTATAACTGTTTGGAATGTTAAGAACTCTATACGAGTTAGTTGACCAATACCAAAAACTTAAGGAGAGGCTTTTCAGCGAGATACACAAGTGTGAAGCCGAGGCCGAGGCTAAACGTAAGGCCGGAGCTGATCCTACACTTCCCATTCATCTAGTCCCCTTAGCTGTCATACACCTCCTATTACTGAGGTCAGTGATTTAATGTTTGAAGCCTTAGCTTCAGGTTCCCAATTCGTATCATCCTCCTCTGCTCAAGCCGAGAGCGAAGATTCTTTCCAAGTTGCAATGCGAGTTCCCACCTCTAATCCTGAGGAGTCTGAGGCATTCGAGACCTTTTCTCGCACCTCGTCTTCTAATCACGCTGAGTCCTCCAACCATGACAACCATTATGTTTATGAGATTTCAGACTCTGATGAGATGAGAGTGGAGTTTACATTCCAACTCTTCCCATGGATGTTCTAATTATGGCCATATCTGATGTCGAATATGTCAGGAAGTGTTAGGAAGGTGCTGCGGCCACTGAGGTTGAGGAACTCTCTTCTGATTTGGATGAGGATCCACTCGACACCAGTTATACCCAAAAATTCCCCAGAAGCGTTGGGGAAACTGACCTATTAATGTGGAGGCGCATATATGGGATACAATCTGACATACATATGAGAGTGACGACCAGAGAGAGATGGACTATAACAACCTTGATTGCGAAGTCATCGTCTATGAACAAATGTTCAAAGTCAGCTTTTAACACATGGGGCATTCTTGATAGTCTCGAATTAGACCCAGGTCAGTTATCTCTTAATGCCTGGAGGATCCTCATCGGCTTCGTCGAGTTCTGGCATTTGATCCACAAGACCGACCTTCCTGTTCTGGTGTTCAAAGGCTATTGCAACGTCTCGTGATCTAAGGCACAACCTGGATACTATCATCTTATAGCCAGGAACACTTCCAAAAAAGTTCTTTACACTAATCAAACTTCCAATCATCATTGGAAACTTTAGTACTTATTCATCTTGAGTATCTGGTAGTTTAATTCTGACACCCCTAATAGCGATTCTGCACAGAGAGTACCTATAAAGTGGGTGAAGTCTCCCATATCGGCCAGGCTTGACCCCAACCTTGGCATAAACGACAGGGATAAAATTTATAAGCTCCATTATAAGGGAGACGATGGCGAGCTTGTGGAGTTAAAAGGCTGATGACTCCTAAGTACTTAAAAAAGCAGGGTTTAAGAGGTGATCCATTGTTAGAGTTGTGTAAGTAAAAAAAATTCATATATGTTTGATCATCTTTGGTTATTCTTTACTAATATTAACCTCGTCTGTTTACTGTAGGTCATCCAGACAATACACCATAGGAGATCTAGAATATGTCTTCCCTCATACTTCTCAACGCCTTAAATAAAATGGGCAAGAAGACCTCACCTACTACTGCGACAAAGAAGTCCACAACGGGTAGCACCGACTTGTCCGAGGGTTCCCATAAAAGAAGGAACGAGCAGGCGATGGCTTGAATCCTTCTCCTCCTTTAAAAAAAAATTCAAGGGGACTACTAACCCTTCAAAATAAAGGTCGTCTCAAGCTATTTAGATGTCATCTGATGCGATTCTGAGGTCTATTTTGGACCAGCTGACTATCAACAACAATTCCCCAATTAGAGAACCAAAGAGGTCTAAGGCTGCTGCCACGTACATGATGCTTGAGACTGACAATCATTTTTTAGAGGATATGGATGCCTCTAGCCTTTGTGAGTTTGGCCTTCACAAGTCCACTCAGGTACTATCTGATCTTATCACTTGTTTGTTGACATCTTTTTCCCAAGTATTATCTCATACTAACTTTTTTTCTTTTATTCTTTACATTCTCTCCTGACTTTTTGAAGGTCAATGAATGGGTGTCTACAAGATCCCTCAGATACAGTAGGCCGATCCGAACATTCAAGCTGAGAAAAACTTGAAGAACAAGCTTAAAGCTAAAGACTCTTATCACAAAAAGATTATAAAGTCCCTAAATAAGGAGCAATCAGATGCTCTTGAGGCGTTAAAGAAGGAGCATGATCAGGCTCTTCAAGCATTGTTGTCCATGTATAATGCTGAAAAGATTGAGGTCGTGGAGAAAGGAAAAGCTGAGGCTATGGAGGCCTTCAAAATTTCTGATGAGTTCAACGGATATGGTTGCGAATACCTTGAAAGGAGTGCGAGGATGACATGTCGCTAGTCCATACTTAAATTCCTTGATGTTATGGACCAATTGTAGAAGGATTTTAAGGCTCTTGACCTGGATGACCCCTTAATTTCCTTTGCACTTGTCGACGTTGAACTTGTAGCTGTGATCAAGACCACCGTGCATACAGTAAACAACGGAGCTGAGGATTCATGGATCGTTGAAGATGCTCAAACTGACCAAGTGACTGACCTTGGTGGAGAGGTCGAAGTTGCAAGTGTCATCTAGCTGTGACACCACGCCTAATTAAATACCGAGTGATCAGTCCTTTATTAGATTAAATCAAAATATCCAGTTGGTTCAGATTATACATCACTGTCGAAAACTTTATTATTAAATACTAACCACCTAATATTTAAAAAAGTTGATGTCAAAATTTTATCTTTTAATTAATATAAAACTAAGTTAACAAAATAATTAAACATTCACCATTCACCAATCTCATATGATAAGAAATAACTGCAATAATAAAATTAACTGGAGTAAACACTTCCAGCTTAAGTACCAAATACAATAGTCCAACAGAAATAAACCAATATCTAATGAAGCAAATAACTAAATCCAAAATCTCTGAATATATGAATAGAAAAGGGGCAACATTCCCTAACTGATGAAATAACTCAAAAGGAAGAAATAATAAATATAGAGGCGTCTACTACCAAGGTCCTGTAACTTCCACAGCAGCTACAGCTCATCGAGTGAATGGATCTCCTATGCTTGGTGTCCCTGTGGCCGGGCACCTAAAATAATTTAACAAGAAAAAGAGATTTGCAGAAAATGGGACAGAGCCCGAGGTTCTATGCTCTAGTGATACAAATAAAAATCCCTATGCTTGGTGTCCCATCCCTAGGTTCTATGCTCTAGTGGTACAAATTAAAATCCCACCCGAAGGCTCCTCAAGTTATGATTGTCCACAACGCGCAACCTCCGCATCGTAGGTATGTAATACACATAATAGTTCAATCAATAAGTATACACACAACTTATTATATTCATTAGGTATTCACACAACCTAAGTTCCTGAATTTATATGTATTATATCCGTCCCTACTACCCATAATACTTTAACTGTACGATTTACCACTCTATCGTATATACTCTTTAAGGTTACCTCATTTAAACCTATTTTCTTAGTAGTTACACAATTCCTCTCACTACTAACTTATGAAAAGAAGCTACTCCAGAATAGCGTAGGTCCTATTCTCCCACTTAAATGAACTGAGAAGGATTTTTAACTCGTTTGGATAAAAATTGGAGTTTCTAAAATCTCGTTATATCCTGGGGATTCTCATTCGAATGAGGTCGTTCGAACAAGATTCACTACGAACGAACTCTAAAAATCTTGTTAGTAATCTTGTTGGAATTCTCGTTCGAACGACTTGGGCAGGTCTTCGAACGAGAATTTCGAGAGCTTCCTGTCTTCCAAAAATTTCATTTTTTCCCAATTCATTCAACAACAAAATCACTTAAAAATCATTCTAATCCAAATTTAACAACTCTAAACCATATCCCCTAGTATTAGAACACTTTCCCATCCATTTTTAACATCAAATCCCTAAATTTATAACATAGATTTCAATTTATTTCTCAAATCTTCAACAAACCCTAATTTCACAAAACCTCTATTAACAACCATTTAATTCCAGATTTAATTTCGTGAAATCAACATATAAAACTCATAATTATCATACCCATAACATGGTTATTTAACTACATGCAAACCTGTCTCCCAATTAAAGATTAATACCCAAATTTAATCCTAAATTCATAATATCATGGTTATTCCATCAACTACATTGACATGAATCGTATATGCTCTAAAAATTCAGCAAGATAAACACTTGCCTTGTTGTGAACTTTCGATTCGCTGGATAAAATTGGTATAGGGGTGATCCTCTCTTCACGATCTACGTGTTGGCGTAATTTTTGGTGTGAGAGCTTGAGCCTTTATTCTTGGGCTCTTATGGAGTTCCTCTTCTTCCTCTTTGGTTCTTTATATCTCTCACATAGGTTTGAAAACTCACAGATAGCCTATTACCCACGTACTCTTCCTTTCTAACTTACTATGTTCGTCCATTTTAATTCCCTAAAAAACTAAAATATCCGGAGGTTTGGCCTAAATTGCCCCGAAACCCAAATAAAACGTTTGGGTAGAGTTTTCTGACTAATTCGACCCTTCCGGACTCATCGGCGCACTCGATATGGTCATACGAGTTACTTAAAAATAAATTATCTTTTTAACATAAAAAATTAATACCGACACGACTCACATGCGCGTTCCAACTAAGTATATTGTAACTGCCGTATTTTTCACTCCCGACCATAATAATATTTTCTTAATCATATATTACCTTACTCACAAAGTAATATTCAACATAATTATCATTAATAAATATTAACTCTCGTCACACTAGTAATTATTACATTTAAATCCTGATTAATTATAAATAAATTTTCTCCATTTAATTTAATTAATCTTAATTCCATAATTAAATAAAATCCCTTAAAAATATGGGGTATTACATCAGCCAGAGACTAAACCGAGAGCATAGGGTGGCCATCTGTAGCCTATACCCTTTTTCTGATGTACTCGTTTATTTTTTGTAAAAATTGACACTTCTTCTGACAATTTTGTATCATAACTTTAATTTGCCGATAGTTGGCAATTTTGTATCATAACTTTGATCTTTGATGGTTGAATGAATTAAAATTTCTACTACATGTCTTGTGTCGTATTATTAAAATTGCTCTGTGCCACTATTTGATGTCCAAACTTATGAATACATTTATATGAACATATGATAATTCAAGAACGAAATGTAATCAAGTTCACTCTCGTAGTTGCTGAGAGTGTGAGGACTAGACTTGTCTCTTCACACACTCTCATACCTCCAAGAGAGTTATGACTTTTTATTCACCACATAGTGATGTTTAAATAAATAACCATAATAAACTGGTTTTCAATTTTGACCATCAAATTAATGATGTTATTAATATGAGTTCCCTCTTGTCATTTTTTAAGAGTGTATGGACGAGTCTCGTCTCTTCATACACTCTCGCCTCGTGGAGAGAGTTTTGACCCTAAGATCACGATATTGTGATGTTTAAATAACCATAGTAAAACGATTTTTTAATTTTGATCATTAAATTAATGATGTTATTGATATAAGTCCCCTCTCATCATTTTATGAGAGCGTATGGACGAGTCTCGTTTCTTCATACACTTTCATCCCGCCAAGAGAGTTTTGACCCTAAGATCACCATATTGTGATGTTTAAGTAACCATTATAAAATGACTTTTTAAGTCTTATCACTAAATTAATGATGTTATTGATACAAGTCCCCTCTTGTTGTTATTGAGAGTATATGGAAGAGTCTCACCTCTTCATACACTCTCGTCCCGCTAAGAGAGTTTTGATTCTGAGGTCGTCGCATTGTGATGTTTAAGAAACCATTATAAAATGATTTTTTAAATTTCATGTTTCCCACCACATAAGTGATGTTATTACACTCGCCCCCCTCTCGGCGTTATTGAGAGTTCATGTACGAGACATGCCTCTTCATGGACTCTTGTATCATCGAGAGTGAGTTATAACTTATTATATATTTTTAAACCACACAACAATAATTGAAGAACTCATATATAAAGCAGCACTTGAATTTTTCATTCATTAATCAACTTGAACCAACTTGAACTTTCTTACAATGTACTATTATCATACAAACATTTGAACCATCGTACAAGCTGACAAAGAAAACATCATATCACTGATCTCTTTAGATTGTCGGTGTTCCAGGGATTAGAGAAGGGTTCTCCCTTTAAGTTTTCTAATCTTCAGGTTCCTCAGACGACTTCTTATGTGACTCGATACAGCCATTGGCCATGCTTTTACCCTCTTATTATAGAATCTGACAGTCATTTGCTGGTAGGAAGACTGTCGAACCTCAGCGTCCTCTTGCCTTCTTCAATTAATTCCAGGTCAAGCCTCCCCTCATCACTGTTGGCATTGGGGTCGTAGGTTTGGACTCTGCGGATGGGAAGTCCAAGTTCAGTGGGAATAATCGCTTCATATCCATGGGCTAGAATAAATGTCATTTCGCCCATCGGCGTTCTCTCTATTATCCTGTAATCCCATAGGATCCCATATAACTCCTCAGTTCATAAGCCCTTAGCATCTTACAGCTTCTTTTTTATGCCATCTAATATTATCTTATTTGTGACTTCGGTCTATCCGCTGGCTTGGGGTCAGTCGGGTGCAGAATATAATTGCTTTATGCCAATTATTTCATAGTATGCTTCCAAGGATTTATTTTTAAACCGTTTCCCATTTGTCTAAGATAAGCGTGTTGGGTAGGCCATACCTGTATATGATGTTTCTCCAAATGAATTTGAATGTCTTCACTTTAATTATGTACATCATGGACTCTGCCTCTATCCATTAAGAAAAGTAATCAATGGCCATAATTAGATATTAATATCCATCAGATGCCTTTGGAAGTTGACCAACAAGGTTAATTACCCATACTGCGAATGGCCACGGGGAAGTAATGGACGAGACTGGTTGATGAGGCTGATGGGTAATGCTCGCATACCTCTGATAATTATCATATTTGTTCACGTGGTCGGTCGCATCCTTGGCCTGGGTCGGCCACCAGTATTCATGTATCATAATTATCTTTGTAAGAGATCTTCCTTCGATGTGGCTTGCGCATGACCCCTCATGGATGTCACATAAGACATAATCGACCTCTGTAGGATGGACACATCTAAAAAGGGGTAACAAGAAAATTTTCTTGTATAAAACATCTCCTATAATAGTGAACTTTGCTGCTCGGTATCAGAGTTTCTTTATCTCGGCTTTAATATCTGGGATTTCAGTATCTCTGATGTATTTGATCAAAGGATCCATCCATACTTCTTCTAAATTCAATTTTAATCTAAATTCCACCCCATTGTCTTCCTCCTCAATGCGGGGTCTACGTAGGATCTCCACGGGAAAGGTTCGTCTGATCTCTGTTCTTGTGGATGAGACTAATATTGATAACACATCATCTCAGCTTTTCTCAAGCCAAGGTATTCTCTTCACCTTTAATTCCTTGAAGTTGACCATTTCCCTCTTTACTCTTGCCAAATACTTGCCCATTTTATCATCTTTAGCCTCGTAGATTCCCAGGATTTGGTTCACCACTAGCTATGAGTCACTATGCACTGTCATATGGCTGACGTTCAATACCTTGGCCATGGAGAGGAAAACTAATAATGTCTCATATTCAAAGTCATTGTTCGATGCTTTAAAACTGAATCGTAGAGCGTATTCAATATGAGCTCCGTCTGGGGCTGACAATATCAGCCTTGCGCCACTACTACTTTCATAGGAGGAGCCATCCATAAATAAGCTCTAGATTAGGCTTTCTTATGAGAAAGGACCCTCATCCAGCTCCCCATTCTTGCAAAAAATCCTTTTTTATAGCGTTAGCTCTCGCTTCATCGACCAACATCGGACCTGCTACTACCTTTTTAGGCAATAATGTAATCTCATCCTCTCTAACATCAGCCTCGACCCAATTGAATTTTACCATAAAATCGACCAATGCTTGCCCTTTGTTTGCGCTCCTTGGCTGATAAATGATGTCAAAATCTCCTAACTCAATTGACCAAGACATCAGCCTACCCGATTTCTCAGGTTTATGGTTGACTTGCTTCAAAGGAGTGTCGGTGAGTACCACCATCATATGAGCTTAGAAATAGGGCTTCATTTTTCTAGAGGCATGGACCAAATCATATTCCAGCTTATCTATCCTTGGGTATATGATATCATCCCTTTAAAGAGCTTTGCTATTGAAATACACAGGCTTTTGAACTCCCTCATTATCTCAGACGATAGTTTCACTTATGGTTGATTCTGACACCGCTAAGTCTATGAATAATTAATCCCCTTGAATGGGCCGAGATAAGAGTATTAGAGATCCCAAATAAGCTTTATGTTCCTGAAAATCTTTCTCACACTCATCATCCTAGAAAAATTCTTTTGTCAAGATCTTGAAGAAATGAAGACTTATGTGTAGCTCTAGAGACAAAACGGTTGGGAGCTTCCATTTTTCCAATAAGCCTTTGCACATCCTTAGTGGTTTTGGGTGTCTGCATATCAATCAGTGCTTTAATCTTTACTGGAAGGCTTCAAACCCCTTTTGGTTGATAATGAGGTCGAGGAACTTTCCTGTGCAAACACGAACATACATCTTTTAGGATTAAACTTCATCTTATATAGGTCCATAGTGTCAAATTTTCTTTCAAGGTTGGCCACATGATCCTCGGGTCTTAGGATCTTCGTCATCATATTGTCAATATAAACCTCTATGGTCTTCTCTATATGGTCTTTAAACATCTTGTTGACCAACCTCTGATAAGTTTTCCCTGTATTTTTAAGGCCGAATGACATGACCTTGTAGCAGTAGGTTCCTTTATCTATGTTAAAGGAAGTTTTCTCGGAGTCGGTCTCATCCATTAAGATTTGGCCGTACCTTGAGTAGGTATCCATAAATCTCATTAGTTTATGCTCGGTTGTGGCATCTACCATCTGAACTATACAAGGCAAAGGGAAGCTATGTTTAGGACAATCTTTATTTAAATCAGTAAAATCAACACACATTCTCCATTTGCCATTGGCTTTTGGGACAATCACGATGTCGTATGTTTGCAACTTTTTGACCTCTTCTTGGATGACCTTATATTTCTCCATTTCATAGGTCCTTCTTCTCTATTTCACGGGCTTTACCTTCTCATCAATATTCAGCTTATGCCAGATGACCTTTAAATCTATTCCCAACATGTCCTCATGGCTCCATGAAAAGATGCTCTACCTCTGTCATAATAGTTTCACCGACTCATCTTTCACTTCCTTTTTCAAGGATTTTCTGACTTGGACGTTTTTTTGGCTCATCCTCATTAAGGATGATGGATACTACCTCCTCAGTGGCTTCACCTTTCTTTAGTTTCTTCTCATCCCTTGGGTCGAGAGTGAAGTGGCCAGTTTCTTATGGGCCTCTTTTTGCTCAGCTGAACTGAAGTAACATTCTCGAGCTTCCACTTGGCCCCCCTGAACATCCCCTATTCCATAAGGAGTGGATAATTTTATCATTTGGTGGACTGTGGATGAGACTACCTCAAATCATTTAAGCGCCACCCTTCCAAGGATGATGTTATACATTGAAAACACATTCTCGTCCATGAAAAAAGCTTACTTTCATTGTGAGGCACCTTGGCCAGGTTTCCCATGCAAACATCCATTTCAAATACCCTAAGAGGGTGGACGTTTTCTCCACTAAAACCTATTAATGGCTGATGATACGGGATAAACCTTTTCCTACTGATTTTCAGACCCTTGAAGCAATCCCAAAATATAACATCGACTAATTACCTCCTTAACTAGATAGCGCAAAACATTGTATCCATGAACCCCGTGTAGATGACCAAAGGGTCATCATGGGGGGCCAGGATGCCTTTGAAATCCATTCGTGAAAACCCAACCACTAGGGTGTCCATGTCCATTTTCTTCGGCTTCCCTAGTTTCGACTTTGTGGTAGTCGAGTTAATATCCAGCCGCTTAGGTGCCGACTTTTCTTCCACTACATGAGCTTTGTGATCGGTCGGCTCTGTGCCTCCCCCATCTAAACCACCACATATCATCTTGACATCAAAGGATATCACGTGCACCCTTACCTTGGCCTCTAGGATCTTCGGTGGGAGATCTGGATCATCTTCACCACTATCTGATTCGTCATCTTTATTATCGGTCAGAGCATATCGTCTCGGCCTATCATCTTTCACCCCACTATGCTTGTTCCTGGAGTCATCCTTGGTACCACTCCGGTCCACATACTTTCGAATTTTTTTTTTGCTTTTGCATTTTCTCAATCTCATCCTTAAGAGCGAAACATTTTTTCGTCGTATGGAAATGAGGAGGGGACTTAAGCTTTTTCGTCCAACGCAGTGCCCTGTCGTCCTTAATTTCATTCAGGATCATATATGGACTTATAGTGAGAGGAGTGTATTTGGAAAACTTATCCCCTCTCGACCTTTTTTTCCCTTCCTTGTTCTTATGTTTTCTACCACCAGTCTCCTTAATATCTTCTCTCTTGGACACCATTGCCTCCTCCGTATTCATGATTCTCCCGGTCGTGGCCAGAAGTTCTGTCATAGTTTTGGCGGGATTCTCTAAGAGTTTCCACAGGAGTTTTCCTGGCTATAGGCAACTGATGAGATTCACAATGTCTATGTCTTCCTTGTAATCCTCAACCACCAATTTTTCTTTATTAAACTGAGAGATATAATCCCTTAGAGTTTTGTCCTTACCTTGCTTCCCATGTAGGAGATAGGTTACCTTCTTTGGGGGTTTCATGCCAAAGCAAAAATTATGGATAAACTTCTCGGCCAACTGCTTGAAATTTTTAATTAAATTCTTATGTAAGGATGTGTACCACACATGGGCTGCACCTGTGAGAGTGCTAAAGAAATCCCTACATCTCATCTCATCCGGGATAAAGTATATGTCAATCGATGACTGATACATCTCTATATGCTGCACTGAATTTAAACTTCAATCATACTTTAGGATCACAATGGGAGGTTTGAATTTATTAGGAGTAGGAAAACTTATTATCTCAGCTATGAAAGGAGATCCTTTCTTGTAACCTCGGTGGCCTGGATCACGACTCTTCATCAATATATCAATATTATCTTCAAACCTCTGAATGGAGTTGTTCTAGGGATTTTCTTTTGCCGCAGCCGGGATGACATTGTCTCCCCCTCCTTCGAGGGGAAAATGGGCTAGGATCTTCTCTCTGCCTAATGTCCTCTGTAGGCTATTAACTTCCTTCTGATCCTATAGTGCTTTTTCTCGGCTCTACCTAGGTCGATACCCATTTCGTCTGGCATTCTCTCTAGAGGCTACATTATTGCTAGAACGGGAGAGTCAATTATGCAAGTCCCCCATCAGGCCGAGACAATCAAAGAATGGCCCTCTGCTAAGTCTATCGAAGGCTAAAGTACTTGTACGACCCTCTTATGTCGGCCTTTCTCTCTTTTACCTACCGACTGAAGTCGGGTAGATTGTGTCGCCTAAATCTTATACGGCTTCCATCAGTCTTCCTCATTGCACTCTTGATCATCTGGGAAATCCCACATTTTCTTTCCTAAGTGAAGACACCTAGGGTCAGCGATATCCCTCCTATGTTGGTGACAATGGGCATCCTTTTGTGGGGCCAAGTAAGGTTCACCTGTTACCAAATCTCCCCCTTCTCTAGTGTCCAGAGTGATCATATCCACCAAATTAGGGTGGCTTTAGCCAATAGGCTTTGGATAAATATGAGGAACTACTCCTGTATTTATTGTTGGTTGGCCAGGAGTGCTCGCAGGGCCATTGCCATGTCTTTCAACTCCGATTGAGGTGGTGGCTGGTTAGAGCTAGGGTCAATGCCTGGAAGTAGATCAGAAGCCATTATCTCTAGTGAGAAGAAGTAATTAAATGATATGAGTTAAAAAACCTTGAAAATCTACCCAGTCTCTTTAATTGGTAATTCAAGTCCAATAAAGGTGGAGTTGTATCACCACCAAAGGCAAACAGTAGGTTTTTAGGCCAAAATGATGTAGAAGAAGATGATCTCTCTTCCCACAAACAGTGCCAAAATGATGATGCTATGAAATCACCATTTAAATTTGTATATGCTGCTCAAGATAAAAATCATAGAACAATGGAGATATATAAATGCAGATAAGAAAATAAGAAAAAAAGATGAGGCAAAGAGGATAATATTATAGTGTAAGTGGTTTAGTTGTAGCTTACTCTATTGTGAAAGGTGTTAGGTGGTGTTTTACTATAAAATGAGGCACTAATGGCCTTAAGGATACAACTCTCAAGCCTTTTCTCTCTACTATATATCAGAACAAAGTTTAGCTAGGATTTTAAAATTTAATCCCCTTCACTAAAGAAGATGAAGGTATATATAGCCTTGCGGGTGTACTATGTGCCCCTAAGCATATAATAAGCATGCACATGGTAAAGTAACTAATCAGAATCATTAACCTGTCTCTGGCACATATATGTCATGATGATGAAATATTTCCATATGTGTTGTGAAGATTTCGTTATAATCGCATACCCATGTGGACTAATTGTGATTGGATCATACGCCACACGTGGTGTAGATTTTATCCTTGGGGGTCCCGGCCTGGCTAAGAGCGACATAATAGACCTTCTCTCTAGATAATTACGAATCTGAATCGAAGTGTAGTATCGGCTTGCTAGGGTGATACAAGGCCGATACGAGACTGCTGAAGATGACCGTGGGTCGATTGATTGGTCTTGACCCCCTCATCTTAGTACGATGCTGAGACGATAAAAGTGACTGAGGATGGACCGCACTGGAGTGACCCATGAGTGTCTAACTTGATAAGTGAGTAAGGTCAGTTGGCCTGGTTAAGGCCTGTTAAGGATGAGGCCACACTTATACATATCAATACAAATACTACGGATGAAGGTGTTGAACACGGCATCAATGACACTTGTAAAGGCAGGTCTATAATTCTTTTGAGTCTTCTTGTAAAATTGTATTCATAGTGAATTTTGTCTAGGCCTGGATGTTCGAGGTTTTTCCCATTTGGGTTTTCATCGTACATCGCGACATTATGATTGTGTGTTTTCTATTTACAAGTCAAATCCTACATGCTCACTTATGATTTAGTAATCATGACTAAAAAAATGGAAAGTAGCAATCGGTTGGCCTCGTAGTTATGGTAACATGTGTTTTGTGTTTGTTTCTCGAAGTGTATTTTACAGATTTAGACCTAAGCCATATAAGCAAGAGACTTCATGCCCATAGTACACTTTGTAGTTCATTGATCCATTTCCCCTTGGCATCATCCAATCTCTTCTTTATTCCATCAAGCAGTGTTTTTTTTTGTCACCTCCGTTTTCACATTGCTTTGAGGGTATCCAGGACTCGAATATAACTTTTCAATTTTGGATTGGATATAGTAATCTTTAAATTCCTTATTGTCAAACCGCGTTCCATGATCAGTAATAAAGTCATATGGCATGTAATATCAACAAATGATGTTCTTCCATATGAACAGGAAGACCTTATCATAAGGGATCTCTACTAAAGGTTCAACTTCCACCCACTTGGTGAAGTAATCTATAGCAACTACCAAGTATCTGAACCTTCCTCTCATCTTTGTCAAGGTACTGACCATGTCAATTCCCCACATGGAAAAGAGATATGGGGATCTGATTGAGGGTGATCGTAGCTCCAGGTGGTATGTGAATGGTAGCATATCTTTGGTATTTATCTCAAGGCCTTTCATAAGCAACACAATCTGCTTTTATAATTCCACTTGCCTAACTAATGATCTTCTTGTCGAATGTGCCCCAAAGGATCTTTTGTGTATTTTTAATTAGATTTTTCACTTTATTTGGATGGATGCGTCTGAGTAGTGAAATAATGAATCCTCTTTTGTATATAATTCCTCCTTCCATGAAAAATTCGACTGCTTTGTACTTTAGTTTCCTTATTTTCTTTGGATCGACCGGTAGGGTTCCCTTCTAAATCTACTCCTCAATTTAACCCATATATGAGGAAATTAAATCTAATGCAATCAGGTTGATGCTTTCTCTGTCAATGCTCCGATGTATGAGTATTTTTACCAATATGGTTCTTATTAACTCAGTTCTAGTCACGAAAGCAAGCTGAGCTAGTGTGTCTTCTTGGGCATTATCAATCCTTAGAATTTTAATTATTTGAACCGCTTGAAATTGGGATATCTTATCTTGGTCTTTGGCTAAGTATCTTGTCATTAATTCTCATTTGACTTCATATACTCCCAATGCTTGGTTCACAATCAATGGGAAGTCATCGTGTGTCTACACCTGCTCGGCGCCTAGAGAGAGTGCTAAGTCAAACCCCACGATTAATTTCTTATACTCTGTTTCATTATTGGAAGCTTTGAGCTGGAAACCGAGTGAATATTTCACGTCTATATCATTTGGGGTGTTGATTCTCATCCTAGCTCCACTGCCGGAGGCACGTGATGATCCATCCATGTATATCTTTTAAACTAGTGGTTCTTCTTTGAAATCCCTTTCAACCAAGATTCTGTGATTCGATATCTTTTGAATTTGCTCAAGGTAGTGGGAGTCTACTTCTCGCTTAGCTGATGTCTCTTGTATATCCTCCTTTTGGTCAACTATACATGCCGTGGAGATATATTCCAAAAAAGTCTACTCTGGTGGTGGAATTTTTAAGCTCTCTTCTGGAGAAGTCGCTCGATTGGATTTAATGCTGAGCTCTATTCCACAAAAGTCTTCTCGATAGGCTTTTATTCATAAGTGAACTCTGATGTGAAATTTGCCATTGTTTGAACTTTTACCACTGTTCTAGGCTCATAATATATGTCTTACTCTCCGATCTCCATAACCTAATCCATCAACCTTCCTGATTTCTATGGTTTATGAATGAATTGGCGCAAGGGAAAATCTATGCAGACCACAGTGGTATAGGCTTGGAAGTATGGCTTCATTCTCTGAGAGGCTTCTATGAGGGATAAATCTAGCTTTTCTTGACTTAGCTAACGAATTTTAGCTCCTCGGTAGGCCTTGCTTGTGTAGTAAACTGGTTTCTGCACCCCATTTTCTAATCTAATGAGCGAGCAAACTACCAACTAAGACATTGCTAAGTATAAGTAGAGCTTCTCTTCCATGAACGATCTTGAGAGTAATGATGGAGATCCCAGGTATTTTTTTAACGCTAGGAATAAATTTTCACATTATTCATTCCACTTAGAAGTCTTTCTTAGAACTTTGAAGAAAGGTAGGCATCTACAAGTAGCTTGGGAGATAAATATGTTGAGGGATGCTACTTTTTTAGTTAGCTTTTGCACGTCCTTCTTATTTGTAAGGGATTTTATATTTATTAATGCTTGGATTTTGTCTAGGTTAACGTCAATACCAATCTGATTTACTATGAATCCAAGGAATATTCCTTCCTATATGCGGAACACACATTTAGTTGGATTGAGTTTCATTTGGTGTTTCTCCAATTAGTCAAACGTTTGATCCTGGTCTTTAATGTGATAGACTTTTTTCTTGCTCTTAATGAGCATGTCATCCATAAATACCTCCATATTTTTATCGATCTGTTCTTTGAAAACCTTGTTTACTAGCATCTGGTACGTTTCTCTAGCAGTTTTGAGCCCAAAAGGCATAACGTTGTAGCAGAAGGTATCACAGTTAGTAATGAATGAAGTTTTTTCCATATCTTTTAGTTTAATTTTGATTTGGTTATACCCTGAATACGCGTCTATGAGTCTGAGTAAATCGTGTCCAGTAGTAACGTTAACCATTTAATCAATCCTAGGTAAGGGATTATGGTATTTTGGGAAATCTTAGTTCCAATTCGTGAAGTCAACACGCATAAGACATTTTTTGTTCTTCTTTTTGACCATAACCAAATTGGCCAACCAATCAGGATATCAACCGTCTTTAATTAAACTTACTTTCAGTAGCTTTTTCACCTCTTTTTGGATAGCCATGTTCTTCTCGGGGCTGAAGACACGTCACTTTTGTTTGATCGGCTTTGTATTTTTGATAATATTTAGTTCATGAAACACGAACTCTAGGTTAATCCTTGGCATACCCTCGTGGCCCCAAGTGAACTTGTTCTTCCACTATTTGAGAAAGTTCACTAACTCCTGTTTGATGGATGGATCCGTGGATGAGTCAACCCGTGTTGTCTTTTTCGAGCACTCGTCATCAAGGACTATGGTCTCTACTGCCACAACTACTTGTCCTTTGACTAATTCAGCCTCCTCACGGGGATCTATGGTCTCTATATGATAAATGGTGATAAGTTTATTCACTTCTTATTGGTCGATTGAGGTGTAATACCATTCCCCGGCTTTAATTTGATTTTTAGTAACAATGCTGACCCCGTTCAACTTTAAACTTTTTCAGGCTAACCCAGCCTAAGATAATATTGTAAGATGAACAAACGTTCTTGTCTAAGATGAGGAAACGAATTTTCTTAGTTCGACAGCTTGGGTAAGTGTCGATTATGACTTCCAATATAGCAGCTCCTAAGGGGTATACCTTCTCCTAATAAATTGATGAGGGGCCTGTGATAGGTCCCCAGTTTGCTATCTCATAGCCCTAGTCCCTTAAAATAGTCGTAAAATAAGAAATCAGTTGAGCTGCAATTGTTCACTAATATTCTGGTAACTTTTTCCTTTGTGCACCATCATTGTAACGTTCAGACGGTCATCATACGGATAAAGTACTCCAAACATGTCATCTTTGGAGAATCCAATCACCAATCTATCTTCATTTAATTTCTTTGAGTGATGAGTCGATTTGCCGAATGTAGGAGCATGCTTTGGCTTCATTTATGTACATTTTTCTCTCGATTCTTTCATCACCTCTGCCAACATCACCACTTGCAATGATATGACAACCAAAAGAAATCATATTCACATATATTAGAAAAAATAAAGACTATTTACACTAGATTTAAACACTAAAGAGGGTTTTATAGTGTGTGTTTTTGCTTCTCCTCTTTGATTTTCAGTCAGGGGAGTTTCTAATTCAAAAAATTACATATTTCTACCTAATAATTCAAGTGTCATGTTAGGGTCAATCATTTATTTTATGGAATGTTTATTCATAAAAAATATACGAGATGAAAATCTGAGTATCTTAGCACATATTTCAGAATCATCATAAACAATACCATTTTCATATGATTGATTAACTATGTCTTGTAATCTAAGATAAAAATCATCAAATTTTTCATCATCTTTCATAAACATAGTATCATACATATGTACTAATAATTAAGACTTATCCCTTTTAACCCTCACATTAACTTATGGGTAGACATTAAAATGTCCCAAGGTGCCTTGTATGTAGTGCAAGCTGAGATTCTTTTAAACTGATAAGCACCCATGGATTGAAAAATAGCATTTCTGCCTTTATTATTATATTGTGAACATTATTTCTCCTCTTTGGTCCATTCAGAAAGAGGTTTTCTTTCATTTCTTTAAGCATCACAGTCACCAATTACTTTGTTGATATAGAAAAGGTAGATTCCTGAGTGTTGGATATGTGCAGTAATTCTTAATTTTCAGTAAGCAAAGTTTTCATCATCAAACATAGGAGGATATACATAACTACCATATCGATCTTCCATTTAATATAAGTTTTAAAAGAGTTAAGGATCTTAGAGAGTAAAAAAAACTTTTTAACACAAAGTAATCATGTTGCTCTGATACCTCTTGAAAATAATCTAATACACTAAAGTATCAAGATTAATAAAATTATCTTCTAACTCTTTGGCAAAAACCTCTTAAACTTCAATGGTCGAATACACATACACACTTATACACAAAGTTTCGTTCTGGTTGGTGTGATGTTCAAAGTAAAATGTATTTGAGTTTGAAATAAAATGGGATGAGGAGAAGTGGATTAGGACACAATAATTTGATAATGAGAAAACTAGTGCACTGAAAAACCCTGTTTCTTTTCGTACCAAGACCACACACACCACAAGTCCACTATAACAAAAATTTAAGTACAATTTATATATTACAATGTTCAAATGAATACATATATCCAATACACTCAATACACCAAGGCTAATACTAAATAACCCCACAGCTACTAAAATTATACCAAACACTACAAATTGTAGACTAAGTATTACACACACACACACACACACAGAGCCTCACACTTAAGACAAGAGTATAAGTGAAGATGCAAAGAAAATAAGTCTCAATAAGTTTTTGGTTTTCACTGGAGGTTGGAAGTTTGAACCTAAACATTAGATAAAAAGAGTATTTGCTTTTGGGTTTGAGTTTTTATACCATATGAAAACAAAAAATCAATTTTGTGTTATAAAAGTTTTAGATCAAGAGTTTTACAAACCACAACTGGATCTACACAAATGTGAGAAATACAAACCAAATCTTGTTTCTAGAGTGTAGAGTAGTTTTAAACAAAGATTTAGTTTATAAAATTAGATATACTAAAAAAATAAGAGATATATATATGAATTATAACAAGTTTATTAAGATATGGCCGAGAATGAAAGATTTAAAAGTTAGAGTTTTTAAAAACTAAGTTTTTTCTTTGAACATGTTAGAATAATCTATAACATACAAAAACAAAATCACATACAAATAGAGTATATATTTGTATATATGTTTATGTGTGTACAAATATTTAGTTTAGATATCATACCCTGATAAAGAACATAAAGCCAAAAAGGAAAATAAAACGCTCCAATAGCCTTGAATGATCCAAAACAAAAAGACACACAAGCTTCCAAAAGATCCAAACCCAAAAATCTTTTAAGTATTTCAAACGATCAAAACCTAAAAAAGCATAAACCCTTTCAAACTAACAACCCCTCAAAGTCATAAACCTTTCATTCTTTCAAACCCTCAAACAAACTCCAAACACACCAACTCACATATATGATTTGTATAACCAACAGGTGGTTAGATAAAAGGGTTAAGGAGAAAACTTTCAAAAGATACCAATTTTTTTAGAGAAATAGAGGTCTATAATATTTTTTTCATAGTTTGGTTTCAATTTGAAAATTATCTCAACCATTTAAAATATCTGAGAAAGTCTTATATTGATAGAGGTTGAGAAATGACCTAGGTAAAATGTAAAAGGGCAAAAGGGTAAATAGACAAGGGTTTTAAAGGCTAATACTGGCAACACAGAAAAAGGAGTTCGACAGAGTCATATGCCACAGTAGCCAAGTCACTGTGGCGAACAAAAGCATAAATGTCCTCTCGACAGCCAATAGTCATTACAGAGCAAGCCCAAGACTCATGCGTGATCAAGTCGCGTGGGCCAAACCTCAGATCGTAACTCGTCCAAATGAATTCACCCAAATCAATTACAAAAAGAACCATAATATACCAAAATGTTATCGTTTTACTTTTTGTTGATTTTAATTAAGAAACAAGATAAATGTTTAAATTGTTTCGTTTTAAATGTTTATTCATAAACAAGATAAATTCTAGAAAATCATAAAAAATATGAAAATTAATTTAAAAATTCAGGAAAAATATAAAACCATGAAATATATAATATAATAAATTTGTAGATGTAAAATACATATACGATGCATGAATAAAAAATAAAGAATATATTAATCCAAATTAAATTTAGGGTTTTAAAAATAAAAAATTGAGTTTGAAAAACTTAAAAAAATCTTTTTAGGAATATGTTTAGTGTGGGCCATGGTCTGAGTGTATTTAGGAGTGTTGTTACAAAATTGTGCCCAAATAAAATTCCGTTGGATTTAGAGAGCATATTTTTCGGTGTTGAATTATCATCTATATAAGCGATTAATTTTTTGTCCTAGAGTGGGCATTAACGTTGAACCCGTCGCAAGGACATTTCATGGGATTGACTTTGTCAAGGATAATAGAGGTATCATGGGAGTACACATCACAGTTTTGGATTAGTCAATTATTCAATAATGGAGTTACCTTAATGAATCTCTGTAATAGGGATGTGTCACTATGAAATGTGTGAACCACGAGGGACAGTATAAGGTCAAGATACGGGATGAGTGGTTGTTGTTACATATTAACGACCTATCAAATCAATGGAAAAAAGTGTTTCCTCTAAAGATTAAAATGTGAGCGAGTGAAACTCGTGGTGAGAACAAGAGGAGGATGTCCCGAAGGCATATTTTTAGCACAATATGGAGCGGGTCGGGTGGTTCACTGTGACTTACGATGATATACTAGTGAAGTGGGGACGACTTAGTAGTGGTGTTCTCTACACACAAATCTGGGATTATAAGCGGTTTATGCCCTGGAGTTTAAGGTTACTGGGAAATGGTATACGAATAGTATTAGGAATAGGTTCTTTCTCCTTCTGATGACGGGGAGGGTTACATCTTTCGGGGAAATTTTTTAGGGTGTGAACATGTGGTAATATCTTGGAGGATAAGGTTTCCATAGCAGCTGGAGACTTCTCAAACCTTTATTGTTTGGCGTAGATTTCTTTTCTCATTTGGCACTAAAGTTCCCTCGCCTATTTGTCTATGAGGGTAATTGTAGCACCCCATATTTTTAATGATATATATATTGGGATTAATTAAATTAAAATGGAAAATTAATCCGAGTTAAAATAAATATTAATTAGTGAGACAAGGATTAATATTTATTTGTATGAATTATATTGAATATTACTTAGTTAATGAGTAATAAATTGATAAGGAAGTATTATGATTGTAGTAAGTGAGAAATACGACAATTACGGTAAATTTAGTCGGGACGTGCGTGTCAGTTGTATCGGGACTTAAACTTATGAGATCAAATGTAATTTAATTATGAGTTATCCAAATGGCCATTTCGAGTGCGCCACCGTGTTTCGAAGGGTCGAAATAGTCAGTAAAGTGTACCCGAGGGTTTAGATTGGGTCCCAGGGCATTTGTAGGCCAAATTGACACCCCGGAGGGTATTTTGGTCTCTTGGATTTTTGGAGAAAAATGACCTACGAAAATTTCATGTTTATATTAGCATATGTGATGAGGGAGTTAGGGCTAGAAGTTAGAAAATCACAGAGAGGTTACTAGAGGAGGAAGGAGAGGAGTTCCCATGGCATTCCCACACCATTTTTGCACCAATACCACCGAAGGGTAGATCGAGAGGAGAAGAACGCAACCCCGCCATTTTTCTACAGAAATTCAGACCTACGGTTCAAGGCAAGTATTTATCTTGCTAATTTTGAGCATATATACCATCCATGTTAGTGTAGGATGAAATATCTCATGAATGTATAAATGTTGGCATTGATTTGGAAGACTCAATTCATGTTCTTGGGTAGAAGTCTTGATGGATATATTGAGTTCATTTATGTAACATGATATCAAGGATTGGAACATTAAAACTTGGAAGAAATCTGAGACGTTGATATTCTTGAAGAAAAAGAATAACCTAGGGTCTTGGGGGTTAAATTGAGGATTAATGTGATTTAAATGATCCTATTTGAGGTTTTGATCCTTTGGTTACGTTAGAAATCCTTCATACATGTTAGTTTAAGGATTTGAATGCTTGGTTGGGAGTTTGGTATCGAATTAGGAAGGTTTGGAGGGTTAACAATAGTGAAACCCATAATAGTGGGGAAGACGAATTTCCACGTACCCCGAACTGGTTCGACCTATCCCTCAAACCGGTTCGGTAGTACACTTCAACTGGTCCAGTTATACCCTAAAACCGGTTCGGATGCATACGTGAACCGATTCGCTTGCCTACCAGAACCGATTCGGATGGCCTCTTAGTTCGGGACTTAGATTGTCTTAATTTTTTTAAAGGTTAGGATTTGAGCCTTCCCCTAATGAAGATAATTAAGACTAGAAATTATTGGACATAGTTTGATATTAAATAATTTCTCTAGAATTAAAATGGGTCACGAGAATTACGAGTGAACCTTATAGCGGGCCAGTAAAAGCGGGATATTATAATTAGTGAGATAATTTAATGAGCAATTCAAAGTAGTGGGAAAACATTCGGGAAAATATGATGAAAGGCATAATAAGTAAATTGATAATACGTTATACATTCGAGAGTTATATACAGTACATACAAGAAATAAATAAATAAATAAAATAAATAAATATTATAGGTTTTGTGAATACCTATATGGATGATATATATATTGTATAGGTTGTATGCCTATTGTATAAATTTTAAATGACTGTAAATATACCTAGGCTACCTGCAATCTCGGGAGGTTCCGTGTCATGGACACTCTTATCCTAATGAGCCCATTGAGAGGGATTTTAGACTTGTTCCTTTGAACATAGAACTTAGGGTTGAGCACTACTCGTGTGTATGATGGTGTGACCGGTCATTTGGATGCGCTAAATATGTGCGTAGTCCAAAGGCCTAGAACTGTGTTCGCCTCTAAAATTGTGTGAATTGTAAATTTATGGTTCGAGAGTGATTTCGAATCGACAACCTTTGCTTAGTACGTGATGTACCAAGACTTGATGGCAGAGTATGCACACATCGCAAGTCTCTACCTAGGGATGCCTTATTCGTATATATATAACGAGGGTAATACACACACACACACACACACACACACACACACACACACACACACACACACACACACACACACATATATATATATATATATATATATATATATATATATATATATATATATATATATATATATATGCATAGTTTATTCTACTGTGAGTGTGTTTTAGTGGATAAAACAAGCATTGATATCTAAAGTAATTTAAGAGTGTGAAAGACTTAATATTTACGTGGTAACTTTGAATGGATCACGGGATTTAAAAGATTTAGTAATGTATTGTATGGGCAATACGGGTGGGCACGATGAATTATTAGGCGGGACAAGACTTAATTAAGATTAGTTAGGCGGGGTAGCGGAACTAGGTTGGATTAAAAATACGTTAGGCATGCACAATAGTTGAGAGGTGAGGATCTCAAGTAAGATATCGTGAAGCTAATATATACATAACATCTTCCCTTAATGCATTTTAAATACTTGCTAAATATTTTCAGACTGTTTTACTTGGGGTCTGACCCATTTCAAATCCATTTTTTATAAAAACATTTTAGGTGCCCAGCCACAGGGACGCCAGACTTAGGAGTTCCTTCATATTTGATGTGCTGTAACTGCTATGAAAGTTGTAGGATCTTGGTAGTAGAAATCTCCACATTTATCAGTTCCTATTTATTATTTCTCTATTTCAGTTGGGCATGTTTCCCATCACTAGCTGATGGTTATTTTCAGAGATATTGTACCTTTTTTTTCATTTCCAGTGTTGGATTTGGTTTTATATTATGGATGATTGTATTTGGGTTTTCGTCTGGAGTGTTATTCCAGAAATATTTATTCATCTCGCTGTTTATCATTAATTACTATGCTTATTGGAATGGTGAATGTGATTTATTAGTTAATTTATTGCGTGTTAATAAAAAGGATTAAAATTTTGACATCGGTCCATTAGGGTATTAGTAAAATAAATTAAATTTCGACAGTGATGATAATAATCACATCATTAATGATTCTTGTTTAATTTAATAATGGACTGATCACCCAGGATTAGAATAGGCAGGGTGTCACAGTAATGACCTTCTTTTTCTTTATCACCGTAGTCTGAGTGGCCTGATTGTCTCGGGCCCACTATTTCTTATGGTTCACCTTGGCAGCTGCCAAGTCGACCTGCCTCTTTGGTCGACTCATCATATCCTCAAGATCCAATGGAAGGGGGAAAAATGAAGTCCTCGATGCAAAATTTCTCCTCAGCTTCTATCGCTTCCTAAGGATGACAAATATTCTAGTTTATCCAAAAAAGAAAAGGGGATCTAGGTCATTTAAAATATAATCCTCCTCCACTTCGGCCTCGACCTTTTAATCATCACTAGAGTTGATCAGAATAATGTAAGGGGACTCTTCCCCTAAGTAAACTTCCCTTCACTTGGCACATGAATGGTCGTGGAGATGAGTTTGTTACCAACGACTGTGTAGTCGGAAACAATGACCTCTGGGATGGCAACAAAGTTCTTAACTAAAGTGACAATCAATTCATACCCAAGTAAGATATGGTCCACCCTATAGTGGGGTGTCATGCAATTGGAGTTCGTATATTCCAAGGGACCTCGATATCTATAAGGGTTAACTTGATAGTTCTATAGTTTTCTGTGTAAAAAGCGATTGCAAAAAAAATTACGGCCGATCATTAAAGGATGGAATAGTTACAGTATTATGAAAATGGGGGATGACCTACTAGGTTTCTTTTTCTTGAAGGAACTCGAAGACCTTCGTAGTTCTCACTATACAAAACCCAAAAAACACAAGGCTATTCCTCTCTGCATCCTTTAGAGATATGGGTGGGTGTGTTACCTAGTTGCAAGACTTATCCTTGACCTGGAAATGGTATATGTGAGTCCCTAAAGAACACTTCAGGTTGTAATAATACCTACTTTTGTTGAGACCAAGATTAGTCCCACAAATTAGGTTCATTGCAACTGCACTCATCATAATTCATTAGAGGCTATCGTTTTCCTAGATTGGAAGTATTCCGCAATAACGGAGTACCTCCACCAGCAATGGGTGGAAAAGAAAGCGAACTCCCCTCTAGTATCGCCTCCGTTATAAAAGCGAATTCCCCATTGGGAAGATCGAAGTACTTTTTATCTTCTAATGAAAAACTAATAAATACATCCTTAGGAATTAATTACTTAGTACGAAATTCCTCAAAGTCATTAGTGTCAAACACTTCATATTTCCTCCTACGTCTGGACATGGTGAACATATGAGTAAGAAATAGATGAAACGGAAAAAACCAGTGATGCTCCAGTGAAGATGACCTCTAAAGAAAGAGATCAGTGAAAAATAATTTGAAACGAGTAAGAAATGTTATAGGTATAAGGTTTTTGAAACCTTATGCATTCTATCTCCAAGTCCAATAAACTGGCACCCTATTGTTGGGTCAGGATCCCATGCACAATAATTAGAGAAAAAGTCTATTGGATTTTTACAATAGTCGACAAAAGGGAATTGTGCATATTAGAGAAAAAGGATTATAGTTTAGTGTAAGGACATATTTTACATAGTTCGTTTACATTAGAGTATGTCGTATACCGATACAACCGTTGAAGGAAGTTCAAGTTCAATCATGCATCAAACACGAATCCGAATATCATCATTTTTTAACAAACAAGCCTCTGCCAGATATATTTTGGTAAGGTTGTGTTTAAGTCCATTAATAGTTCATTTAAAGTGTTGGGATACTTTTTCTAAAAGGTTTTTAAACATCTGAGATGTCTTTTTTCGTCAAAATATTTTTTCTAAGTTTTCTCTTTGTCATTCAAACGACATCGTTATGTCATTCAAACTACATGGTGTTGTCTCACGAATGGGGACATTAAGAGACATTGCGTCGTATGTTACACGAAGGCTCGTGAGAAGCTCGTTTCAAACATTTTATCGAGCGAAAGTGTACTTTTTTGGTTTCCATTATGTCGCTTGATAGGTCACACGATCTAGGATCGAGCGACATTCAAAGTCATTCAAGCGACGTAGCCTTCTCGTTCGAGCAACCTGCTGCCGTAAGAAATTTTGTTGTTTTATAAATACCTATTTGGAGGCCTATTTCGTTAAGACTTTTGCTATATACGTTTCTACATATCATCAACAAATGTTCTTCAAAGCTTTAAGGTTTAAACACTTATTTTCAATTCAAAAATCATCCCAATAGCTTTAGCGAATTATTTTCGAACCCAGAGTACGATTTTCTTGAAGTTTTTCTTGTAGAGAAGATCTCTACTGCTGACTTGGTACCACTTGAGGGAGGTGCTTGCTGAAGACTACTGCGTGTCATTGGGAATGCTCGGGGGTGTTTATTGCTAATCTAGGTTGCGTGTCTATGTTGATCTACTACATAAGATTCATTGCGGATTTCATTGTATATATGTAAGTTGCAATTTACTATTCATAGTGAAATAAAGGTTTTACCCGAAAGGTTTCTTTTCCTGAATCTCGATTTGTGTTTGTTGGATTTGCATGATTTACTTAATCCACATAGATTCTTATTTTAGAGATCTATTAAAATTGGTATAAAGATAGACTCCAATTAAATAAGTGTTTAATTAGAAATTTGCGAATTTGTTTAAATCGATATCACACCGGATTCTCAAATTGGTATCAGAGCTTTTCAAGTGACCTTACCTTTTACAAATTAGTATAAGAGTTTTTTAAGCGATCTTAACTTTTAGAAAATGGTATCAGAGCGGGTTTCTCTAATTTATTGAGCGATCCTTTTTTCGTAATTTTTTTGGGATATTGATTTTTTCTTGAAAAAAATATTTTTGAAAATTTTTGCAATGTTTCGAATGAAAACTTATATAACCGGTTGTCAATTTTGACGGGACTAATTATGCATCTTGGAAAGCTCGTATGAAATCTCATTTAAATACCATTGATGAACGAGTTTGGGATGTTTGTGAAATAGGGTGGATTCCTCCCACTTTCACCGCTAATAATGTCACGAATCTTGAACCTATAATAGACTGGACTGACGACGAATTTAAATGGAGCACTTTTAATTCTCATGGGCTAAGTGAAATTTCTGGAGCCGTCACCCCGACGAGTTCCGATGCATCATGACGTGAACCACGTCAAAAGAAGCATGGGATGTTTGGCAACTCACCCATGAAGGCACGAATGCAGTAAAAAACTCTAAATTGTAAAATCTAAATACTCAATTTAAAACAATTACCATACTTGAATCTGATTATTTTGATGAATTTTATGCATGTTCGTTTGATATTGTTAACCCTAGTTTTTATCTTGGTGAGCACCTTCCTGATGCACGAGTGGTTAAAAATATTTTGAGATCGTTGCCTAAACGTTTTGTCCTGAAAGTGACTGTGTTAAATTCCTTAGGAAATTTGATCTATCTTAAGTTAGAAAAACTGACAGGAGACCTCCATACATATGAAATTGACATGTTTCCTGATACTATCAAGCCTAAGGATATAGGGATAGAACTTAAAGCTCAGTCTAGGAAAGGAGAGGAAGTGTCCAAGAGAAAAAATAAAAAGAAAGCGAAAGTTTGTGAGTTCGAGTCTGAGGCAGAGTTTGATTTTGATGATGTGGCCATGCTTTCTAAAAATTTCAAAAAGTTTCTCAAATTTCAAAAGAAATTTTTTCCAATAAAAAGAAAGAAAAGGCCAAAGAGAGCGGTGAGAAACAAAAAGGGAAAGAGAAAAATGAAGAGGAGAGATGTTTTGAATGTGAGGGAAAGGGTAATAAGGCATTTGATTGTCCCACTAGGTTAAAGAGAAAGGGCAAGAAGATTTCCATGCCAGCCACTCTTAGCGATAGTGAGGAAGAGGTGAAGGATTCCGTGGATGAATCTTCACATGGGATGTGTGTTGCCTTTTTGGCTAGTCACGATAGCACACCTAATTTATCCCACGACTATGAGGATACTTGTGCACGTGAGACCCCCGAGGATGATTGGAGTGTTTTGTGTGAAAGTGATATTGGAAGCGAAGGTGAAAGTGAGCTCCAAATTGCGTTTAGAGATTTGTACGCCGAGACCTTAAATACGAAAAAGGTATATAAAGACCTAACTCTTAAGGTGCTAGATTTGGAGAGTGTGATAGAGATTTTGAGGGGATTTGAGGGGTCGGCGAGTCAACTCGAGAAGGTAAAAGTTACTTTAAGTGAGCAGTTGATCGTTGTAGGTCGGGAAAAGAGTGAACTTGAAGCCCATGTGTCACAATTAGAGAGAGATCTTGAACGTGCCCGGGAGGTAAAGGTCACTTTAGAGGACACATCTAAGAAGGTAGGAAATATGCTCCTTGATCCCGCTTTGGGTAATTTTGAGAGACTAGGAATAGGTCATGACGGTGCGTCTACTTCCCATATTGCACTCGAGCCAGTTCTCGAGTTTGTGATTGATCTATATGGCTCTCAATCCAACCCACCTAGGCCTCCCATACCCAAGAGGAGAGTGAATCCTAGACATTTTAGGAAAGGTGTTCCTTGGCCTGTGTATGTTTGCACCCATTGCAAGAAGAAATGACACCTTAGAGAATGTTGTTTTGAGTTGGGTAATGTGTTGAACAAATTTTTGCCACGTCATATCACGACACATTGATGAGGCACGAACTGTGCATTGTGTAATACTCCAATTATTGTTATCGATTTGGCGACTCAATGCAAAAAAAAACTAAACTACAACTACACTTGACAAGCAAGCACAACGGTAAGTTAGGTATCATAAGAAATCCACAGGGAGTGATTGAATTTTAGATTTTAATTTCTTTAAAACTTCAAGAATAAAAGTGTAAAAGGTGATGGGTTGAAATGGTGAAAAAGGAAAAATAAGAAGTTAACGCTAAATTACAAGTAATTAAAACGAGAGTCGGGATCGCGTCCCCGCCATGGGCTAAACAACTAATAATTAAAATTTCGATTCGAAAGCATTTAACTGGGAATTTTTAGTTAAGCATTAACATCACACATGAAGTGATTTTAACCCAAAAATGCGAGATTAAACATTTAATCAAAAATGGTCACACACGTCTTAAATTCTGATTATGGCTATAAATACTAACGTTGCATTACAAGAAAGTTAAATTCATAATAATATGACTTTAATACGTGAGGTTTAAATTAAATGAAAATTTCCCCAAAAACTAACTTTCGGAGCTAGACACCCATCAATGGTGGGGAAATGACCCCAACCCTTAAACTATTCACTACTCATGGTTAAGACAACAAATAAAACTAATTGACCAAAGCAAACAATAATTAAACTAACAACAACTAATTAACTAAGCAATAAAAGTAATTACAAAGCAAGAAATCAAGTAAATAAGCATTAAACAAAGGAAAGTGATAATGAATAGTAATATACTTACATAAATGGGATGAACCCAAAGAGAAAAGAGGAGAGGGAAGCTCCAATAAATACCCCAAAAAATATGATTTCTAACCCTAACTCATGTAAAAAAATGAAGTTCCCCACATAACACAATGTTTTTATACAAATACCCCACTAAAAACCCACTTAAAAATAGAGATTTGCGTACTTTCACCCGAATCGATTCGCAACTGACAGTGCTGAATTCTCAGCTTTGTCTAACTTTACGAAAAATACTGTAACTTCTTCGTTATAATTCAGGATTAGGCACCATCGAAGGCTACAAAAATATAAATCAGAGGGATACAATATCTAAGAAGACATTAGGCCAAAAAACCAAATTATGAAATGACTAAAATGCCCTTGAATGTGACCTTAAGTGCGATTTTGAAGATAAAATCATCCTAAAAATGCCATAACTCCCTCATTAGACATAGAAATCATGCACCGTTGACGGCAAAGTGAAAAGAAATCAAAGGGATTAAACTTCCGTGAAGACTTCGGGATCAAAATCTAAATTATGGAATTGCTAAAATGCCCCTGAAGCTGTAATATTCAACGAAACCTTTTCGGAAAGTGACCAAACTTCACGCTAAGCACTTTAATACCTACAAAAGCTCAATTATAGCTCATATAGCATATTATACTATAAAGCGGAGGTTTTCTGGATAACGAGCATAAATATAGGATTTAAGGTACCCGAGGGGGCTAAAATACATAAGTATAAGGGGTGAAACATACAGTATTCGTGCTGAATCACAACCCCTAACTTACACATTGCTAGTTACTAGCAATGAAATACAAAGCTAAAAGAACTACAAGCAAACCAAAAAAAAGGAGATATGTACAAAAGGATAAATGCCATTGCATTTAGCATATGCAATAAGCCGTTAAACCCCTAGGTTACATTAGTGGACGAGTGTCGTCTCGTGAGGGTTTTCAGGGATGAAACCCACAAACATCAAATTGTTTCCTCAAAATATGCCCAGTTCAACATGTGACAAACTTAAGAACAACGAAAAATATTTCAAACATGTTATTATCATACAACTCAACTCAACTCAACTCAACTCAACAAAGCCTTTTCCCAATTATTTGGGGTCGGCTACACGAATCATATTTTTCCATTCCATTTTGTCTAGTGCAATATCTTCGGTTAAACCACATGTCATCATGTCCTTTTTTATAATATCTCACCAAGTCAATTTAGGCCTACCTCTACCCCTTGTGTTACCATCAATACTAACTAAATCACTCTTCCTTACAGGAGCATCCATTGGTCTACCCTTGATGTGTCCAAACCATCTAAGTCGATTTTCTCTTAATTTATCTTCTATCGGAGCTACTTTTACCGTTTCACAAATTTGTTCATTTTTAATTTTATCCTTTCGAGGTTTACCACAAATCCATCGTAGCATTCGCATCTCCGCCACACTAATTTTCTGCCCATTTTATTTCTTGATTGCCCAACACTCTATCCCATATAACGTGGCGGGTCTAATGGTCGTCCTATAAAATTTACCTTTTAACTTCAAAGGTATACGCCTATCACACAAAATGCCGGTAGCACTTCTCCACTTAACCCAGCCTGCTTTAATCGTATGAGTAACATCATCATTAATATCTCCATCTTTTTGAATAATCTATCCTAAATAACGAAAATGATCATTTCTAGGTATCTCTTGACCCTCCAATTTCACCACATCTCCATTTGTCCTCCTATTACTATTAAAATTGCACTCCACATATTTTGTTTTAGTTCTGCTTATTTTAAATCCTCTTGTTTCTAAAGTTTCTCTCCACAATTCCAACTTAGCATTAATCCCTGTTTTAGTCTCATCCACTAAAACAATATCATCTGCAAATAACATACACCATGGAACCTCATCTTGTATTTGTCCAGTCAACTCATCCATAATAAGAGCAAAGAGATAAGGACTTAATGTTGAACCTTGGTGTAGACCTACCGTAATTGAAAATTCACTACTTTCTCCGGCTGATGTTCTTAATGCAGTCATCGAACCATCATACATATCCTTTATCACATCAATATATCTTCGAGTCACTGCTCTTTTATGTAGAACCCACCATATTATATCTCTGGGTATCCTATCACACGCCTTCTCCAAATCTATAAAAATCATATGAAGATCCTTTTTTTTTCTCCCTATACCTCTCCATTAATCTCCTCAATAAATAGATTGCTTCCATTGTTGACCTCCCAAGCATAAACCCAAATTGATTCTCATATACTGTTATCTTTAATCTCAATCTATATTCAATCACTCTCTCCCAAAGTTTCATTGTATGACTCATTAACTTAATACCACGAAAATTTGAACAACTTTGTATGTCCCCTTTATTTTTATAAATAGGTACTAAAACACTTTTTCTTCATTCATCGGGTATCCTATTAGTCATTAAAATTCTATTGAATAATTTTGTAGGCCATGATACTCCATCCTCCCCTAAGCACTTCCAAAGCTCAATAGGGATACCATCTGGTCCTAAAGCCTTTCCTATTTTCATCTTCTTAGAGCAATCCTGACCTCTGTTGTCCTAATTCTGTGAAAAATATATTTTCTTGAGTCTCCCTAAGTTCCTCAATATCTAATATACTCCCATTATCTCCATTTAATAACCTCTCAAAGTAGTTTTTCCATCTTTCCATAATTTCATCATCTTTGACTAGGACTCTCGAATCATCACTTTTAATACACTTAACGTTATTAAAATCTTTTGTTTTCCTATCCCTAAGTTTAGCAAGCTTGCAAATACTTTTTTCCCCTTCTTGTGTACCTAATTTTGTATAAAGATCATCATACTCTTTTAACTTAGCATCCTTTACCACTTTCTTAACTTCCTTTTTAGCCCATTTATATTTCTCAAAATTGTCTTCATTTCTATTTGTTTGCCATGTTTTAAAGCACTCCCTTTTGATTTAAAACATGGCAAACAAATAAAAATGAAGAAAATTTTGTACTTCTTCATTCCACCACCAAGTTTCTTTAGACTGTGGCCCCTTGCCTTTTTATTCTCCAAGAATTTCTTTTGATATTCTCCTAATGCATGTGGCCATCTTATTCCACATTATGTTAGTCTCTTCTTCATTGTTCCATATTGTTTAATTTACTAATTTATCTTTAAATAGTTCTAATTTCTCCCCTTTTAAGTTTCACCACCTAGTTCGTGGGTTAATCTTCACTTTTCGCACTCATGATTGATTTTTAATATTTATATCCAACACCATTATCCTATGTTGTGAGGTTGAGTTCTCTCCCGGGATAACCTTACAATCTTTACACGTTAATCGGTCTCCTTTTCTAGTAATGAAAAAATCTATTTGGCTCTTATGCGTTCCAATTTTATAAGTTATTGAAAAGGCGTAGGCCCCCAATTTTTTAAATCTTATAAAAAAAATTATTTCCTTTTTAAATATGCAAAAGCGACGGATGATGGTTCAAATTAAAACAACTTAGAAAAATTTAATTTTTCTCAAATTAAATTAAAACCAAAGTGAAATTAACTTAAACACACACACAACTTAATTTCACTTAAACCAATTTAATTAATCCAAGTCCTAGAAACATTGTCTAAGTCATATTTCACAATTTTAACAAATTAGGCCAAACTAATTTTATCCAATTAAATTAATTGACTTGAATTAAATTAACTAAACATTACCCAATATTTAATTTAGCACCAAATTAAACATGTAGTGATTAAAACCAAATTTTATCTTGAATTACCTAAGCATTCGTTCTAGGTGAGTATAGCAAGATAAAGTAAACAATAAAACCACTACGCCGCGATGTACGAGGAAAAACCCACAACGGGAAAAAACCTCGGACGACCCTAGCCTTAAGTCCACTAAGTATGGAATTACAATTACAAGATAGTAAGACTTACAACACTCGACTTGATACCTCTCAAGCCCTGACGCTTCTTCTTGTAAATACCTCCGCCTAGTAGACAACCCCGGATCTCCATCGGAATCTTAGAATCACCAATGAGACGTAGGCACACTGTCAACCACACATGGTGCCTTTCACCATATGAGAATGACGCAGCAAAACAAGCTCTTCTTCTTTATGGGATTTAGAAGCAAACTCACACTTCTCTTCCAATGAATGTAGAGATAAACCGGTGCCAAACACTCCAAGCAAAGTGTATATATATATATATATATATATATATGGAACTTGGATTGAACAACAATTGGGTGTAAAACAAGTGTTTAAAACATTTTTCTTGAGGAACAACAACACTTAAACTAAGAACTTTTTCCCTTTTGAATTTTGCTCTCAAACTCTCTCTTAGAGATGGGAAGATGTGAAAAAGTTAAGTTAGAAAAGTTCATTTTCGCACTTAAGAAGTTCTGACAAAAGATAGTGGGAAAAATAAGTGGGAAAATGGGTCAAAACTGCCAAATACCTGTTCCCGCCAAATCTCGTTCGAACGAAATCTCGTTCGAACGAGGTTTCTAACGAAGTTCCAGTGTGAACTCGTTAGAAATCTCGTTGGAAATCTCATTTGAACAGCCATCTCGTTCGAACGACATTTCGAACGAAGTTCCAGAGGTCAATATGGGAACTCGTTGGCAAACTCGTTCGAATGACAATGTGGTTCGAATGACAAACTCGTTCGAACGACATTTCGAATGAATTTCCATAAAGTTGGAAAATTTCTATTTTTTGCCCAGAAACTTTATAAACTTGATTTTAAAGTCTTAATAAAATCTTTCTGAAATTAAAAAATAGTTTTAAAATGAACAACAACCAATATTAAATATTCCAAGCTCCTATATATAAAATCAAAATGCATTCATACCTTAGGAGCAATGGAACCATGTTGATGACGTAGAAACGAGGCATAAACAAACTCGACAATGTGATGAAGCTTTATACTCTTGACCGTTACGTCTTCAACAAACACGTTATAGGCTTGAATGGATAAACGTGAACTCTATCCTATGACTCAAATGTTTTTGTCCGGAATTGAGCCAAAACTACAAAGGACTCAATTGTAAATTTGTGTCCTTACAAATCTCCCCCTTTGGCTATTTTGGGACATAAACCAAATAAAAATCCTAAATGGTCGTCAAGCTCTACTAGACTCACAAAAAGTCCCACCCAAAATAAAATTACAATGCTTGACTCAAACAACCCAAGGATCACAATCTTTGCCGGTGAAAGCTTCCACTTAAAATATAATTCGTGCACACTTAAGAAAATACATTAAACGCATAGGGAATATCAAAATATTAAAGACAATTAAATAATTACTCTCCCTAAATTAATTCTCTCCCTTTATCAACTATGATCAACTTAGAAAGACGTCTCCCCCTAAGATAAATCTCCCCCTAACTAAGATACGATTATATTTCTATATTTCTCCCCCTATCTCATTCTCCCCTTTTTTGTTCAGGAATAGACAAAGTCTAAAGAATCAAAACATTAACTTATCTCCCTAATTAAAGCATATACACCCTTAAACTAAACAAGGGATAAATAAAATGGGATAACAAGCTAAACATGTAAATGTACAATAGTGATGAGAGCATTAAAGCACATGGGCAACAAAATCATAACTAATCCAACAAATAATACTGAATACCAACTAAGGTGCAAGAGACAGATACCAATATGATACATAAGTATTAAGCATGTGATATCAACAAAGAATGCAACTTGATAGATACCAATTACGAATTAAAGCATATATGGACTAGAAAGCAAGGCAAAGACCAAACAAAATATCATATATATGTATACATAATATATACCTAATAGACTCAAGTACACATATATAGATATAAACACACAAATGACACAAAATAAGATAAGATTTTCACGCTCGTATGGAAAGAATGTGTCATGTGGAAACAGAAGTGTTGGTGTGTGAACTAGTAACGATTAAATTTAGACCCAATCACTTAAAACATGTTCTCGGAGTTCTCAATTGATTGTAAACTTCATCACATTTGAATATAACCTCATGTGACAATATAAATTGACCTCAATGAACAAACATACACAATGCATACAAGCCTAGCATGTTCATGATTCTACAAACCAATGACATTGAAAATGCAACTAGGGTAAACAGACATTGTGCAAACCGTTGATATACCATCCAATCTCCCTCAATAAGCATTTATATTAATTTTGAATGAATATATTAATCAAACATATAGGGCCTTGGCAAATTAATTTTCTTTTAATGCCATTTTTTTCTTTTTAGGCCTTTGGACCACGTATTTCTTTTAGGTCCAAATAAACGGTGGCTTACTATTCGCAAAGGATAATAAATCCTTTCGGAGCCCTTCCCTGTGCACATTTATATTTAACATTTTTATTTCACACAAATCTCACGTGCAACGGATTTTGACATGCACTAATACAAGATTGGTAGGAGAACATCTCACAAAGCTCAAATATACATATGAAGTTAAAATTTCAAAAGAGCTCGTGCATGTGTGAATTGAGGCATATAAAAATAGAATCCATTATATCAACACAAAATACAACTACTCCATGTAAGCATGGTAAAGAACATAATAAGGATTGACAATCTAAACCAAAAGTTCTAGCCACATGAAAAGATGGGATTCTAACACAAGTGTATACCACATAAAGTGTGTCAAACTAAAATACACACTAAAAAAAACATTTTGAGTTTTTGAAATTTTTAACCAAAAATAAACATATATACTCAAAAGACAAACAAAAATCATTTGTATTTTTTCATTAATTTTAAATTGCTAACAAGATAAAATGCACATGATAAACCAAAAATCTTTTTGTATTTTTCATTTAATGCAAACATAATGAAGGAAATATAATACAAAAGATAAACAAAAATCATAATTCTAGCACGTGATTAAGCATGGAGCATAGACTAGAAAATGATTAAACAAGCATACATTTAGCATGTGAATATAACATGAAATAAAAATCTAAAGTATGCAAATAAAACTAACACATTCAACCTTTAGATTTTGCAAGGGAGGAAGCATGTGAAAGTAAATGAGAATCAAATACCCTAATATACCCGTATATACCCTCGGCTATGCCGAGGGTGCCCTGCGCCTCATCAGGCTCCAAACGACCCCTCAGGGGCCGACCCTTCATCAGGCTTCGGACGACCGCTCAGGGGGCCGACCCTTCATTAGGTTCCGGACGACCCCTCAGGGGGCCGACCCTTCATCAGGCTCCAGACGACCCCTCAGAGGGCCGACCCTTCATCAGGATCCGGACGACCCCTCAGGGGCCGACCCTTCATCAGGCTCCAGATGACCCCTTAAGGGGACGACCCTTCATCAGGCTCCAGATGACCCCCCGAGGGTACGACAGTACGAGGCCCAAATTAGGCCAGACTCATTGCCGGAAGGAACTTTGCCCTCGGCCTCATATCAAAGGCCGAGGGTGACATCATCACAACGCGTGGTTTGGGAGACGCGTGGAACAGTGCGCGTGAGGCTCACATGGCACATGGGAGACCGTTATAACAAAATCACACCCTCATGTGAGGGAATATTATGTTATTATTTGGCATCTACTGGTGTCAACAGGGGATTGGATAGATCATCATTCACATGCACCATGCATACTTGGGGGGTACACTGCACCCCCTAAGACCTATATATACTTGTCACCTACCCTATAAGGGAGATCAATAAATAATTGTAACCCTAGCAAAACTCTGCTTGTACACACAGTAGAGGGATAAAGTGAGCTTATGTGCATTGTATCCAAGGCCATTAGTGTCCATACTTAGTGGATCACACATTCACAGTGGATGTAGGCCTAATTGGCTGAATCACTATACATCATTGTCTTATTCCTCTTATACTCATACCCTTCTACATACTCACACATATACATCTCCATGGCTGCCATGGTTACTACTGTTTGAGCTCATCATCACTTATCCGGTGGTGCTAGATCTCAGCATCATCAGTTTGGCGCTGTCTGTGGGAATCGAGAAGACATATCTTCCTTTGTACAACTTAACCTCACTAGGCACTCTGGTGGTGAACCAGTTCTCCCCCTGAGAGGAGATGTTTCACCATTGAAAGAGACCCACTAAGGTTCTCAAGCTCACAAGTCTTTTTTCCAGTTCAGCTGTTCACAGCTCAAACACATGGCACCGGAGATGCCACCACCACCACTTCCCCCACCAGATGATGGAGGAGGACCCAGTTTCAGTAAGCCACCACCTCAGTCTGAGATGGCTGATGTGGCGGCAGCCTTGAAGTCTCTGGCAGCGAGCCAGCGAATCATGCAGGAGCAGTTCACAGCTTTGAGCCAGAACATACTAAGACCACGAGAGGTCTCACCTGAGATGATTACTCCGGCAGCAGCTCCCGGACAACATGAGGCCAGGGGACCACCCCAGGCAACACGCAAAGACCTGCCACCCCCTCAGCGGCGTAGGGATGTTACTGACCCCCGGCGTCTATGCCTAGGGAGGCAAGGAAACCCTTGCCCCGAGGACAGGTATAACGATCTGGAGGGAGAGGAGGACCCCATAGAATGCTGGGAACCATATGAGGTCTCCAATAATACTGTAAGACCTCTCCAGGAGAGCAGAGGGAAGGGCGGAAGGCAAAACCCTGACGATCGCCCGAGAGGCTCTGCTTTCGATCGCCTAAGCAGGGGGTCGGCCTTTGAGAGGCTGGGCCCAGTGAATGACCTGCGGGAAAAATTATCCAGGTCAAGGAGTGCCGTGAGGTCTAGAAGGGAGGCTGCAGATGACCGACCTCATGGGGGCCGGACCCTAGGACGGGACGATGGCCAGGGGGAAGTAAACAACTGACACAGGCCAACCGCGACAGGACCCTCCGTCCATCTCAAAGAGGCGGCAGGGGATAACATCGGCCAGGACGACCCTATGAGGCCCTGGAATGACTCAATACAGAGATTGGCAATATACTGAAAATCCGGGACCCTCTTCAGAGGGGATACACCATAGGCTCACCCTTTGTGGCGAAGATAGTCAACTTCCCTACGCCATCAAAGTTCAAGCCACCTGATACGGCGTAAATATTGCGTATTTCACCCGTTAACCTACGCCTTATTAGCCCCCTCGGGTATCTTAATCCCTATATTTATGCTCGTTAACCAGACAACCTTGTATTTCTATGTTAACATGTTTTGCAGGGGTTAATTGAGCTTTTGTAGGTATTTGGATGCTTAGTATGAAGTTCGGACGCTTTCCGAAAATGTTTCGTCGACTTTTGCAGCTTCGGGGGCATTTTAGGAATTTTAGCATTCGGGTTTGAATCCCGAGCTCTTCACAGAAGTTGAATACCTCTGATTTCTCTTCGCGTGGCCGCCGACGGTGCATGATTCTGAGTTGTATCGAAAGAGTTATGGCATTTTTAGGATGGTTTTTACTTCAAATTCACACTCAAGGTCACATTCAAGGGCATTTTAGTCATTTCATATTTTGGTTTTTTAGCCTAATGTCTTCTTGGATGTTGTATTCCTTTGAGTTATCTTTGCGTAGCCTCCGACCGTGCCTCATTCCGAGCTATAACGAAGAAATGGCGTCATTTTCCGTAAAACAGGACAAAGCTGCAGAATTCAGACCTGTAGCTTGCGAATCGATTCGGCCCAAAACCGAATCGATTCGGAATGCTGCAGAAATGCAGAAATGAACTTCCCCTGTTTCCGAATCGATTCGGACCATTTCCGAATCGATTCGGCTACAGTAAAAATCCGAAAATCTGTATTTTTAAGTTGGTTTTTGGTTGGGTATATAAGGGAAAACATTGTATTAAGTGGTGAGAACGTTTTTAGGTTAGTTTTAGTTAGGGTTTGAGGGTTTTGGATGGTTCTTCTTCCATTCTTCTTGGATTGACACACCATTTGGATTGTATGTTAACTATTCATCTCCCCTACCAATTAATCTAGTTGTATTTCATTCTTTCCTTGCTTTCTAATTAGATTTTCATGCTTTCATAATTAGTTTATTGTGTTTATTTATTGCTTTCTTAGTTTAATTAGTTTATTCATGCTTAGACCTTAGATAAATAGGGTCGGGATTTCATTTCCGCCATTTTCGGGCCCCGAGCTCCGAAAACTAGGTTTCGTGCAAAATCGCGTTTAATTGAAACCGCGTGTATTAAAGTTGGATTGTTATGCGTTTAACTTTATTTGTCACGCAACTTTAGTGTTTATAGCGACAATCCGAATTTAATCCACGCGTGACCATTTTCAGTTAAATGTTTAATCTCGCAACTTTGGGTTAAATTCCTTCTTGTGTGATGTTTATGCTTAATTAAAAATGCTCGATTAAATGCTTTGGAGCCTTAATTCTAATTAGTAGTTGTTTCGATCCGTTTGGTAGAATGCGATCCCGATCCTCGCTTTACTTTTGTGTAACGTAACTTATTCTTTTTCTTTTGTCACCATTCCCAACCATCACCTTTTCATTTATTTATTTTACACTTTTATTCCTGAAGTAATTAAAACAATTAAAATCTAAAATTTTATCACTCCCTGTGGATTTCTTACGACACCCGACTTACCGCTGTACTTGCTTGTCAAGTGTAGTAGTAGCTTAGGTTTTATTCTTTTGCATGTCGAGCGGGAACCGAAATCAACGATAGTGTCCCTACACGAACACTCGGTTTTCCTCGCATCAAAATGGCGCCGTTGCCGGGGAGTGTGTTTTTGATAGTAATTGTTTTATTATTTCGTAGTATTTTTCCTTTTGTATTTGTATTCTTTGTTTTAACCTTTTTTGCAGGATTTGCATACTTTGAGCGCTAAGAAACTTTGATTCGCGGTTGCTCACTTTCTTGCTCGGATTCTCCATCATAAAACAACGAGGTAATCATGTCCTACTATTATAGTTATTACGGTTATTCTAATGATTCATACTTTGGGGATAGTTTTTAAGTTTTTCATTTTTAAGATTTTCTTGAAAATGAAAGACTTGAAAACATTTATCGGAATGAAAATCGTTATTGGGAGCTTGAGTTGGATTCATTATTCGAATCCAATGACGATTTTCATTTCATTACTTTCGAAGATGAGTTTCAACCAAATGAGGAGTCCGAGGCTCTTGAGCCGAGGAAGCCTACTTTGGAAGAGACTTTGCTTCTTTATTACCAAGGTTTCGAAAGCTTAAATGATGCTGGAATGAGACTTGATGCACTTTGCGATGAGGTGAATTCTTATGCACAAAACAACGAGGAGGTGGAAACTTGTGTTTCACCTCAATTTTTCAAAGAATTTCTCATCGAATGTGAATCTTTCTCCCCCGAAATTCAATCTCCTTCCGACGATGAGTCGATTGAGATTGAATTTGTTTCATCACCATATTCGTTTTCCGTGATCGAACCATTAGAATTACCGGTTGATTCCTATGAGTCGGTAGAAACTTTTAAAATTTCTACACTTTTTGCCGATGAGGACTCTTTACCGGACTTGTTTTCGATGGATGTTATCCCCATGTGTGCACCATCTCCCATTCCATTTGAAAAATCTTTGGGAGATGAGCCGATTTTTCTTGGACCTCAAGTGTACCTTTCCCCCTTATTATCCAAATCCCCCATCGTCCGCCCAAAATTTCAAATTGGCGATGGTTCACTTTTTTCACCACCCATGTGCCTTCCGTTGTTCAAATGGAATTCATATCTTTCGGGAGGCATGTTCACTTTGGAGGGTCCACCGTTGATCTTTC